>OY720450.1:69453844-69803844 GCA_963082715.1 Harpalus rubripes
CACCTTAGAAACGAGAGAAGTGCACTACTAGATACTTATATAAAATCAGATTTACTTATTAAATTTAAAATTAATTTTTATTATAATCAAAGTTTTCAAAAAAAAATTAATACATGAATCGGCTGTAAAATGTCTGTACTTGACTCGGAGCCGTAAAATACTTGGCACAGAGTGCCTCGTGTTTCAGTATATAACTCCTTGCCAGTAATGTACCATTTTCCTGACTCTTATATAAATAACTACTTTTTTTAACTGTCGTGAAAAGTTGATATTTACATGACAAATATCAACAGGCGAAATGAAATGATAGTTTTTTGTCTACTAAACGCAAAAGACTTTTTTCTAATTGGGTGGCTTTACGACTCTTTATCAATTATTAAAAATAAAAATGAACTACTTTGTTATAGAATGGGTCTGTTGATTGGTTAAAAAATTTAACCATTTGTTAAAAAATAACTATTGAATACAAAATAGGGATCGATTATATTATGTCGCAAATTAGGAATGTATTGTGAAGTGCATTAAATATTTTATAGCATATTATATTAATAATAAATATAAAATTATAAAGGAAATAGATCCTTTATAATATTACCCAATATAAACGTTGATAAATTACTTGTGTGACATTGAATATAATCAATATTCAATTTTTTTTTGTAATAATTAGGTATCAATAAAACTTTTTCATATATTATAATATTAACAAATTTGAACTTTTTACCTATTATACCATGAAATTAGATATATAATTAAAATTCCTTTCTTGTCCTCATAAAATTTAGTAAATAAACAAAATTTGCATATTGAAAGGAAGGAAATACTATGTAATATAAAATATTACCTATACGTTAGTTTCCTTTTTTCTTTAATAATAAGAACTTCACTGGTTTCCAATTTTACAAAAACAAATACTCATAAAAAAGAAAACAGTAAACATTAAGTAACAATAATTGTACCCGTGAGATTTTCTTGTAAAAACAATATATTAAAAAAAAAATATATAAAAACATCAAAAATTCCGATGACAGACGAAATAAACTAAATGAAGAACTATAATCAAGTTGGCTCTGAAACAATGCTACGATCGTGTCGTGATGATTCCATGTCCTTGATGTTTAAAGTTCAACAATAAATTTTAAAGGAATCATTGAAACAAATGGCATCTGTCGTGATATTGTATATTATGTAATCTTATACTTTACTTATTTTTATTTAATCTTAACAAACAGGGAGTTTTTTCAGAAATACACGAACAAAATAAAAATAAATGGCAATTGCGCGAATCAAGAAATCCTGACAGTATTAGTACGAGACCAAGAAATGAGTAACGTAAATGTAACAAAAATTTGAGAAATCTAGTTGACATTGGACATATGTTAAAATTGTCAGAAAAAGTTTTGAAATATGCTATAGAAACTTGAAATACGCAAATCTATCTATAGGTAGTTTAGTTGAACAGATAGCAGAAACGTGAAACTGTTAACGTTTTTGGGAAACAAAATATTGGAGAGACGACTATTTACCAAACTATACGGGAATGTGAAGATGATTGTAATTTACCAAAAACTGAGCGTCCCGAACTTTTGTCCCCAAATCGAATCAGCAGACTCATTCATACTGCTCAAGACAACGTTAGAACATCATCGCGCAAATTAACTCGACAATTTAAAAATTTAAAAATGATTGTTTGCAAAACTTTGCTTAGAAATGATTTAAAATCTCGAAAAAGAAATGCTGGACCAAATAGACTGCGGCCCAGCTTGAGCGAACTTCCAAATGCTGCAGCCAACATTTTATAGAAAACAGAGAGAGAGAGAGAGAGAGAGAGAGAGAGTATAATCCTCCAAATGTTTCTCAGGCTCGACTGATTGAAGACTTTTGGGCATTTCTTAGCAGAAAAATATACAATAATAGTTGGGAATACCAAAACAGACAAAAATATTTTTGACGATCCGGGAAGTAGATTTAACATAGTGCAGAGACAAATGAAATAAGGTATTAAAAAAGTGCATCGCATTGAAAATAATGCACCCCTATCAGTGTTGTAAAGTTAGTTTTCTTATCCCCTTAGTTTAAAAGGAAAAAACCCTTATGTTTTAAAAAAATATTGCTATTTGATGAGAGAGGTGTAAATTTTTCTCAAAATTATTAAAAAATAGTGCTGTTGACAAAATTCGAATTTTCAAATTTCGAATTTTGAAATATTCGAAATTCGAAAAATAAGCTTTATACTTTTTCGAATTCGGAATATTTTTCGAATTTTGTAATTAGATAGTTGAAGCCGGCATCTATTTATTCGTGTTTTACAATGACATGACTTGTTTAAACTTGCTCTCTGAGTCCTAACACCGACATTTGTCGCTTATTTGTTGAAAGTAAAATATTCTTAAGATGTCGCCACGAAGTACAATTTGGAAATATTTTTTCTGAAATTAATAATAACAAAGCAAAGTGTAATAAATGCCAATTAACTTACGCTTGAAAATATGTAATTCTAACTTCGTAAATACTCGAAATTGGAATTTTGAATGTGTATAAAATTCGAATTTTGTTAAAAATTCAAAATTCGAAATTTCGAATTTAGATTAAAATTCGAAATCCGAATTTTCGTATTTCGAATTATTTTTCAACTGAATTTTCGAATTCTATTTTTTTTTTCAAAATCAACAGTACTATTAGAAAATCTTTCAGAACTCAGGATATAACAACGGATTAGAACTTACTCGAGTATGGCTTCCCATATTAAATATATTTTAATTTGTTACTTATTGCTAATGTTTTGTTATTATTTATTTATGTATTTTCTCTGAAAAACACAGTAGTATATACTGCCGAACTTTCGGGTATATAATAAAAATACAGAACAACTAAAAAGATTGTATTATTCTTTTTTTCAAAACTTTTATTAAATACGTTATTTATAGTTCTTTTCATAAAAGTTTTAAAAATTAAGAGTTTTGTGAATTGCAGTTTGAATAACTTGTACACATGAGTATATAATCTGCAAAATTATTTTGTAATCATCTCATTTATGACATTAGAGTTTTACAAAATATTTATTTACATTTGTTTTCAGTCGATCAACTTTTTCATCTTTGCCAAAAACTGTGGAATGAGTTTTTGTTGAACTCGTACACCCTTTGACACAGCACTTTTGGTAGTACTTTATGTTAATTTTTTTAATTCGATATTTTTTAAACATTTGCTAATATAATTATAAAATCAAAGCATGAGAACCTTCTGTTAAACGAAACGATGGTTTGCGAATTGCGATATTTACATATTTAACAGATCCTAAATGGCCGCCATTAATTTAGTTCACTAAAATTCTGCTGGTGTCGCACGGTAAACTCCCCACACACACACCCACGCGCACGTACGCAGTCTCATACGATTTTATTTCATCGTGTAAATACAAAGTTCCTACTAAAACAAAAGAAGTGCAGAATTTTTATAATTTTTACCTCCCGCTACCCTTGATACGAGAGGATAGGAATCGGGCTAAAAATAGCATATCGAAGTTTTGGTACATGATCACGTGTTAAGGTCCCTAGAATTCAATTTTAACATTTTCACGATGATGTCTGTGTGTATGTGTGTGTGGATCCTCCACACTAACTCAAATACTATCATTCAGAAAATTTTGAAACCTTGTATTTCGAACTTTTTCTGTAATGGAAAGAGCCCATTAGATTTTGGTGAAAATCGAATAACCGGAAATGCCACTTTATTCATTCAAAATAGTTTTTCTTCGAAAAATACCTTTAAATGTTATTTTTTCGAGATTAATGTTAATATAAAAATGAAAGATTATTCAATTTTCTATAGATTTGCATTAATACTTTTTGTATATATTAATTTTATGGATAAATTTATAAAATTATGTATAATTTAAATCCCAGAGCCTAGGCTTTAAACAAACAAAACACAGTTATTCAAATGTATGTAACTGACAGATAAATGTCACTGTCAAACAACTACTCTTTTCAAAATAATATTAGTAACGTCTTGAAAAGAAAAAAATAAATAGAATAAAAGAAATGGAATTCAATACAGTTTCCAGCATAAGTGAATATGTAGGTATGTATTTAGATTAATAAAAATTTTCGATTCACAAAAATGTTTTAAGCTCATCCAAATTGTTGGATTAGTGAATTCTATTCTATTCTGGTATTTAAAATTTAATCTTCATTTTATTATAGCTCCGGTGGATCAATGGTTAGAGCAACGCCTCATGTCATGAGTGCCATCGGGGCTTTGGGTTCGAATCCCACTAAGGCATGGATGTGTGTGAATGTGAACCCACTTTGTAATTGGGATTTAATCCTGTTGAGGGGTTTAAAAAAAGGTAGTTACTGGGATTAGATTAGACTATATTTTAAATTTTAAGAAATAAATTGTAAAAATTAGAATAAAATTCGCTATTCCAAAATAAGGATTAATTTAATCTTTTATGTGACCCGCTGTAAATGGCGGGAGGTATTAAGCTGGCCACACCAGATTTTTAATAAATGATGTATCCATAATGTACAGAGAAAAACTGCCACAGTCATACCATGAATAATTTTGAGATGAAACGTTAGGTAAAAATTCGAATTTTTATAGAAAAAAATTTGAAACGACACCAGGTGTCTCATTCTTCTTATTTTCATTCGCGTCTACCTACTGTCGCGCCTCTGGAGATGATATCAAAGATTATTATGTTTAATTTATGAAATTGGGGCATCTTAAATGAATCACTTTCATTTTCTAAAACTTTTATGGTGTCGTTATGTGAGAATGTAAAAACGAAATCGTAAATGCAATGAGTCTTTAATCGCCAATCTGTAGTTTATCGTGTAGCTTATTTCTATGTCTCAAATCGGCACTTAAAGCTTTAAACAAATCTCTAAGGGGTATTTTGGGGTTTTATTCCTGCTATAAACCTCAGGTTAATGAAACTTCGAACAAAGGAGAGAAAACTAATGAAGAACAGTGAAACATGTAACACGTAACGCAATGCGAAATGTTACACTGACAGTCATTAAAGAACAAATAAATTATTTGTAACAAAAAATATGAACAGGAATGTTATTTATTAAAGTTAATAGTTATTTATTATATGAGTGTGGAATGCATCATATTAGTTACGAAAGAAAAAGTTTAGCCACGTACCCCACAGGGCGAGTGGCTAATTTTCTTTAGTGATTAACATATATTCCATACGAGTGTAATACAACGTTTTATCCATCACTTTTTTAAAAACTTCTTAAATCATTTTCATGTTTTCATTCATCGTTTGACACTGACAATTCAATTGATGTACTATTTTAAATTACAAAGTAGCCCTTTAATGGTTGTTATATTGTTACTGAAAAAAAATTGCTGTAATAAATATTGTCTGTCATTAGGAAATATTTGAAATAAAAATACATTAAAATGAGTGAAAATGAGGACCTTCCTTTAAAACGTATTCACCTAGAAGAACAAGCAGCATCTTTGAATTTAATTTCGAAGCAGGTAACCACTAACACGTTTCTCGTTTTCGTTTCATCAGCCGTACATGATAGCTCTCATTGGGTAAAGATAAGTAATCTATTTTAGAATAAATGTTAATATAAATTTAAATAAATAAGTTCCACAATGTTAAATTATTTCAATAATAAAATAATTTTGTGAAATTGCTTTTTATTTATATTTAAAATAAAAATCAGTAATAATTCCTCCGTGACTTCTAAAATATTCTCTCACGGAGTGACTAATGTTGTACATTAGTTATTTCAAATAACCATAGTAACACATATATTATGAGTCTATGTTGGATAAACAATATTTATAAATGATGTCTCAACTATTTTATTAAAAAATAAAATCGAGTAGAAGATGTGTGAGAGAGGTGTTAAGGCTAAACGTGCAATGCTATTTAGCCTATAAAATCAAATACTATAGATTATAATAATATATTTTTTTAAATGCAGGTTAATATCGTAAGTGTGTTTGTATAGTGTTGAATTTTATAAAATGTTAATAGCTTCAGTACAGAAACAATTTATTTGAATTTTCGCTTCATATTAGGAGTATATAACCATTCCTCTTCATACGTCCTATAATTTTCTGGTATAAATACTCTTTCTTTCCACAGTACTCCAAGAGATTTGGACCTCTGGCGTGGTTGACATGTTGACTGAGGCTGAGATTCACGAGAACGTCTGGGACGTTAAGGATAAACCTGGGGTTTATCATGATAGGTCTGGGACCTACACTCGTGTGATCGTAAGCTAAACTCTCATTATGGGTCTGGGACCCATTGAACTCTGGGAGCTCAACATGTCTGGGACATGCGTATGTGGCTACGGTACCGCTACTGGCTCAGAAATGATTATTCACGAGAGCCGTATTCCAGCAATTCGTCAATGCACTGGGTGTATACTTTTGCGGATAGGGGTACCGGAAACCACAAGGTGTTAGGCCGCATTTAATATGCGGGGCACCTGCCCAACTCTGGGACTTGGGAGCAACCTTATTCCTGCCCCCCCTTCTGTCTATCTTATTAGATGATACTGCACGCCTGTGATAATTGTTGTAAATTGGAATGACAATGTGTATTTTATCCCACTTAGGGGAACGCATCGTAGAGGGCCAGTCCGTCGCTGACGCGTGTAGAAAAGGACACCGATAACAGGTCAAAAAGGAATGTGAATTGTATATATTAGATTATTGCATGTATTATCGCCCATGTATTCTAGTTAAGTAATAAATGAAAAAGATTAATAAAAATTAGTAAAAACCATAGCTTTTACCTCTAACCTTAAAATTAAGAGAAAATAAACTGTAATCCATGGCAGAGGTCTTAACAGCTCAATTATTAATGAAATACGAGTTTCTATATATAAATTTTAAATACATCAAGAATTAGATCATGAATTGATATTTCTACATCCTTACGGAAATTAATTCTGCCTATTGACGACAAACTATGTAAGTATCTCTTATGATGCTCTCTCCATGATAGCATTGAGAGCCCGTAAGGTTGATGATTGATAAGCCGCCTCAACAATACAGATATGTTGTCATTACCGAAATCAGAGAATAAATTGGCATACCCAGAAATGGGTAATAATCCGTAATGATAATTAAATTTTTGTGTGATTTAAAAGTTCTGGTATGTGGTTTGTGTGATCTGCTTTAAAGTATATCCCAAGTCTCAATTCCAAAACACTTCTTGGAATTATTATTAAAAAATTATTATCACAATTAAGTGTAACGACATACTTTTTTCTGTAATTGAGATACACTTCGACACACCTTCTTGTTTTGTCCATGAAATCGAATTAAGAAAAATAACCTTAAATTAATAATTATGTTATTAATTCAATTCAGATGTAGTCGTTTTGGTCATCAACACGCTTATTAGCTCACAACATCCTTGAGAACTGTAGTTAATGTTCTTGTAATACGTTTTGCACTTTGAACAGCGATAACTACAATCTGAATGTGCATAATCTTATACGTAGATATACAAATTCTCTAGTTTCGTATATTTTCCCATGGATGAGACTGAAGGTATCATTTACTTCAAAGTAAGATATTTTTATAATTTTAGTAACGATTACAAAATAACTTGTATACATATAATATTGATAAATTGACATGTACAGTTAATTACAATGAGGTGTTGCAAAAAAAATTAACATATCTTTTTTCTTCTGAAATTCGAATAAGTACGTTCTACAGTGTTATTAAATATAATTTTCTATTCAAATTTCTGTATATATTAAGCACAGTAGCGTGATTTTTGGTTCTTTAGCGTAGCTCTTAGTTATTTATTATTATATTATAGCGTTATATACCGTCTATAGTAATATTTTATCCTGGATTTATCAATCTCTCTTATATGGTCCAATAGTGCAAAGATTAGCCGGTATAAGAAACCGTAGCCTGAATGCATTATTTTTCAGCTAAAAAAAATGTATTCAATAGTTCTTATTTAATTAAAATATTTATATTTACATCAAAATGATCTTTACAACAAAGAAGTTTTGATTTTATGTTTTTATCTTTACTTGCGAAACCATTTCATTCTTCTTTCTTCCTTTTGAGGCACTAAGTGTTATGTTTCCCTATTATCAGTTCTATTTGGGCACACTGCACAAAACACTTTTTTACAACCATGTTTGATTATTTCCAAATACAAAAAAAATTAGTATTTGACAGCTGTCATGACTGTCAGTCGTTTAAATTCCGTCGGTGGCAAATGTAAGCCACACCCTCATTGGTTAGGTTTATTCGAACGTCATCAGGCGAAAGCGGAAGCGGAAATTCAAACATTATAATTTCAAATACAATTTTCTCGTGAATAAAGAATAATACGAAAAAAATAAAAAATAGGGGCTAAATATTTTTTCTTATTCTTTTGATTAAAGCAAAGAAAAAAAAACATGCAACACCTCATTGTCTCAAATGGAAAACATATTAACAATAAATTGCACTCTAAATATGTTTTATTCTTTATCATTAAATTTAATGTTGTATCTATTATATGAGACTGGCTTACGTAGTAGAAGGTTTTCGTCTAAAATAGAGATTGATGCTGCAATAGTACAGTGCATGATTATTTTGAAAGCATTTTAAAAGAAAATTGGTTGGGAGCTTTTAAGAAATGAGCTAGTCGAAGGAAAGAATAGTGCGGTTTACTTATTATTGTTGAAAGGAACTACTTTGTTAAACATATTTAAAATTAAATTCTAAAAAGTATAGTGATGCTGATGCACGCGAGGCGAGACGAGACGAGAAATATAAAATATCAATCTCGTTCCGTTTTCGGATCTGTAATCCCGATCTCGCTCTCGTTCTCGCACATTTTTTGGGTCTCGTCTCGTTCTCGCTCGAGAGTCTCGTGAGAGTCTCGCTGTAAAAATAAGCGCTTGCGCACCCTTGTTCTTGATCATTTCTTGTATATAACATTTTTTTCTAAAGTCATTAGTTCGCCCAAAAAAGCGCTGGTTGAAAGGAAACACTCTGTAGAAGAAGAACATAATTATTATTTTAACGGTATGTTAGAATTTCACCACTATTATTTAATATGCTGTTGTGTTTTAAGGCTTATTTTTTCAGTACCTACTATTTTACGTAATATTTTTAAAGCAAAAGTAATTTAAATTATTATATTCAGATCGTTTTGACTTTTGAACATCATGAATCAGATTGAATGTGAAAAGTGTATTCAGCAGAAACCTACTGAATGCGCCCATTGAACACAAAAGTTTCAGGCGACCGGAAGTAATTAAACACGTCGCGGCTTGTTTGTTTACGTAGCCCGGCTGCTAAATATACCTATACCTACTGCTGGTGGGAGTGAGATTTGTGAGACTAACATTGGACAAATGCAGACATATATATATATATATATATATATATATATATATATATATATATATATATATATATATATATATATATATATATATATATATATATATATATCAGCATATATATTTGCACTTGTCTGTAAGAATAGCTCTGCGCAAGCGCCGGATTGCTTTGATTTTATTGGTGTAAAACGGTAAAGGGGAACTAGCGGGAGGGAAATTCTTGCACTAACTGACAAGGATAGACAACAATGTTTGTAGCAGACTCCTCTTAAGTGAGAGATAGGGCATTTTAGTTTTATAGGTATATTGGCTGCTAGCGCGATTGCGTCATCGCTATACCTAGACGCTTGTTCATCGTAGCAGCGGGGCTCACACGTTACATTACTTAGAACTTACTCGTAGTCGTAGTTAACCAACTTTTTCATCTGAAGAAGACGTTGCTGCTACAATACTGCATTTCATAATTATTTTGAAAGCATCACAAAAGAAGATTGGTTGGGACTGTTGGGAGGGGAGGTTTTAAAAAGTCGAAAACAATAATGGTGATGTGTTTATTTTTATAAGGAACTACATTGAACATATTCAAAATATAATTCTAAAAAATATGACCCATGTATGTTATTCTCAATAATCCTAGCGAGAATAATATATACGAGTAGTTTACTTTGTGAAATATGTACATATCTCGTACCTACAAACGTGTAGATGTGGTTTCTAAATCACTTAGACACAACGGCGGAGTGCTTTAGTTAATCCTGTAATCGCTAAGTATATTATTAAATATTTATTGTCATTCTCTTCATATGAACCGTTTTCTTTCTTCAATTTCCAAGTGTACAATATCAAAATGAGATAAGCAGGTAATTGCCAGGGCAATGATCCACATATCTCACGATTGACAGACAATCGAAAGCGTTGTTGCGCCGCGTAACGCAGCAAGAGCGAATGTGACGTGTTATTGTGAGGTTATGTGCCGTGTTTGGGGCAGACCGCACTTGTAAACAAAACAAAGGCGCCAGCACGCATGCACGCACGAATTCCCTACCAATAACTAAACAGGGCCGAACTCGAAAAGAATTTGAAAACAATTTATCGATAGGTAAATATATTTGCTGAGTCCTGCTTCCGTCAGGACTTCTAGAGATATGGACCTCTGGCGTAGTTGACAGATTTGAGAAATTCAGACCTCCGAACTTGTTCACTCAGTGATCAAGATGTAATGAAACTAGTGATGCACGACGAGGCGAGAATACTCTCACATCTCGTCTCGTCTCGTTGTATTATGCGAGACGAGAACGAGAGCAGATTGAAGTTTAAAATTCGAGGCGAGATCGATATAACAACTGCGAGAAGCGATAAATCTCGCGAGATTCTCGTGAGAGTCTTGCGATAAAAAGTATTTGTAACTGTATAGCTTTGATTCATAAATTCATTGAAAAATGGACCGTACAAGGAGTGGAGTAACCCTATTTCGTGCATAGAATACGTGAATGTGAAAATTATATGAATACACTATCTAGACTATCTAGAGTCGATGATTGATATCGGTCCCAGACAGATGTAATAAAACGAGGATAAGCGCAATAACAGATAAATAACTTTTTATAAACTCTTCTAAATTATAGTTTCAATAATCATATTTTAACTCTGTTTATCTGTTTAAGTTATATATGTCAAAATTCAGTTTAGAAATTTTTATCATATTATGATAGTCACGACGTTTATTTGTTGACAATTAAGTCTGGAAATTATTATGTATACGTGCGTAACTTTAGGTGCCATAGCCTATGCACCCCGTACCCCTAAGATAATCCTGTCCTGAAGATAGCGTTATGTTTTTAAAATAGTCGGATTAGGTACTCGTGAGAGTTAACATGTAAGAGTCGAGATTAATTCGTCGAGTCGTGAAGACGTGTTTTGTTTTGACGAGACATGTAGTGTCTTTTAGTTTTGGGGCGACGCCCGCCCGCTGTGTTACGGAATGTAACAGTTTAGTACTTGTTTAGTTGTGTATGTTAGGCTTAGTGTTAATTAAATGTAAATAAAGTATTAGTTATTAAAACACAAGTATTTGTTCATGTCCGTAGTGTTCATCAGTGTAAAGTGAAGTGTATGTGTGGTGTAAGTCGTGGACGGCAGCCATCAAAGCGTCCACCAGTCAACAGTAGTATCATCATTCTTCTTCGCCCCCCCCCCCCTTCGTGTTACACAGAGGAAATGCAAAATAAAACAAAATCCTAATACATCCCAGTTAAAAAAACGGTTAATACAATTCTTGTCGCCAGAAAACTAAAGGATGTTATATTAAGCGTCGATAGAAGCCAATACAGAGCGAAACGGAGTGATTGATTGCTGGCGGGTTCCCAGTGTAGCGGTTTTTTTATAACTAAATCTTAATTAAATAGTGGCATATATTTTATAATAAAGTGTAGATACTGTCAGTTACAAAAATATTTTTTTGATATTTAATTAGTTTTATTGATGTTCGTAAAGAAATAATTTAGAGATCACAATTTGGTGACAAATTAGTTATTTTAAAGGTAAATTAAATTATCTAGTAACATCACATTTTCTGGTGACCGTAAATGAATAAACATTATGTTCGTATTGAAATAATTTTGTGAGCAGAATTTAGTGTTTCTTCACTTTATTAGTTATAGTTCTACGACTGAAAATACACGGAAGACGGTACGATTGATGCGAACTTATCTTAAACTGTTACGTAAATACGTAGTGCGCAAGCGCTTATTTTTACAGCGAGACTTTCGCGCGAGAACGAGACGAGACGAAAAAAAATGTGCGAGAACGAGAGCGAGATCGAGATTGCAGATCCTAAAACGAGACGAGATCGATATTTTATAATTCTCGTCTCGTCTCGCTTCGCGTGCATTACTAAATGAAACTAGAATGTCTGATCTATAGTCTGTATATTTATTTGTCTGTTTCGGAATTACAATGTTACATTTTAGCACGCATATTGATTTTTTAAGGCATATACCAAATCAAGAGAATATGACATGGGTTCTCTTTAAAAAAAAAGTTGAAAATTGAAAAAATGTAAGTTAAAAAACTGTTTAAAATGATAATGCCAATTTTGTTTTCCACGGCCTACCTGATTTTTTTTTATTCTCAATACGTCTAGCGTGACTATCAAATTTATTGTTTTAATATTAAGTCGATGTCTAGTGCCCATTTCCATTCTTGGCAAGCTGCACAAGAGCAGCAGGTGCATCCTGGTTTCTGGTTGGTTGCAGTGTTCTTATAAGTTGCAGCACAATAAATATTGGAATAAACATTATATATAAGTACTGAATATACCAACATCCCATTGCTGTTAATAATTAAAATAAGATAAATGGAAATGTACGCATCTATATTTATGAGTAACATGCACCATTAATAAATGGTGCTATATTATTACATACGTTTACGAGATAGGAGAAAATTTATATTTCTAGACAGAAGAAATGATTATTAATTTATATAACTGTACCTTTAATTTCTGATTCATATTTGTTCCAGATAGATATATTATAATATAAAATAATGAATAATTAAACAAGTGTATAAAGCTTTTCAACTCAAAACATAAGCTTAAAACTATTAAATGCCCCCCACAAATTGCTTTGGGTAAAATTACTACAAAGACCTAGAGTTCTATTTTATGAAAACTGTTCTCTTTATTGACGACATAAGTAATCCAGGTTTAAATTATGTACATATTATTTACATACAAATATTATGTTATAATATAATATATCTTTATTATTCAACAGGCAATTTCCCAATTACAGAATAATATCACAAAAAATACGAGTAGAAAAACACATATATAAAATATAAAGAGTAAAATTCAATTACAGTAAATTGTTAAGAGTAGATTTGAAAACATTTAAACTTTGTGCAAAATCCAAATCTGAAGAAAATAAATTATAGCTACGGCATATTGAAATAAATGGTGAATTGAAATGATAAGAGGTTCGGGAGGGATTACACAAGAAAGTATTAGAACATCTAGTATTACATGTATTGACATAAAAATTTAACCTACCAAGTAGTTCACTATCATGAATATAATTGTTTACTATTTTATATAAAAATAATAATTGGTGTTTAACGCGTCTAGATCTAAAGATTGAAGATCAAATTGCAACAATAACAAATTATAATGAAACTCAGGCCAGGAATTGAATAATCTAAAATAAACTGTTTTACAAAACTTTTTTTGAATACGTTCAATGGAATTAATTAAATATTGTTGTGAGGGATTCCATATAATGTCACCGTATTCAATTTTACTTAATACAAACGCGCTATATAATGATTTATAACTTGATAAATTTTTAAAATCTGAAGTGGAGCGCAAAATGAAACCTAAAGTTTTATAACCAGAACGAATTAAATGATCAATATGATAAATTAAATTTAAGTTTGAATCTAAGAACATACCCAAATCTTTTATTAAGTCGACACGATTGACAACTAAGTTACACATCGTGTACTCAAATATAATGGATTCTCTTTTTCTACTGAAAATAATTACATTACACTTTTCTATATTAAATTGTAAATGATTGGATAAAGACCATTGATATATAGAATTTAAGTCATCTTGTAGCAGATAACTATCATCAACATTGGTAATATTCATAAACATTTTAAAATCATCCGCATACATAAGACAATTAGCATGCTTAACAACATTTGTAATATCATTTACAAAAAGAATGAATAACAAGGGGCCTTATGTCAATAAGATTATCACATGAGTGCTTTTTATTTAATATACATACATTATTTATCTATCTTTTGCGGCGACTAATATCAAATACACCCCTTCACGACTAATGGGAACTTACAAACCTGTACAAAACGTGTGAAAACCATGAATGTGTTTACAGTTTATTTCTTGCGGGTAATCTGATGTGGCCAGCATATTACCTTTCGTCAGTTCTATGCAGTGGCGGCTCGTCAGGGGAGGCTACACCTCCCCATAACTTTTTCAAAACATTTTCTTTCATATGGAGTAAAATAATTCTGGGATGCAGTCATGTAATTTTTATTATTATTTACTTCAACGTTAAATATATAAAAAATTTCTTTCATGTTTATTCTTCTTTCTTTTTTCATTTATTTTGTTTTAGTTACGTAGGTGTAAAATGGTCTTAATGTATAATTTTTCTGTATTAATCATGTTACGCCTATTTATTAGACCGTTGTGCATACAATGGAGGCTAAGCTCCTCTGCACCTTAAAATAGAAGTTGCATTCTCCCCACTCGTGCTGCATACACGATACGTGAATCAAGCCACATTGTACCAGCGTATAAGTTAGCACAGGAGGCTGCCTTCCCTTGGTCTTCGTGAATGCTCGGCATGATTCGTGACCGCTGCTGCTAAACCACAAACCTAAACTTAAACGATAGGCAACTGCCTGCGACGGCTACGGCGTGCGGCACAGAGTTATACACTCTAAGAAATTTTTAACCAATTTTAACACTAAAATTGGTTCCAGGAGGTCCACCAGATTACGTGTAATTTTAACAAAGTATCTGTTTGGTTAAAAAGTACACTGGAAACTGGTTTAATATTTAACACAAAATTTCTAGTTAAAAATATTAGTGCGTGTTAAAATTTACACTGAAATTCGTATTTTAACTAAATGTACGAGTTAATTACCTTCTACACTAAATAGTGTAAAGTACGCGTTTCCGTAGCACCTCTTGGTGTATTCATTTATTCGTACTTGAGTAATTTTTTACAGAATATATGTTAAATAAGGTAAATAAGGATATCATTGAAATATAAATAATATAATTTTATTATATCAAAAAATACATAAGTAAATAAATCTTATATTTGGCTAATATCTGTGTTGTACAAAAATATGTTAATAATATAATTTCCATCGGAACTCGGACCATGAAAGCGTTTCATATATGGTTCTTTGTACAAACAAATATTTAAAAATATTTAAGTCATTTCTAATTTTGCAATTTTTGTGGTTATAGAGTTTAAACAAAATATATTGTATCCATAGACAATAATTTCTGGCATGAGGAAGTTAGTTGGTATTAAAAAAACACATGAAATTAATTTAGAACTATTCATTTTTATATCACATGGTGTATTGTATACTCATTTTGAAGTATGTAATAACACTTTTGTAGCAATAAACACGTTCGCACATCTCACAGATCAAATCAAGAATATGTATATCACAGTTGCACAATCCACACTTTGGTACTGATTTGATCGCTACTTGTAGTAAATACACGTCATATTAACAGCGTTGAGTGTTATTTTACTTTTAACGAAATATAGTGTAGTTGCAGCACCGTATTGTGCAAATGTCACTAAGTTGAGCATAAGTAACTCAAAAAATTGTTGGTAATTAAAAGTAACCATATTTTTGAGTAATATATCTCATTTACTCCATATGTGGTTAACATATTTGAAAATTATTAAAATAACACGGACAAAATTTAACTAAACCGTATTTTTAACACGGACGAAATATGTACTTTTTTAAGTGTTAAAATTAACACTAAATTACTTCACCAATCCATTTGGTTACTTTACACGGACGATATTTCTTAGAGTGTAGGTACTGCAGTACAGTATACATGTTCATTAGCTTATTTTTATTATTTAAGGGTATTTTTGTAACAATAGAAACCCTTCCCCCCCCCCTTCCCTGAGGTGAGCCTTCCCTCCGACAAATTTCACGAGCCGCCACTGGTTCTATGTATTTTGTATAAATGTTATACAGAAAGTTCCTTGCAAAAGATTCTATTTCTTGTGCATTACCTTAAGGAAATTGTTTGTATTTTATACAAATTCCAAAAAAAAAAAAATTCTTTATTTCCAGTAAATTATAACACAAACATATTATCAATTGCACTTAACACTGACACCTTTCAATCAGAATTTTCTTAATATAGCAGCTGTTATAGCATAGCTGGCTAATATATGATATTTAATTTCTTTATAATTTTTTAACTCCAGCATTTAATATATTTAATATAAAATTTTCTTTAATAAAAATGATATTTAACATCGTTTTTTCAAGAAAAACTGTCAAAATCTTCAAATGACGGTACTTCCGGTTGACCAATTTTAACTAAAATTTAATCAGCTCTTCATATGGATGTAACGAAGAATAATACGAAATAATTATAATTCTTGGAATTGTAATATTAGAGTTATCGCAAGTGAAAATTTTTGTCACACCCATACACATGCACACACACACACGCACTCGCACACGCGCACGCTCACGCACACGCGCACGCTCACGCACACGCACACACACGCACACGCACACGCACACGCACACGCACACGCACACACACACACACACACACACGAATTTTTTGACCAAATACAGTACCTTCCTTACCTAAAGGTTTTGGAAGGTAAAAATACATATAATATACCTTTTCAATTTAACAGCTACCTCTTTCTATCGCCAACAACTGCCAGGTTGGCTGTCAAACGAATATACCTATATTCTCGATGAAAATAGATACTGATACACAATTTAAATTATCCTTCGATCCATATTTACAGCATTTCAAAAATTCCAACTTGGATATTTCCTTTTCGGTACTCCCTTATACAAAAAGAAAAAAAACTATTTTATGATAATATTATTTAAAGTAATAAAAAGTTACATTAACCAAACTTTTTATCTTTGTCAAACTTGTATAAAATACCCATAAACAAAATTAAAATTATCTTTTTCGATCTATATTTGCCACATATTAAAAACTCTAACTCCCATATTGCCAAACTTGTTATCATCCCTTAACTTTAGCCCTACTCCCTCCCTGCGCACTTTCACTCCCCCACTAACCAGGTGCTCTCACCTGCGGCGCCGAATTCACCCACGAACCGTGAGTTTAGTCGGCGTTCGGCATAGCGTAGACTCGCCAGCTTGGTCAATACTGAGCGAGCGCGCGAAGCGCGATTCCTTTCTGTTTAGTTTAGTAGACCACGATCGCGCGGGAACAACGGTCGCCCACGACAGTGTGTAGTGCATCACGGATACATGGATATTTTAAATGAAAAGTGGGTGCATTTGAAGTTATGGGAAGTAGGACCACAATTTAGGGGTAAGATGGATATAGTGCATAAGTTTCATAAGTGGGGTTGAAGTATTTATTTTGGGTGTCTTGTGTTTATATAGGCACGAAATATATTCACAATAAAAGTTTTAAACTTGGCTAAGGACCTCAAGTACAATTTTCTTTATATAACAAAAAAACAATACATTAAAATCGGTTTGAGTTAAGTACTACACGTGAATAAAACTAGTTAGGATAGTTGCGATGAAAACAAATTAACCAAATGACAGAATGTGGGAATAATAAGTACGACTTTTACACGAAAACTGAAAACAATAAGAATATAATGCTAGTATGAGTACTTAATGACACTCAGTCACTTTATTCTCTATTCTATGAAATAAGAAAAAAAAAATCAAAATCGGTGAAACGGTATAAGCTCTATGTAAACAAACTTTTAGCGATCGTCGAATGAAAACAGATCTATCTGTGTACAACTGTGTTGATTGGAAAAATTTGAACTATCTATTTTCTTTATTATTAATTTTAAACTGTTTAACGTCAGATGTGGGCGAATTTAAATGCCTTTTTACCTCTCGCTAAGAGAGGTATTGTATTCATGCTAAAAATCGCATATCCAGATTTTAATGAATAAGCACGTTTTAAGGTCCCTAGAATCCGATTATAACATTTTTACGATGATGTCCGTATGTGTGTGTGTGTGTGGATGTGTGTGTGTGTGTGTGTGTGTGTGTGTGTGTGTGTGTGTGTGGATGTTGGATTCACTATATCTCAAATACTATAAGACTTAAGACATTTTTAACTACGGATTCCTCAATCTAACAATAATGGGAAGAGTCCAGTCAGTTTTGGTAACAATTGGATAACCGGAAGTAGTAGTTACAAGAAAAAAATCATCTAAATATTATTTATCGAAAATTTATGTAAATACTTATATTAAAGAACGTTAAATTCTTTATTCGATAAATATAAATTCATTATTATATCTTCTATAGATTTAGAGATAAAGAAAGGCATATAAAATAATTTGATGTAAAAAACCTCAGATCAAACTACTACAAGGCAAGAAATTCAAATGTTTGTAATTGACACATAAATGTCACTGTCAAAAATATTTGTATGCCTATGTCAAAAATATTTATACATTATTATGAAGATTATGAAAATAAAAAAAAGTCAACAAGGCAAAAGAATATACGTAAAAAAGAATATAAAAGGAATTTGCGAAAAAATGACGAATATAAAGAAAAAGAAAAGGAAAGTAGAAAAAGAAAATTTCAGGATATTGAATATAAAGAAAATGTATGTATTGTACATAATTTATTTTAAAATAACCCATAGATTTGGAAATATATGTGAGAATTATTTTGTAGTGAGACATGAATATATGTATTTGTATTTAAAAATATTTTTCGTTTTATGCGTACAACCAGGTAAAATATCTGGCGAGAGGTTATGTGTTGGCCACACCAGATTTTTGATGTGAAATTCATGATATTTGGGCATTCTTTGTATGAAGACATATTTTGACCAGACGATTATGAAAAAATTATTTGTTTCTAAATTTAAGTTAATATTACTCTCTTTTTGATTTTAGATAGTTCGAATATATCACGTAAATGTCAAAATATTTCCTCAAATAAAGTAGATACAGCGCACAAATGTCATGGAAATTGATAATAATGAAAATAAGTACCTATCTTAATTTTGCCAGTTTAAATTAGTTTCAGAAAATATAACAATTTATTTGATTCTTTTTAAAAATTTCGTTTCCGGCGAAACCGGAAGTAAAATTCATGAACTTTTCACACCAAAATTTAATTTCGTCCCTGGCTTTGTAATTTAAACTATACATATACAATATAAAATTAAAAATAATAAGAAAATAGCTATTTGTCCTTATTGTTCCAATGTTCCAAACACCCTGTATAGATGATGAAATGTTCGGTTAGGATTTTGAATAATTATTTGTTGTTATTTACAAAAAGAAAATAGCCAAATCGGTCAATGGTTTACGTTGATTGTTTGAGCAAAATTTTTACGATTGTCGTGATACGTGATACCTATGTACATATTTTATTTATTTAGATTCTAGATTTCGACTTAAGACCCACTAATCCTTACAAATGCATTACAAATAAATTATATATATATATATATATATATATATATATATATATATATATATATATATATATATATATATATATAATTATAGATGATTAAACTATCGCACAAAAAAAGTTATATACAATAGTCTTAAGAATATTTATTGGGATTTTGTCAGCATATACTCGGGTTGCTCTAGTATACATATATTCCAATATTGAGTGGATTTTTTAAACCTCTTATTGCCTTTGACAAAAATACTGTTCCAAAATATGTCAAAAGTCAAAACCCAATGTTATTTAAATGAGGAAAAATCAAGTGCATTTAGGCACGGTCAAATATTAATATCGGAATCATTGCCTGTACAATTTTTTTTATTTATTTGGAACCACTTTAGGGGGCGCGCCGGATAAAATTCGACTTGGCCCCTTTTAAGGACCACCCTAATGTATATAAATGGCGAAATATTTCATTACTATGTAGTGTTTCACATAATTATTAGTTTTTATTACAAAAGTAATAAAAAAATCTTCAAAATCGGGTATACTGTTTCGGTTGTATGATGATGAAAACAAATATATACTCGTATGAATGACAGAATATTCGAATAACTTAATATAAAGTTAGGTGTAATTTAAAGTTTTAAAGTGAGCTTTGGAGATTTTGTTTGTCTCCATGAGTAAAAATTTTGTTCTGTTGAAAATTTATTTATCAAAATAACTTTTTGTTTGTAAATTGGATTTCAGTTTAAGTAATTATAAACTGAAACTTTTCTCTCTATTTTTTAAATCACCAAAAAAGAAAATTATTATTGAAAAATTACTTCATACTATAACAGGTAATTCATTTTATACATACTCGTATCAGTGGAAAAAAAAATCTATTATTGCTGTGACATGTTATTAATTATACTATATCAATTACTTCCATCGTCAAAATAGATTTCAACAACTTTACTTGTTTTTGAAAACAATCGTTTTCCTCATTAATAAACAATTTAATACCATTGGTATCGAGGTTATAAATAAATTTTTATCTTTTTAATAATGAGCTTATAAACGCACTGTATTTCTCATAATTACTAGTTGTAGAATGTGAACAAGAAAAACAGAATTTTATGTTACTGGTTGTGGATTGATAAAAAATTAAACGTGATACATTAAATTAAAATGCTTTATAAAATATAACAAGGAATAAGATAAGAGTTCTTTTGATTCTTTTGTAGATTATGAAACAATAATTTCACTTGTTTAAGTGAAGTGACATTTATACGTACTTGCAGGCTGTCAGTCCAAAAGAAAGTTATGTGAAATACTTTTATTGATAGCAAAACTATAACATCATTTTGATTAAGTAATATACTTGTACTTCATTTTTAATTTCCCTAGCACGGTCAGTATTTATTATATTCCAAATTGTGTATAAATTGCTAAATAATATTATTTTTGATAATACACTGCTTGGTAATCTTCCTATAAAAGTACCCCGGTTAACAACTAGAAATAAGGTGACTTTTCAACTTAATATTGTACGAACTAATTATGAAATGAAATCCCCTATTTATCAAATGTGTTCTATATTTAATAGCATTCCATTTAACATTGATGTATTTTTTTCTTCATTTAGGGTGTTCAGACGTAATGTTTCAAATTTTTTTCGTTACGAATAATGTTTTATATTTTCGTATATATTATTTCTTATTTGTTATTATTAGCTGTTGAATGTTTATATCTTAATATTATGTTCTAAAAAAGCATATTATTTAATTAGTTTATTAACATGTATTTTTTTTTATTGTTTTTGTGTACCGTTACTATGCAAGGTTTATTATTGTATCATTCTTTTTTGGTGTAAAATCCTCCTGTAACTGGAACTTTATGTTCTGTAGGACTGGTTAAATAAATAAATAAATAAATAAATAAATAAATAAATGGTTAGAAATTAGTTTTATTTACACCCGAACAAAAATAATTTTTCCATTTTAACATAACAAAGTAAAAACAAAAATTTCTTGTGAAAACTAATGAGTCCTCTACTATTTTAAATTTTTTTTTTTTATAAAACTTCATTTAAATTGAAAGTGATTTATAATTCTACAAAGTCATAATTGTTA
Source organism: Harpalus rubripes (assembly GCA_963082715.1). Classification (NCBI taxonomy): domain Eukaryota; kingdom Metazoa; phylum Arthropoda; class Insecta; order Coleoptera; family Carabidae; genus Harpalus; species Harpalus rubripes. The sequence continues at coordinate 69,475,509 of OY720450.1, forward strand.
TTAGTTAAGCTGTAATATTTTTTAATATTCTATGATGTAGTCAAACAATAAGTAATCTATTTCAGTACCAACTTATCAAAATATGTAAATATGTTTAAAATAACTTTCGCGGTCTATAATAAACACACACGCAAGAAATAGATAGAAGATCTTGCTTCCAAACAAACCCTCTCCCTCGTTGTCTTACGTCCTTCTCCCTAGTACTGTCCCTAGTGATGGGTCACTTCCCGAAATTGAATGAGGAAGAAAAATTCCCGGAAATATCTCGGGAAGTTCCCAAGATTTTTTTTGTAATTTCCCAGTGAATTTCAAATTTTGCGAAATACCACAATATTTATTGACGGAATAGAAGTATGTAACAGATAGGCACAAGGCAAAAACATGCAAAGCAAAAGAACAGAGGTCAAGGTATAATATTTCCGAAAAAAAAAAAAATCAGTGGCATATCACTAACTGTACCTATCATTCTGTTTGCATCTGTTATTCGTGTTAAAACCTAATTCTCTATCCTGATTTGATTTGTTCGTTGTGTTTCTTAAAAATGAGTTTAAAGCGAGAGGAGGTGCCTGGCGCAACTTTTTTGTTTAATAATATTTTAGATCATTCGATAATACAACTAAAACGATGGCTGAAGTATAGAGGTGACAGTTCATTGTTTGGAAGTCGTAACCATAGCAACCATTAGTTCTGTGCTTTGCTGCTAGATGCGCTCGTGCTCGTGCAAATTGCAATTACGTCTCTATTGGAAATATACATGGATAATAAGCAATTTGATAAAATAATTAATAAAGAACTATGTACGAGTATATTATAGTCCAAACTTTGATTGCCACTGACAGCCTTTGTCAGTGAACATATCTTACATTTTTATACTATAACGCACTTGGTTTCTACCTGGGGTGGCATCATATATTCAAATATGCGTTATTAGGTTTAGTTTCCTTGTTTTGTTATTTTTAGCATTCATTTACTTGAAAATAGATTACGAAACTCAAAAAGACGATAGGGCGATAGCAGAAGGCTTGAAAGTAGTAAGAATTTGGAATAGGGTAGATGACTGGAATATTTTAAAATATAATAACTTTTTGAAACTTTAATTGTCCCTATTATACAGTTTTAACCCTCGCACCACACACTTGCTTTTTAGTTTTTAGTTACATGAAACACACACTGGGGTTTGCTGGACCCCATTTATATGAAGAGATAAATAAATAGCAAATTAACAGTGTTGTTGCAAAGGACTATAAATATAGATAACGAAAACTATAATAAGGGATTACAGCGCAATTGATTTAAGAGAAATTAGGAAAAAATATTGAAAGTATATGCTTAATAATAAATATTAATAAAGAAATAAAACAACATAATTGAAATACTTCGGAAATAAGGGGATTTGTGTTACAGCAGCTCTTCACTCATATGAAATCCATATATATTATTTTGATTGGCAATTCAAAGACGGCCTATAAATATATAACGAATACCCAGTTAGGGGGCGAAGCCTACTACCAATGGAAGTAGAGAAATTCAACTAACGGAGGTGTGGCTATCAGATCAGTAGTGCAATTCTCAAACAGTTTTTATTTGAATATAAATATTTTGCATTAAACTTAATAATTTAAATACCTTTCCAATTATAAATCATGTAGACTTGTACAGTATAATAATATTCATTTATTTTTTATAAATATAATTTAGAAATAGCATATATTTTAAGAACATTTAGGTCCACGAAGATAAAGTTTGATATAAAAACTTATATTCGTGACGTCACATCTATATTTTCAAATTTCGGAGGACTTATAACTCGCTTATTAATAGGAATTTTTTCACTGGATTTTCACCGACAGTCTTAGTTTTACTTATACGTTCAGATGAAATTAAATTTAAAAAATGGTGGAATCCCCTATTCATACATTTTATAAACGAAGGGACTAGTGGTCAACCATTACTTTATTATAAAAATAAATTTCACTCGGGTTTCTAAGACCTGAAAATGTGGTACGAGGGTTAAGATCTAGTTTTAATATAAATTTTAATTTATTACTAATGTGGAGGACACCATTTTTCAATATCGTAACTGAGTAACATAATTTAAATTTCTGTACATATACTCGTATTTTTCGTTTTTAAATATCATAAATCTGAATTTTGAATTTGTTTAAAAACAATAGTAGTAATCACAAATTATTTATAAATTATTATATTTGATAAAACTTTAAAATACTAATAGAACATTAATTAAAATTATGAAAAATGTAAACAATATTTTATAATAGTTACAATGAATTATTACTGTAATAAATATTGTTAAACATATAATAAAATTATAACTGTTTTTTACGCATTTTGAACATACTGTGAAAATAAAATCAAGAAAAAGTTTTGTTCTTATTTCAGTGAACCGAAAAATTATGAAATTGCACTATATCCTTACGCACAATTCTCATAATAATTTAGAACAATTGACACCGTTAATTGCTCAGTTCATATGTAAATTCACATATCATTTGTTTCTCGATAGCAAACGATATCGTGACGTTAACTTCTCAGAAACTTGAAATAAATAAATTTAAAATAGTTTTACTAAATGAGAACAAAATTTATGCGGTTGACTACTATTAGCAAACCTTTCTAATTTCAATAAGTTTTTCTGTTGTTAAGTAACACATTCTGATATCTTGCAAAAGATTTAAATAGTTCAAATCTTATAAGAATCTTGTTGTAGTGGTGTCATCTTGCTTGATATGTTTGTCACACTGATAATCGTTTCGCTTTCGATTATACAACAGTCACGTAACGAATGTTTTGGTTTGTGTGTCAGTGGAGAGTAACCTAGAAAGTTGATGGTCTTCATACAAGTTTAATGCGAGGCATCTCATTGGCAGATTGCAGATGTTTTGTTGTGGTTTTTTGATGTTTTGTTGTCATAATAAAACGTGTATGTTTTTACTTTTGTTTTTTTGGGTTGAATTAAATTATAATTTGATGATTACGAATTCAGTTGACCTTGACTGTATGTCGGTAAATGTCAAATAACACAGCTGAAGTAGATACTTTATTGATTAAAAATCTTTTGATGTTCTACAGCTTTGGGCAAAATTATAAGGCATTAGGCACGTTTGAATGACGCAATGGGATCGTTCACTATTTAAAAAAAATATGAAAATATGAGTTGAAAGGAAAATGTAGTTTATTGTTTTTTATTAAAACGTAATAATTTTTTAAATATTCTATGACGTAAATAGTTAAGCTCGTTTTGTTCTCAAATAGTGGAGTTTGTTAAAAATTTAGAGTCACATAAAATGATCTAGTTCAACAATTCTAATATTAGTTATTTAAGTATCCGTTGTGTTATGTGACAAGGCGAGTGTAAGAGTAATAATAGATAAATAACTTTTTATAAACTTTTCTAAATTATAGTTTCAATATTCATATTTTAACTCTGTTTATCTATTTAAGGAAAAATTCATTTTAGAAATTCTTATCGTTTTATGATAGTCATGACATTTATTTGTTTATCATTGTAAATAATATCATTAGCATAGAAATTATTATATACACGTGCGTGACTTTGAATGCCCTAGCCTATGCACCCCGTACCCCTAAGATCATCCTGTCTTGAAGATAGCGTTTTGTTTTATATAGTTGACATTAGATAGTCATGGGGTAAAGATGTAAGAGTCAAAATTAGTTTGTCGCGCCGGGAAGACGTTTCTTGTTTTTGAACGTGTAGTGTTTTAGTTTTTGGGGCGCGTGCCGCCCGCCCGTTGAGTTACAGAATGTAACTTATTACTTAATGGATTAGTTGTGTTAGTTACGTTTAATTAGTTAATATTCTAATCATGTAAATAAAGTTATTAGTTATTAAATCACCAAGTATTTGTTCATGTCCGTAGTGGTCATCAGTGCAAAGTGTAAGGGTATGTATGTGCTTCATTCTCAGTAAATCCTTCTCAACAAGTCGTGGACGCCAATCATCCGAGGCGTCCACCAGTAAGTAGTAGTAGCATCATCCAGATCCACCCCCCTCGTGTTACAGTTAATGATGCTAATTTATAATTGGGACGTTTTAATTTTTGAGATTGAGGAAGCGATATATGGAACTAACTTATGCCAGGTTTGCAAGGTTTTATGGAGGGTTCGGCATTTTAAACTCATAAATTATTCGAACTTGAAGGCATTACTTTTAGGATAAGTAATGGGCCGTATTAAAAAAAAAATAATAGGTACTGAATTTTTATATAAATTTTGTAAATTGCAACTATGTAATAAATAAGACAATAAAACAAAATTACAGGATCTCCACATATTCGCATTTTATACAAACACTACTGAAAAAAGCCAGAAACAATGATTTGTTGTCATGACACAACACTGAAAAAGGTTTTTGCACGCACCTCAAAAGAAAATTTCCAAAAACTTATTGTATTTACAAGTTACGTTTGAATTTATTGTAATCCCTATAATATTTTAATCTTTTTTAAATTTATAAATTGATGTTAGAAGAAGTATATGTAAAACGCATTATTATTTGAATACAGATTTAAAAGTATATAATTGGGAAACATCATATAATATTTTAATCTCTTTTAAATTTACAAATTGATATTAGAAGTACATCTAAAACGCATTATTATCAGAGGTGGGCAATACTTGCAAGAAAAGTACTTTATTAGGCTTGAAAGTACTTCAAGTACTGCACTTGAAGTACTTTCTATTTATAGTACTTTGTACTTGACAAAGTAAGTCTATACACATGTACTTGGTACTTAATACTTGGAAAAATTCTTGAAGTACAATGAAAAGTACTTGAAGTATTTTTAAATACTTGAAGTACTTTAAATGTACTGGAAGTATTTTAAATTAACTTGAATTACTTTAAATGTACTTGAAGTGCGATGAATAATTTAAAAGTTAATGTTATGAGTATTGTTTATCTGTCAGTGTTTCTTTTGCAGTGGTGTGATGTTATTCCTGTGGTACATAATTATGTGAATTTCATTAATAAATATATTTTCAGCGATAATATGAAAGTTAACATATATTTGCAATTTTTTGGCATAACTAAATTAATTCTAATCTGCATACTGCATATACCTAAAATGTTTATATTACCTAATTACAGTGCTGGGACTTTGACGTATCGCCTGGCGATCGCATGACGTAAAAATGACGTCATTTTAACATCTCGGTACAGCTTCTCGTATCGCTTGTTGATCATATGACGTCAATTTTAAGTTACGCGATGGCTAGGTGATATGGCAGTCCCAGCGAGGAACTCTTGTTTTATATAGGTAACCCAATAAATATCGCATATTGAAATTTTTGTCAATAATCATCTTTTAAGGTCCATATTATCAGAAAAATATCGATTATCTGAAAAAAGTACTTGCACTCAAATTTATAAGTACTTTTTCAAGTATTTGATACTTTCAAGTACTTTAGAAACTAAAAAAGTACTTGTACTTCAAGTACATTTAGAAACATTAAGATACTTGGTACTTGTACTTCAAGTACTACTTTCCGGTACTTTGCACAGCTCTAATTATGTACTTTTAAATGTGTATTAAATTAATAATTTATTAATTTAATACACATTTAAAAATACATAATTAGGAAACATCTTGAACGAAAATTTCGGGTTCGGTCCAAGACAGAAAAAAATTTACCTTGCTCCAGGGACTCTAACCGCAAGCCCCATAAAACGTTATAACGGCCAATTGGCAGATTCTGTAATGAGTTTCATAAATCGCTGCCTCCAACTATACTTACAAAAAAATTCCGTTCATTACCTATAATATTTTTAGTATTTAATTTTTTTGTTCCAATATGTTTTACTTAAATGCATTATTTGGGTTGCTTGACTAAGTGCGTTAAGTGGTCGGTTTTTTGAATCCGACAAACAATTACTGAATTTACATGCAGTTTTGAAACCGTTTTTAAAACGTTTTTAGTTTTGAAAACGCCATGTATACAGTGTCAAAACGGTTTTGAATGATCTCAAACCAAAACTAAAATTAATGGGTTGGACTTGAAAACTAGTTTCAAAACTACTCATGTAAACACTTAAAATTCAGTTTTGATACTGCGCATGCGTACAGAGCATAACGTTTCTGTCGCTGTTACTAACCTTCAAATATACTGACAGTTGTGTAGTTTTAGTGCGTAGTGGTAAGAAGTATAAAAAGTAATTGGAATAATAGCAAAACGAAGTATTTGGAGTGACGAGGATCTGTCACTTACATCAGCTAAATGCGCATGCGCTGAAACTGATTTCAAATCAATTTTTAAACTTGATTTGAAAACTGCATGTAAACAGTTTTGCATAATTTTGACTGAAAACTGAAACCGTTTTCAAAACTGCATGTAAACGTAGTAAATAATAACTTGTAAGTTATTTACAATTTTAAAGAAGTTGAGAAGCAATCTCCATGATTCACTTTCCTTAACAGCTTGAAGATAACGCCTCAACGGTTAATAACAACAAATTGGCACACTCAGAAATAGGTAATAAGCCATGACGATATATTTGTATATTTATTTTATCTATTCAAATAGATAACGCACCACGGATACCTATACAGGAACAAATACATATTAAATTATTTACTTCCATAATATAGTTAAAGTGCATATCCTTTATTACAAAATCTATATTTGCATTTAAAACTAATGAAATATTTGTTATAATACGTAATTTACAAATAACTATAGGTAAAGCATAATGAATGTATGTATGTACTTATGTAAATGAAAATACAATGTAAATTATTACAAAGCACATTTTGACATTGAAATTCTATTATTTAATCATTTTCATTATTTTATAAACATTTCGTGGAAATATACTCTGCAGGTATTTTTATTTTCTATGTTTTCATTGAATAAATAACACCTGCTATAATATTATAAAAATGTACTCCCGTGTTCGTATGTATACCCAGGTTGTACCTGAAGTTGTGGTACACCCTATATACAAATTTGGTACATCAATATAATTTTGCCCAAAAACACGAATAGAAGATATTCCTAAATTTATATCTCCAACCATTTTTGGAATATTGCCCAAAAATAGGTATTTCGGGGTCCAATTTTGAACATAAATATCTTAGATACAGGGAAAAAGTCTGGTAGTACCTATCAAAATTTGGAAATAGCATATTAAGAAAATTGTTAAAAATTTTAATTTGTTCTTCTAATGTTGAGTATTTACCATGATATGACATTGCGCATGTATCGCTTCATATCTTTCTACAGCTGTGACGTCACCTAGTGAAATAGGCAGCTGTATAAATAATAAAATATTACTATCAAGACATTTTTAGTCAAATATAATTGGGGATGTTAACTTATTTGCTTGTAATTTAGTTTGTCCTATATGTAGTAATGAAAATCATTTTAATATACCGGGTGTTTCCTTTAAAACAACCAGCGCTTTTTTGGGAGAACTAACAACTTTAGAGAAAAATGTTTTATACAAAAAATTATCTAGAATAAGGGGATAATATATCAATAGTAACAAACCGAATATTTAACCAGTGGTTCTCAAACGGTAGAACAAAATTATATTTTTTTAAATGGCACCCTATATAATTTTTTAGCCCTTTAAATAGATTATTATTATTATTTTATTTTCAACGATATAAATATAGTATAGGGTTGTATAACAATTATTTCGAGAAAAATGGTATTAAAAACTAGAAATAATGTAATAAAAAATGAGTTTACTACTAGCGTAACTAGGCAACAGACGTATGTGTATTGCATAGCCTAATGTAATATAACATTATTTTTAATACCATTTTTCTCGAAATAATTATTATACAACCCTATACCATATCTATATCGTTGAAATCAGAAAAAATTCTGTATCTAATGGGCTAAAAATTATATAGGATACTATTTAAAAAAATATAATTTTGTTCTGCCGTTTGAGAACCACTGGTCGAATTTTTGGTTTGTTATTATTAATAAATTAGCCCTTCATTCTTGATAATTTCTTTTATATAACATTTTTTGCTAAAGTCATTAGCCTAAAAAAGCGCTGGTTGTTTTAAAGGAAACACTCTGTATAATAGATAATAACCGAAATTTTATATTAAGTTTGTTACTGTTCACAATTAATGGACGTCGTGTGCTTGGCGAACGAAAATGGAATCTCTAAATGGCATATATACGAATTTTGGGGCCAGTGGTGGATTTAATGATATGCAATGGTAGACTTGCTCCCTAGGCCCTCGTCCAAAAGGGCAATGGGGCCCTTGTCTTAAAGGGCCTCAGGTCCCCGTTAAACAAAATTTACAAATATATTTTCATTAGACGAGCAAAATCAAAGTATCCAGGTTGATATTACTCGTTAAAAGCAAAATAATATTGATGCAATTTCACCATAAATAGACTTAGTTTCTAGTCGCGAATGTGAAATGCTTATTCTTGATAATATGCCGCGTGTAGGGACAAGCCGAGTCGGACTTACCATCTTCTTTAATGTTTTAATGAAAATGAATGGCTTTAAACAGGATCATAATGATTTAATAATATCCCAGTAAAAAAAGAAAACAGTTATCGAAGTCAGCCAACAACGAATGCCAAAAGGTTGATTTTTGTTTGAACACAATAACTTTTATCTTATTTTTGAGTAGAAACAGAAAGTTAGATAAAATAATCTATTACGTAAACTATAGTACAAGTTTTGTTAAAAAAGTTTTATCAAATTTTGGACATCTTCGGCAAACAGGGTGTTAAATACTATTTTCCTACAACCGTGCGTGAAAAGTACTTTTCACGCACTCATTACAGTGTGTAAAATGTCACTTTTCACGCACTAGTGCTTGAAAAGTAAATAAGCGTTGCTAGGCAACATTAAAATTCGGTTAATTTACCTGTCAAGTATATAATTAGGTAGTAAATAATAATGAAAGTAATAAAATTTATTAAGAAATATGAATATATATATATATATATATATATATATATATATATATATATATATATATATATATATATATAAAACAAATCTAATGTTTTTTTAACAGATTGAGTACTAATCTAATTTTTAAGAACATTAACATTTTTTTGACATGTATTCTAACAACCCAATTTTTAATATTAATATTAAACGTACAATTTGTACATTATAAAAAACTAATCATCGTCAGTCTTAGATTCTTCCAAGTGTTTAAGTTTCATTTTGTACAGTGTTATGAGAAAGAGTACTAACAGTATTTGAAGCTGCTGGATGCCTGTACACTCAGTATTATGGGAAACATCAATACCATTTCGGTTGTAGGAAAAATGTTGTATGCAACATGTGTGTAAAATAGTATTTTTTGTCTCGTGCTACAATTCCCGCATGTAAAACATCGCACTCGACCAAAAAAGTACTACTTTACACACTTGTTACATAAATAACTATTATAAAGAAAAATTTTTGCTGAAAAGCTTACATTAGAAACGTTTCATTTTGAATGGTAACCAATGTGAAACGATTTATTTAAACATAGTTTTTTTGTTTGTTTGTTTGACATGAAAAATGTTATGATATAACAAAATCAAAATAAGAATGCCGCATGTACTCAGTTTAGAGCTTTAGCCCGGCTCGATTTCGAGTCAATTTTCGAGCTGGGCCTACTTATTTATTGTGAGTCTATCTTCGAGTCTGGCTGTCGAATTTTTGTTTTTCGGATTGAGTAGAGCCAAACGGCAAAACCTCGAATATTGTTCAATCTTACTCCTTTCATTGTTCAATGAAAAATGATTATTTCGAATGAATTTTTCGTTAACCTATTATATAAATCAGTTAACAAGATAATGAAAAATAGGCCTGGGCCCCAGAAATACTTTGCGCCCTGGGCCCTTTTTCTTAAATCCGCCACTGTCTGGGGCTACTTATTACTCAAATCGTGTAGAAACAGAAATACCAATTCGCCGAGATCTCCAGAAAATTTTTGAAATTATGTAATTAATTTCAGGAAAGAAATTATAGAAAATATTTATTGCAAGAATGAATTTTCAGCGTTTTCCTCCCCAGTATTTACAAAGGACTACTGGTTAGATGATCGTCGCATTCAAATGCGATTAAATGCCCAATATGTTGATATTTTTATGATTGTACACTTAGCTTGCCAGTAGATGTAGATATTGTAGATTGGATCCAAAAAACCTCAGATTCTTTCGAACCGAGTAGAGTTCCAACATTTTAATATCTACCCCAAAAACTAGATATTATTAGATTATAAACTACATATATGTATACTCTTGTACCTATGCTCTGTCTTGCTAATAATGCAGCCTGAATTTACTCAAACAATGTATCATTAATCTTTTAATAACAATCATCCGAAATCCTCTGTAATTATGATTTAAAATTCTTTGTTCAACGTGCACAAGACAAAAGATTTTATAAGCTCGAGCTTTGATTAATTATACAGGTGGGTTTAACCCAGGTTTAATAGAATTCTCCGCTAGAAATTTGGTGTGTTGTTTTTAATTCCAAAATTGTTGAAGTACCTGTTGACTTCAGGTTCATACTTTCTCGTTTTAATTAAACTTTTGAGCTTTGATGGTTAATGTCGAAATAAATACGATTTTAATAAATAAATACAGGTGTCCCAAAAATGCGTTCTGTATGAGAACTATAAGAGATACGAAGACGATGTTAACTTTAAAAAATCTGATGTGGGCAACACGAAACCTTCCACTATTTAATTTTTATTAATTTAAATATACATACTTACATATTTATTGCGGAAACTGTATTAAGATCCATTCCATATAACTATGGTTCTATTTACTATTTTCTTTTTAAAACGTTACTATGACATTTATCTGTCAGTTACAAACATTTGAGATATGAACTGTGTAACCAAGGAGTTTTACTTATTTAAATCGTAGGCTCCGGGATTAAAATTATAGATAATATATAATCCATAAAATATATAGAAAAAGTATTTATGCAAATCTTGAAAAAATTACATTTGAAGGTATACACACACACGCATGCACGCACACACGCACACAGGCACACACACACACACACACACTCACACACACACACACTCACACACTCACTCACTCACTCACTCACACACTAACTCACTCAGTCACCCACTCACCCACTCACTCCCTCCTTCCCTACCTCCCTCCCTTCCACACACACACACACACACACACACACACACACACACACACACACACACACCCACACACACACACACACGCACGCACGCACGCACGCACGCACACACACACACACACACACACACACACATACCGTCATCATCATCATCCCCTCCCTTTACCAAGGATAAAGGGAGGTAAAAAAGTACTTGACCCATTATAAGACAATTTTAATTCTGGAAAAAATGCATCCGAAAATATAAGATTTGTAGTATTTTATGTACAACTTCTAAAAGCGTAATACTCTTTATTTTCATTCACATTTTTCAAAACTCGTTTTAAATATGTCAATGCTTACTAGGACGCATACTTAAAAGTATTAATTGAAATTCATAAAACTTTATAAAATGTGGAGGACTAAATTAGGTAATTATAACGATTTCTACTGAACAGTGAAAAAACAATCATCTCTGTCTGCATATTTTCTTGACCACTGTAAAGCTTGTAGTGCGAATGTGACTTAAATTAATTAAATCGTTGTATAATTTCTATGTCCCCTCTTATGAATATTCCTAGATACGTCCCTGGATAGGGGACTCTTGGGAGAACGTATGACCCACTTCCTTCTATCTTACCTATAGATAGTGTTGCTTTGCTACAGATTGTAGATAAATACCCTGTGATATATGTATGTAAGCAAGCTATTCAATATTTTGATAGTATTAAGTTATAAGCACGATGTAGATGTTATCTGATGAGAAACGGAAATTGATGAATAGATATATTGAAAATTAAACCTTTAAAAGCCAATTATTATATAAGAAGTTAGCGGTGGATATTTGATTTATATAAAACCGGGACTGTGCGTTATGTAACTGGTTGTGATTCGAGCTACTCGGATTCGATTCCAGCCGAAGTCGAATTTGAAATATATTTCACATTTTCAAAAAGCACAAAGGTGACTCCTAGGTGCACATAGATATTTCATCATTATCGAAATCTGCGAACAGTGCAGTTTTAACTGATTCATTAGAAGATTTAATTTTTTTATTGTCAACTGATCCACTTCTACCGAAACCCTTGACTTCCAAAACGTAGATATGGATTATTAATAGCAGGTGTTCGGTCGAATATTTAATATAAACCTTTTTTTGGGGGAAACATGTATGAAATAAATATTGGGTCCTCCATTATTAAAAATATATGAATCTTTATCTAAAAATTGACAGCGGTCAGTGGTACCTACATTATCTTCCGTCAAATCTATGTATTTTGTACAAATTCCATACAGGAAATCTCTTGCAAACGATTCTATATTTCCAGTACATTACGATATGTCAATTCTATGAATTTTGTACAAATTCTTTATTTCCAGGAAAATTATAACACAAACACTGTTAATTGCACTTGGTTAGGTGTCAAACAGAACGGTAGTTATTTTCATGATTATAGCATAACTGGCTGCTTTATGAAATTTAATTTCTTTTAACTCTAGGTATATTCATTGATTATGAAGTAAGTATAAAATGCAATCAAATCGTTTAGAGAATAAAATATTCTTTAACATTTATAACATTAAAAGTGAAAAAATTATATATTACAGGGTTATTCAAGAAAAACGGGCAAAAATGCGGGTACTTACGGTTGACCAATTATAACCAAAATCTAACGACCTCTTCATATTGATGAAAACTCGAGTGGTTTTGGAGTTATGCATTCCGAAAGAATTTGCTCACACACACATCCATCCATACATACATTCATGCATACAGATATCGTCAGTAAATAGTAAAATCGTATTCTAGTGTCCCTAAAACTCGTCATGGAATTTTTTGACCAAAAACAATACCTGCCTTTGACGAAAAGTAAAAAGCGTCAAATAAAAGTTACAGAACATAAAATTCTGCGTCTTAATCAACAAAATTAGTTTTGCATGTTATCTAACGGCACGTTTTAGGGAGGGTCCCTAGAATATGATTGTACTATTACCTCCCGCTACCCGTGGTAATGGAGGTATAGGGATCGTGCTAAAAATCGCATTTCGAGATTTTGCTAAATGACTACGTTTTAAGATCCCTAGAATCCAATTTTAACATTTTCACGATGATGTCTGTATGTATGTATGTGTGTGTTTGTGTGTGTGGATCTTTTACTCTAACTCAAATACTATATCATTCAGAAAATTTTGAAACCTTGTATTTCGAACTTTTTCTGTAATGGAAAGAGCCCATTAGATTTTGGTGTAAATCGGATAACCGGAAATGGCACTTAATTTTTTTAATCCCGGAGCTTACGCTTTAAACAAGCAAATCTCCTTGGTTACACAGTTCATATATTAAATGTATGTAACTGACAGATAAATGTCACTGTCAAAGAACTAATCATTTCAAATTAATAACAGTAACGTTTTAAAAAGAAAATAGTAAATAGAACCCTAGTTATATGGAATGGATCTTAATACAGTTTCCGCAATAACTAAATATGTAAGTATATATATATATATATATATATATATATATATATATATATATATATATATATATATATATATATATATATAAATTAATAAAAATAGCGGGAGGTTTGGTGTTGGCCACATCAGATTTTTTTACGATTATATATGTGTGTGTGTGTGTGTGTGTGTGTGTGTGTGTGCGTGCGTGCGTGCGTGTGTGTGTGTGTGTGGGTGTAGGTGTGGGAGTGGGCGTGTGCGTGTGCGTGTGCGTGTGCGTGTGCGTGTGTATGTGCGTGCGTGCGTGCGTGCGTGTGTGTGTGTGTGGAAACAGTGCTATATTCAGAAAATTATGTTTGAAAGGAGTCAGTGTCAAGTGCAATTGACAGTATGTTTGTGTTATAATTTTACTGAAAATATAGGATCTTTTGCTAGAAACTATATTTATGGAATTTGTATATAATACACAAAACTGCCTTAAGGTAATGTTCAAGAATTAGAATTTTTTGCAAGGAACTTTCTATATAACATTTATACAAGATACATGCAACTGACGGAAGGTAATGTGTTGGCCACATCAGATTTTTTACCTAATATATGTAATTATTGGGAAGTAGGTTTATGATTTTACATGTTAAAGTCCTCGTGCAATTTTTTTAAATATTATTTTATATTCTTTATATTATTCTTGACAGTTTTAGAATTAATTTTGTTTTACCTCAATATTGCAGTAAAAATTGAAAAACGTTCAACTTAACCACAAATAGTAAAATTATTAGAATCTTAAAGTTATCTCAAAAATGTGCTTAAGCTTATAATCTCTCGATAATATTCCAATAGAAAAATACTTGTTTTTAAATCTTTTGGATAAATAACGTAACAAAATAAATATAAAACAAATATATCATCACGGCATATTATCCATTGCTGGGTGTGCCAATCTGCTTTGTACACAGATTTCGGTAATGATAATAATATACTCGTATTTATACCGTGAGGGCGTTTACCAAGCGTCACCTCACTGGCACTTATTGCTGGCGTGGATAGTGCACCATAGGGTTCATTTTTTTAGAATTCGAAATAAGTAATTGGCTTCGGTCGGGATCGATTCCGGTTCCCCAGATTCGCGACTAGACGCACGATACAAAAGCGTAACAATGACAAATAAATAGGTGTATATGGGAAACATGAAAAATAATTTTTTATCTACAAATGTAACAACGATTTCCATGATAGGCATACATTATCCACGGCTTTTAAAAAATTGAACGGTCATTCAAATAAAAAATTTATGTTCACGATAAATACATTTTCAAATGACAGCTGAAACTTTGATTAACAATCAGATACAAGTGCAATCTACTCTGTTTGGATTCAACATAATATTGGTTTTATTTTGTATTTTGATGGACACTATCACTAGCGCTGAATTTTTAATAACAATTTTCAAGGCTTTTGAAGTTATATGTAATAAATTCTGAAAATATATTTTTTAGTGACTCAAGCTAGGAAGTGTTCTCTCCAAGACAGTTTTGATAGGCCGTCTAGTCAGCATTCTCTATGGTACCTACAGAACAGGTCCGTATTACGAACTCACTTCGAGCGCATTTGTTAAAAGTGACGTTAAACCTCATATAAATATAATTTATTTGAAATCGTCACTAAAACGCACAAAAGACATCTTTAAAAGTTTCGCGAAACACAACTATACTTCATTTCACGTAAGAAAATAGTGAGGGGAAGATAGTTCCAATGTTTTTTGATTGGATAATACGCCGATATTTTTTAACTTCCGTCACCTTTAGGTAAGGAAGGTATTGTCTTTGGTAAAAAAATTCGATGATGAGTTTTTAATGAATAAGCACGTTTTAGGGTCCCTAGAATACGATTTTACTATTTTTACGATGATGTCTGTCTGTATGTATGGATGGATGGTCGTATGTATGTTTGCATGTATGTGTGTATTATGTATGTATGTGTGTGTGTGACGATTTTTCTGGATCGCATAATTCCAATACCACCTTTCCAAAAATTTTTTTGCGTATTCCTTTTCTTTAGATCCATATGAAGAGCTGATTAGATTTTGGTTATAATTGGTCGACCGGAAGTAGCCTAATTTTAAGATTTTAATAGTGTTTCTTGAAAAAATGCTATTAAATATCACTTTTTCACATTTTAATGTTATTATAAATATTTAAGAACATTTTATTATCTATACGATTTGATTACATTTTATACTGCATATTCAATGGATATAGAGTTAAAAAATTATAAAAAAAATTAAATTTCACAAAGCTGCCGGCTGTGCTATAAACATGGAAACATCTACTACAAAATTCTGATTGACAAATGTCAGTGTCAAAGTGCAATTTACTTAATATGTTTGAGTTATAATTTTACTGGAAATATATAGAATCTTAAAGGAAACTTTCTGTATGGAATTTGTACAAAATACATAGAACTGACTGAAGGTAATGTACTGGAAATATGGAATCATTTGCAAAAAAACTTTCTGTGTGGAATTTGTACAAAATACATAGACCTGACGGAAGGTAATGTGCTGGCCACTTCAGATTTTTTTAATGTTTGTTTGTAGGTTAAAAATGCCATTTTGTGACACCAATTTAAAAAGTGACATTGTTACTTTTTAATACTAGTGTTAAAAGTAATAAAGTGAATTAGTTGCCTTGGTAATGACGAGTGGAACAACAAATCGACATTTTTGAAATATGTCAAAAAATTATTAGAAATACAAATTTTAATGAAAAAATAGTCTGTAGAAAAAATAATGTATGATATACATACAAGTGATTTTATTTTGTTTCAAGGTTAGGACCATTACGCTTCGCCCGTGTTTCAAACTTCCTTCTCACAAAATATTTTTTTTAAACATATATCATAAATAATTATTGTTCGTAGCCTACTCCGAGTTAGGTTTTTTTGAACACACTGTATGTAATACTATTATTATAATAGTGCGTTCGTAATAGCAATACGGGTCAGTCAACAAAAGAAAATTTGATGGATAAGGCGTGGTGTCATTTTATAGATGTATTATTTGTTTGTGGCCGCAAATTAATGAAGTACTTTTTTTATTAACTGGAGAGCTGTCTGCGATATTCTTAAAAGATCCTACTATGATGGACGTTGTGTATGGGTCACCAAATGATATTCTGAGAACTGTCCGAGAGATATATTGACTGAAGCTAACGTGATAGATATCAGATCTATCCGATTATTGAAGTTCTTCGAACTGTTAACATAAAAGAACAAAAAGTTTTAATAAAATGCTCTAAAAAATAATTTCTGATTATGTGCCTCGGCAAATAAAAGCGTGGGCGTAAATATCAATATTATATACGTAGAGCAATATAATCTACGCCGACAATAAAGTGTTTCCTGTTTCTGGCCGATTTAGAGATATGTAAAAATAGTTATGCTGAACTGAAGCACAAACGTTACAAAAAATTACAAACATTTTATGAAAATATTGTGTTTTTATCGGCATTGCAAATATGTGCAAAATTTTAAATCAATCGGATAGGTATGTGGAATTGGATAACAAGTTACTAATAACTAGTTGACAAACAAGAAACAAGTGAAATAAAAAAGGCTTATAAAAATAAAATAAAAATAAATATATCATCACGGCTTATTACCCATTGCTGAGTGTGCCAATCAGCTTTGTACACAGATTTCGGTAATGATGAAATATTTGCACCGTGCGGGCGCTTACCAGGCGTCACCTCACGGGCACTTGTTACTGGCGTGGAGAGTGTACCACAGGGGTCAATTTTGTGCCATTTAAAATTGGAAATATAAAAGAAAAATGTTTGGTTAATAACGGTTATGATATATTTATACCTTATTTATTTATTGTGGTGTTCTCCCACAGCTTCATACATACATTTATTTAAATTTATCTATTTATATACAGGCGTTCATTGTAAGTGGTATACTATTGCTATCTTAAGGAGTATAAGAGCTACGAAGTCGGTTAAATTAGCAAACAATTTCTATTTTACTAGACTACGAGTATTTTAATGAGCGTAAAATTATTGTTTTTTCAACCGGTGGTTTTCAAACTGTGGAGACCAACTTTGTGATTTCAAATGGGATCATATATTTG
Organism: Harpalus rubripes; assembly: GCA_963082715.1. Lineage (NCBI taxonomy): Eukaryota > Metazoa > Arthropoda > Insecta > Coleoptera > Carabidae > Harpalus > Harpalus rubripes. The sequence continues at coordinate 69,493,211 of OY720450.1, forward strand.
TTATTTATTTATTTATTAGATAAATTTTATAATAAAATGATTAAAATGTGACTATAATAAGAGTACCACGAATGGAAAAATGAATACATGTTATTTTTCTTATATAGAATTAGAATGCCATGAAGAAATGCGTGAATATTTTATGCGCGTTGATATTTATGATCAATTGACAGAAGAAAATATTCACTCCTTTCTGCTAGGACACTCTAATTCTATGTAAAAAATCTGATGTGGCCAGCTCATAACCTCTCGCCAGATATTTTACCTGGTTGTACGCATAAAACAAAAATATATTTTTAAATACAAATATTTTAATATAAATTATGTACAATACATACATTTTCTTTATATTCAATATCCTGAAATTTCTTTTTCTACTTTCCTTTTCTTTTTCTTTATATTCGTCATTTTTTCACAAATTTCTTTTATATGCTTTTTTACGTATATTCTTTTACGTTGTTGAGTTTTTTTTATTTTCATAATCTTCATAATGATGTACAAATATTTTTGAGAGTGGCATACAAATATTTTTGACAGTGACATTTATGTGTCAATTACAAACATTTGCATTTCTTGCCTTGAAGTAGTTTGATCTGAGATTTTTTTACATCAAATTATTTTATATGCATTTTTTATCTCTAAATATAATAATGAATTTATATTTATCTAATAAAGAATTTATCGCTCTTTAATACCTATAAGTATTTACATAAATTTTCAATAAATAATATTTACATGATTTTGTTCTTGTAACTAATCAACTCTTCCTATTATTGTTAGATTGAGGAATCCGTAGTTAAAAATGTCTTAAGTCTTATAGTATTTGAGAAATCGTGGATCCAACATCCACACATCCACATACACAAACATCCACACACACACACACACGGACATCATCGTAAAAATGTTATAATCGGATCTAGGGACCTTAAAACGTGCTTATTCACTAAAATCTGGATATGCGATTTTTAGCATGAATTCAATACCGCTCTTAGCGAGAGGTAAAAAATAACATGTATTCATTTTTTCCCTTCGTAGGACACTCTCATTATAGTCATATTTTAATCATATTATTATACAACTTTTTATGCATATTTCTTTTAAAAAATCGCTAAGAAAATATTATATCATTTAATTCAGAATAAAATTCTGTATCTAGTATATAAACAAAAAATATATAATCCCATTTAAAATAACAAAGTTGGTCCCCACAGTTTGAAAACCACTGGTTGAAAAAATAATAATTTGACGCTCATTAAAATAGTCTAGTAAACTAGATATTGTTTGCTAATTTAACCGACCTCGTAGCTCTTATAGTTCTGGAGTTAGCAATAGTGTACCACTTAAAATAAACACCTTGTATATTAGAACATTAAGAAATTAACTAAAATTCGTAATGATAAATGTATTTAGTTTTTATTTATTCAAAATGTTGTTTAATTTAACTTTCAATCTCATACATATTTATCTATTACTGTCTAATTTTCCCTGGTTTCGTTTTTTTGTGATAGAAGCAACCCCATAGGATAGTTATAGAAACTTGGATGGAAATGGCCATGGAATGTAAAGGTCCTGAATCAATACATAGACACAGAGCAAATCCAGTTCGTTCTAGAGTAGTGAGACCTAATATATCAGATGCTATCTGAAGATGTATAAATCACACAAACCAATAGTCTGATAAAACAATGCGAACCACCGACTTTTCAATTATTCCCTGTTATGGGACAAACTCAGAGTGAGATTATAGTGGCACGGAAATCGAAGGATGAGGGTAGCGTGTTGTTGGAATATTTATGGTTTCTTCAAAACTATGCCAAATAAAATAGTAACTGAATAATAGATTTTTTATTTGTTGGCTCAATGAGTATGTACACTGATCAGTTCTGATTCTGCCGGCCCGGGTTTAAATCCGACCGAATTTTTCCGAAATTGTATTTACTTTTTCTGAAATTGAAAAGTGTAACACAAGGGGGCGGTCTACTGATGATAATACTGCTTGTTTTCCAACGACGACACTTTAACTGACTGGTAGACGCTTGGACGATTGGCGTCCACGACGTGGTGAAAAGGAAGAACACACACCCTTACTTTCACTTCCCACTCATTCACTTACTTGTTGACTTATGAAAGATGCTAATGAACACTTTTATTTATGGACATGGACGAGGCCACACGAGAATACAGGCCTGAATGCTCAATTCGTGACGTCACAGCTAGCCTCTTGCTGTCACGCCACGCCTCGAACGACAACAGTGTAAACATAGGTAATATTCGGAATTATAAACAAATAGGATCGTAAAATGTGATTTATAAAGATATACAACTCGAAAATAGCGATTCAAATATTATATAATAACTATTTTATATACATAACTGAGTGTCTTACAAATTTTGGTTTAATATAACAATTTTTAATGTTGGAAGTGAATATAATTATTATTAAATTTTGCGTGTATGGTACACATATAATTTGCGTCGTGATCCCTGAAATATTTACAAAATTTTGGATGAAAATTTGGGAAAGAAATTGACAGCTGTCAAAATGGGCTGAGCAGAAGCGTCCTCGTCGCAGTCCAGGGTACTGGTTTTATAACCAGTATAAATTCTGCAACTACCAGCACCAGCTAATCTTCCAAACAAGGAACGAAGGAACATCAACATCAGTGGTTTTTTTCGCTTTTGTGTTATTCCTAATTTACTTGTCTATATGTATGTGCTGGATACGATAAAATAAAATAAAATAAATATACATAACTAAACAAATTAAATAAAAAACGAATTATAAATGGCCTATATACAGGGTGAGTCTGGGAAGACGCCCCCCCTCCTTTAACTTTTTTATTATAAGTAATAGAAAAAAATGGCTCATATAAAAGTTTTATTATTTTACATATACTATTTGATGGCAGATTTAGATATTTTTTATAAAGTCAGGTTTACAAGATACGACTACCAGATTTTATTTTTCAAATGGCAACCTATAATTATTTTAATAAAATAGAAACCGCCATTTTTTTTTTCTTTTCAACGATGTAGTATTTTTTATTAATGTATTTGAAAAATTTCGAGAAAAATGAGATAATTTAGAAATATTAGAAATAATTTTTAAACAAATATTATAGGTGGCTATGTGAAAATAAACAAAACGTAACAATGTAAAGTTGTTTTTGTTACTAAATTTGTTGTTTTAGTTTGCTAAGTTGTATAGCACTGTTACGTTTTGTTTATTTTCACCTAGCCGCGACTTCTTTTACTATGTACAAGGGAGTAAAAAAATATGGCACTTAGATTCCATTGAACATAAATAATTCAATTGAGAAATGTGATAAAGAATTCATTTTGATTAACAAGACACGTATTTTTCCATTTTTCTTCAAGTCTGAAATACTACATTAAAGTTAGGCTATTGTAATTATATTTTTGCCAACATAGAAACAAAAAGTTGTTTTAAAAGTGAAATTAATTTAAATTTTTACTGTTTTATAATATTTTATACATTCTTTTTCGTATTCTTGTGTTTGTTTAATATTATTAGGTTAGGTTGCCCGCAAATGGCTGTCAAATATTTACTGTATTTTTTATCATTTTACATTATTTTAGAAAACTAATGTTAAATATTTGTTAAGTAATATTACAAGATAAAATGTTAAATATATAAAATGTATAAACTTTGAAATCATTATACAAATATTACTATATTTTCCAAATATTTTACTAATAAGTATTTTCTAATATTGAAAGTGAAACAAATACTACAATAATATATATAAATTAAATATTTTGACTTTTGCCATTTATGAATTATGAACTAATATATTGATTTTACTTAATAATGTTTGTATGGTTTGTTATTGAACTATACGTGTCGAATTAATATATTACTCGATTGATTGCTACACTCTGTTGAGAAAGTTGGAAGTAAAACCTTGAACTGGCTTACTATCTAACTACATACTACAACATATTTATATGGGTAGCGATTTATAAAAATATTTGTTTATTTTTACAATTTTCATTGCAATTTAGTTGACATATATGACTAGCTCAAACATTCTGCACTTAATACAAATAAATATTTTAAGATATATGTACATATGTGATCTTGTAATTCGTTCAATAAATAAAACCAACCTTACGATATCAGTAATTTTATGTCGAAAATATGGACAATGCCAATACAGATGGTTAGATATTATAATATATTTATTTACCAGTACATATCAGAATTACTGATATTACATATATACATAAAATCACGCATTTCCCACTTAGTGGGTTAGCACAAACCCGAAACAATAATAATAATAACATCAATCACAAAAATAATCACTCTCTCTTTCAACAACATTCTTACTAACCTGACACCATACAACAAATATTCCTCTCTTAACATATTAAAGTCACCGATTTTCGGTAGCGAATTATCGCAACCGGACCACAGTAATAGTTACGAAACAATCATCCTTCGCCACACATTCCTGTCTAAGCACACTTCTTTCGCCTCGGCCACATTCATAATCGCATTCATACACGCTCTTCTTCTCTTCTCACTCGTAAACTTTCTCTCTTTTAGCACCTTATCAATCACATCTATCCACTTACACACTGGACGGCCACGCAATCGAACACCCTCAATTTCACCAAGCCGTTCACTCTTCATTCTCTCCATACGACCAAACCATCTCAACTGGCTCACTCCTACTCTCTTAACAACATTCTTCCTAACCATACATTCTTCATACACCAAATTATTCCTCACGCGATCTCGTCTTACATATCCACATACACCACGTAAATACCTCATTTCCCCGGCAGACACTCTCTTTTTATGCTTTTGATTACTGATATTGACAGTAATTTTATTATAATAACAGAATTACAAACCGTTTAGAGTTTTGAAGATCACTATCTATCTATATACGAAAAGGTAAATCCAAAAATATAGGGTGGTGCATCGAAAGACGCTCCATAATGATTTAATGTTAATTTTGAAATGTTCAAATATTGTCACCCCTAATTATTTTGTGGTGTGCGATTCGAACGTTTGTCCCCAAATCGAATCGACATACTTGCTGATTCAACCTACTCAAGACATCGTTCGAACATCGACGCGGAAATTAGCTTGTCGATTTGGAATTTTAAACATGACTTTTAGCAGAACTTTAGTCAGAAATGATTTCAAATTTCGAAAAAGAAGGACTTTTCTCCAAAGACAGCTTCAGCGCATCACCAGATGCTGTAGAGTAGAGCATTCAGGGCATATTATAGACCATAATCCCCCAAATATTTTTAAGGCGCGAATTATTGAATACTTTTACTCACTTTTTAGCAGGGAAGTGTTTAATAATCCCTGGGAAGTAGATTTGAACATCAGTCAGATGGAAATGAGACTAGGTTTTAATTAGTTACAACACATTAAAGGATGTTCCGCGACTCGACCGAATAACTCATACCATATATTCCGGGGTTCATTACGATCAAAAAAAATTATATGACCTATAGGTGAATTCCTCTTTGTTTCGGAGATATCGAAGGAATTTAAAAAAAAAATGATAAAAGAAATTTTATTCATCAGTGGATAGCTAATTAAGATAAAATTACAGCAACTGTTCAAAATGAGAACCGCCATTTTCTAAACATACAGCTATCATTCGAGTCATAGAATGTTGCCAGTTAATTATTGTCAATTCATTCTTTAAAGAATTAGTAGCTTCAACTATACGGTCAGTCAACTCTTCTGGTTTACCATTACTACACACACAAGATTTGAGGTAACCCCACAAAAAAATCTAAAAGCAACAAGTCAGGTGACCGAGCTGGTCAATGTACAGGACCACCTCGTCCTATCCACCTTTCCGGGAAATTTTCATTAAGAAACACCGTCACTTGTCTCCGAAAATGTGATGGTGCCCCATCTTGCTGGAACCTCATGCCACGACGAGCGTCCAGAGGAATATCGTCCATGTAATTCGGCAATTCTTCCAAAAAGTGAAGGTAAGTAAAATGCGGCATAATGGCTGAAATTAATAAGATAGCACAAAAATCATTCATTTGTCAAACATACGTTCATTCGAAATAAATTGTGAAAAATTGTCAGCCATCGGGATTCGAACCCAAAACACCTATCTTGTTGGGTAGTGCTCTACCAACTAAGCTAGTGGCTGCTTTCCTCTCGATGGCTGAACAATCTTTCACTTTATGGTCGTATAACTGCTGAAGATTTATTAATCGTCACATGATTAGATGTGGGGTTGCCAAGCAACCACTTCCTTCAAACATCTAGTGAACGAGTCATAATTTACTCAAGGCCCTACTAGGCCAAATTTTAATATTAACAATGAGTTAACAGTTTGTATATTTGAAATAAATTATGAAAAATTGTCAGCCATCGGGATTCGAACCCAAAACACCTATCTTGTTGGGATACTGGTCTCCCAACTAAGCTATTGGCTGCTTTATTCTCGATGGCTGAACAATCTATCACTTTTAAGGTCGTTTAACTGCTGAGGATTTATTAATCTAATCATGTGACGATTAATAAATCCTCAGCATTTATACGACCTTAAAAGATTGTTCAGCCATCGAGAGGAGATAGAGGTGGGCGCGGGCCGTGATTTTGTCGGGTCACGATGGGTCACGACGTGATCCGCGTGATCGTGAGTATAATTTAAATATTGCGTCGTGATTGGACGTGAGCGTGAGGTACTATAAAATTATCGTACGTGATCAGGCGTGATTGAAATTTAATCGGGCGTGAGTACAAGTTTTCTTCTATTTTTTATTTAAAAAATTGTCAATTTCCATCTTTTACTTTACATTCTTTTTACCTTCCGTCACCTTTAGGTAAGGAAGGTATTGTCTTTGGTCAAAAAATTCGATGATGAGTTTTTACTCAATAAGCACGTTTTAGGGTCCCTAGAATACGAATTTACTATTTTTACGATGATGTCTGTATGTGTGTGTGTGTGTGTGTGTGTGTGTGTGTGTGTGTGTGTGTGTGTGTGTGGATGTGTGTGTGTGTGGATGTGTGGATGTGTGTGTGTAACAAAATTTTCGTCTGCGATAACTCTAATACTACAGTTACAAAAATTATAATTTTTTCGTATACTTCTTCGTTACATCCATAGGAAGAGCTGATTAGATTTTGGTTACAATTGGTCAACCGGAAGTACCATCATTTGAAGATTTTAACAGTTTTTCTTGAAAAAACTATGTTAAATATAATTTTTTCACATTTGATGTTATTATAAATATTAAAGAATATTTTATTCTCTATACGATTTGACTGCATTTTATACTTAATATTAAATGGATATAGAGTTAAAAAATTATAAAGAAATTAAATTTCATAATGTAGCCATAGCTGTGGAAACAGCTACTATATTAAGAAAATTCTGATTGAAAGATGTCAGTGTCAAGTGAAATTGACATAGTGTGTCTGTCTTATAATTTTACTGGAAATATAGGATCTTTTGCTTTCTGTATGGAATTTGTATAAAATACATACAACTGCTTTAAGGTAATGAACAAGAAATAATAATAATAATAATAATAATAATAATAAATCTTTTATTTCTGCAGATACATTACACTGTATATAGAAAACGTCACAAAATAATAATTTTCTGTATGAAATTTGCATAAAATACATGCAACTGCCGGAAGATAATGTACAAGAAATAGAATATGTATTTAATTTAGCAAGGGACTTTCCGTATGAAATTTGTACAAAATACATAGAACTGACGGAAGGTAATGTGCTGGCCACATCAGATTTTTTCATTATTATGTTCAAATACTCGTATGTCATCAACAGTATTTTTTTGCATAAAAATAGTGTTATTGTTGTACCCAAAATTGTATACACAATTGCTCCGATGTCACTAAAGATATACAAATCATTAAGCCCGTTTGACACGATCATAATTTTGTTAACAAAATTGTTTCCAAATTTATAATGATATTTGTGAAGGAATAGAACAACCTATTTGTACATAAACATTCGTTTCCAATGAAACCAATCTGTTACCTAACTTATTACCAATTTCTTAACAAATTTGATAACAACTTATGACTGTGTTAAATGTACATAGAAACAATTACGTGACACGAACGTGACCCGCCGGGCGTGAGTGCCGAAATAAAATCGTGAGCGTGAGTGATCGTCAATCAAACATAAAAAGTTGTGCGTGATTGGTCGTGATTACATTTTTAGTTCCGTGAGCGTGCATGATCGTGAACAAAAAGTTACTTACGCGCCCACCTCTAAGAGGAGAGCAGCCAATAGCTTAGTTGGTAGAGCACTATCCCGGCAAGATAGGTGTTTTGGGTTCGAGTCCCGATTTCTGACAATTTTTCACAATTTATTTCAAATATAGAAACTGTTGACTCATTGTTAATATTAAAACACGTTCATTCGTCAAGGCTAACTCAATTATCATGTTTTTTAATTCCTTCGATATCTCTGAAAGAGAAATTCACTTATAGGTAATATAACATTTTTTGATCGTAATGACCCCCGGAATATATGGTATAAGTTTGTTGGTCGATTCGCACAGCCTGTAGTTCCCTAAATTTTTCTTAAAACTTTTGTTAGATACGTTATTTTTTCTGGTTTTCTTAACCGTAAATTTGACTATTTACTTCTTGATTAAAAACGAGATATAAATAATCTCGTGTACATATATGAATAATATTACTGCAGTTATCATTGCTTATAGGGTAAATGTGGGTTAGTTGCCTACATGGGATAGTAGCCTCACTGCGTATAATTTCTGATAAATATAATAGAGTGCGCTCCAAACGTAGTTGTAGATGCATTAATGAGTGTGCAACCTTATTCAAGTATCATATATAGTCTGGAGAACAGCTGTGCTTCAAGAAATAAAAAAAAAATGGCCGAATTTTTATAAGAACGTGATTTCGTCAGTACGGTAGGTTTGAAACTAAGCTTTTACATTTGCACTATTGCATGAATAATAAATTTTTGTGATTAGTTTATCAAAGTATATTCTAACATATTTATTAAGACTTCTTTGAACATGATTTAGTCACATACGCTTCAGAAATTCAATGGGGCGTCTATACCCCGAAAAAAGGATAGACGCCCCACTAATTTTGTGGTATAAATGCCCCAATATATTACATCTTTTTTAAGCGTAATAGTCTATTTAATATATTTCTTTTTATTTAAAATGGGTAAAATATGACAATATATAGTAATTCGAATTTTTATTTACTTATTTAGATTGCAATGCCACGAAAGTACAAGCGAAAAGAAGATGCACCAAAGCGGGGACAATGGAGTGAAGAAAATTTAAGAACTACAGTAGAAAATATTAAAACCAAAAATATGAGCATCAATTTCGCAAGCAAAGTATTTAGCATTCCTTCATGCACCACATTGTAATGAATGTGGAAAAATAATCAAACGCGATGCCGTTACAAGAAAATTAAATATATAATTAATCAGTACAAATCGTACTGAACGAATCTGTGTAATCTATTATATATCGTTTTTTGACACGCATATCTAATTTCATATATTGTTTATAATCACATAATATAATAAATATATATTTTGTTTATTTTGATACATGTGCCTATATTATTAAATTTACCTCGGCAACTATCCTATACATTGGTCAACTATACTCTACGGTAAGGCATAAATCCCACATAGGTGGGCATCTATACTACAATGGGTATTCAACTTTACATTCAATTTATAGGGTAACTATGAACAGTAATGATTTTTAAATCATATTTTTTGTAAAATAAGGTTCTGCTAAATACAGTAGCAACAACGTAATTTAAAAATAACTAACCTATACCTTTTTAGAGCGAATTTTCCTTAGGTAGGGCATACATCCCACAATTACCCTAAAATCATCATATGTTTGTATATGTTTCCTTTTGATATTGCCATAAATATTTCAAAAGGAAAATATGAATGAAAACAAAACCATTTCCTATGATCCTTTTTGAACATTTCTTGAAGTAAAAGGATCTATTTCCAGTTTTACTTCAATGGGGTTAAAAATAAGTTGATATGAGTACAGGATCATATATTCTGCTTTGTAACGTACATTTGTGGTACCTACCTATCATTCTAATTTTAAAACTACTCTATTACAATAAAAATCAGATTTGACATTTGCAAAATAATGTACTAATTTAAATTGAGGTTATTATTTCTTTTTAATTCTATTTACGGAAGAAAGAAATATTTCATATCAAACATCATTGCCCCAATTATAAAGAATTTGTTTTTCCCCCAATTAATCAAAGGGTCAACACATAAATCAATTATTTCAATCAATAGGAAAAATTCAGAGCAAACGCATTCATAGCCTAGTTAATTTATTTCTAGACGGGATGGAGCATTCTATATGTTGCCTGGCAATAATGAGTCCAGTAGCGTGCCAAAAAGGGGGGGGGAGAAAAGGGCATAACTCTTGCTTACGTTGCTAACTAAGTACTCATTTGTTATGGTCTCACATATTAAGAAAGGGTGCCTTAAATTTTGGACAAATATCACATAAAAATTATGAGCTCACAAAAGAAACAAGAAAGAATGAAACTTTATTCTTCTGCATAGCAAATATTCTACATTCTTCCATGAATATAATGCTCCAATGGCGGAGTGATCATATTTTAATATAAATATACAGGCTATCCGTACATAAATAAACCAGAAAATATCTGGCTTATTATTTCTGTTACGTATTTAATATAAAAATTAGGACCCGGTGTCCTTGAAAAAACTTAATTTTAATATGTTCATCGGAGCAACAGTTATGGGAAAGAGTGCGGGCAGCCAAGGTACTGGCTCAAAATTAACCATTATAGTTTCTCATTATAATAATAAAAATTAAACATTATTTTGCGATAATATTGATATTTGCAAATGAATGTATTATATTTCGGTAGGTACAGTTACCCCAAAGACGATTTTAGTGTCAACTGACCCAATTCCACCTAGTGATGCACGACGAGGCGAGAGTAGTCTCGCATCTCGTCTCGCCTCGTTGCATTATGCGAGACGAGTACGAGAGCGAGATTGCAGTTTAAAATTCGAGGCGAGATCGATTTAACAACTGCGAGAAGCGAGAAACCTCGCGAGATTCTCGCGAGAGTCTCGCAATAAAAAGTATTTGTAACTTTATAGCTTTGATAAATAAATTCAATGAAAAATCGTACGAGGAGTGGAGTCAACGCTAATTCATGCATAGAACACGTAAATGTGAAAATTATATGAATTCACTATATTTTTTGAGTCTATCTAGAGTCGATTCGATTAGTATCGTTCCCAGAGCGAGGAAATGTAAAAGTAAAGACAAAATCGGTATTGCATCAAATAGAACTAGATTTCTCTAATATTTCATCCCCTAATTCACCCCAGTTAAAACCACGGTTAATAAAACTATTGTCGCCCCTAAAAAGTAAAGGATGTTATAATAATCGCCAACAGGGTGAGAAGCGGAGTGATTGGTTGCCGGCGGGTTACCAGTGTAGCGGTTTTTCTATGACTTAATCTTACTTAAATAGTGGCATATATTTAATGTAAAAGTGTAGGTACATATATTATTAGAATATCTCTAAGGTTTGTTATGCATATATGTAATATTATTTAAAATGTATCTAAGCTTATTGTACCTTTATATTAATAGATGTTGTTTCTTCCACTTGTATTTATTTATTTATTTAATTATTAACTTTATCACAGACAAAGACTAAACCGAATATAAAATGATATTAGAATGTAAACGAACAATTTTCTATGCAAAAAATAATAAAACTAAATTTTCTGTTCAAAAAATTGTATTTGATGTTTTTACTTTCAAATTATAAGTAACCATTTTAAAATGTAACTATGTACTTTCATATTAAAATATGAATTTTGCTTACTTTAAAATAGAAAGTAGTACTTATATTATGAATAAATGCTAAATTATAAATTAAGTTAGGTAATGTAAAGTGTAAAACAAAATTTTAAAAGAGAAACAGTTCTTACTTTATATGTAGAATTAAAAAATGCATGTTTTTGAAATAAACGATTAACAACAGCACAAAAGTGAAGTAATTTGGATATTTTTTCAAATTAACTTGTGTTTTATTCAATATTACCTAAAGCTAATTTTTAACATTTTCAGTGATTTTTAAATTAGTCTAAAATGTTTTTTAAACATTTTTTTATTTTGTAGGAATGATGAAATATAACTGGAGCTGCAGTCGTGGTAAACAGTGTTTATTAAATAGTAAAACGTAGGAAAGTAAATATTACTTAAACATACTAACAGTCAAGTAATACCAATATTTTTTTACCTTCCGTCACCTTTAGGTAAAGAAGGTATTGTCTTTGGTCAAAAAATTCGGTGGTGAGTTTTTGAAGAATAAGCACGTTTTAGGGTCCCTAGAATACGATTTTACTATTTTTACGATGATGTCTGTATGTGTGTGTGTGTGTGTGTGACAAAATTTTCTAATGCGATAACTCCGATACTACAATTCCAAAAATTATCATTCTTTCGTATTCCTCTTCGTTACATCCATGTGAAGAGCTGATTAGATTTTGGTTATAATTGGTCAACCGGAAGTACCCTCATTTGAAGATTTTAACAATTTTTCTTGAAAAAACGATGTTAAATATCATTTTTTCACATTTAATGTTATTATAAATATTAAAGAATTATTTATTCTCTAAACGATTTGAGTGCATTTTATGCTTCATATTAAATGGACATAGAGTTAAAAAATCTGATGTGGCCAGCACATTACCTTCCGTCAGTTCTATGTATTTTGTATAAATGTCATACAGAAAGTTCCTTGCAAAAGATTATATTTCTTGTACATTACCTTAAGGCAGTTGTATGTATTTTGTACTAATTCCATACAGAAAGTTTCTAACAAAAGATCCTATATTTCCAGTAAAATTATAACATAAACATACTGTCAACTGCACTTGACACTGACACCTTTCAATCAGAATTTTCTTAATGTAGCAGCTGTTTCCAGAGTTATAGCAAAGTTGACTAATATATATGATATTTAATTTCTTTATAATTTTTTAACTCTATGTCCATTTAATATGAAGTATAAAATGCATACAAATCGTATAGAGAATAAATAATTCTTTAATATTTATAATAACATTAAATGTGAAAAAATAATATTTAACATCGTTTTTTCAAGAAAAACTGTTAAAATCTTTAAATGAGGGTACTTCCGGTTGACCAATTATAACCAAAATCTAATCAGCTCTTCACATGGATCTAACGAAGAGGAATACGAAAGAATTATAATTTTTGGAATTGTAGTATTAGAGTTATCGCATTAGAAAATTTTGTCACACACAGACACACACACACACACACACACACACACACACACACACACACATACATACACATACATACACACACACACACACACACACACACACACACACACACACACACACACACACACACACACACACACACACATCATCGTAAAAATAGTAAAATCGTACTCTAGGGACCCTAAAACGTGCTTATTCATCAAAAACTCACCGCCGAATTTTTTGACCAAAGACAATACCTTCCTTACCTAAAGGTGACGGAAGGTAAAAATTATAAAGAAATTAAATATCATATATATTAGTCAGCTTTGCTATAACTCTGGAAACAGCTGCTACATTAAGAAAATTCTGATTGAAAGGTGTCAGTGTCAAGTGCAGTTGACAGTATGTTTATGTTACAATTTTACTGGAAATATAGGATCTTTTGTTAGAAACTTTCTGTATCGAATTTGTATAAAATACACACAACTGCCTTAAGGTAATGTACAAGAAATATAATCTTTTGCAAGGAGCTTTCTGTATGACATTTATACAAAATACATAGAACTGACGGAAGGTAATGTGCTGGCCACATCAGATTTTTTTATTTTGTTTGTAGGTTTTCATTTTTTAGTTCTATGACATTACAAAAGTAAAACAACTTTTAATTTACTTTACTTTTCGATTGGTGTCTATCGTGTCTACATTAGTCACTTTTGTTGACGTAGCTAAATTTGTTCATATTTTGACATTTAAACAATACTTATTCATAACATGATTCAGAAACATTTTTATTTGTATTGCTTACAAACATACATACCTTAGAATTGAATTAGTACTTAATCATTTTCGGAAACAATGTCTCTGATAACGATGTCCTGCAATGGAATTACAAAAGCTAGGAGGTTCGTTAAATTTTAATGATGTTCGAAGTAACAATAAAAAAATGTGTATTTTCTCTACAATTGTAGTCAAACATTAGCGAAATTATCTTCATTATATCTAATATCAACAATAACTAACAGCACTTAAATATTTATCATTCATCTATTCTGCCCCAATTCTAAAGGCCAGGGGCTTTCGTCATAGCAATTTCTACATTTTCAGTAAACATGCAGTGTTATGTTGTGGTACATTATGCAAGTACAGGCAATATTCGAAACCAGTTTGATTGTCCACTACTTGGTCGTGTGAACACATAAGTGACACCCACTGGTCATTTTGGCAGGCTTCAATAAATAGATTAACTACGAGTACCTATGTCTTTATTCATATATTGTCTTTCTAGTAATGCTTTTTCATTTTCGTTTTTACGGGATAAAATTTTTCGTCTAATTTTTTTCCTGTGTTCGATTTGTTCCCATGTATTTCTTGCATATTAAGAATAATTATAGAAAATACTATAGAATGGCAAAGAACAATAAATATAAACTTTATCGACTTTGAAAAGGCATTCGACAAAATAGACAGAAATATAATGTGGAAAATTTTAGAACTATACGGACTACCAACGAAAATTATAATAATGATTAAAGTTTTATACAGGGTGGGGCAGAAAAACCTATCCGATTTCAAAACGTTATAAAATTAAAACCACTCAACTTGTCAAAAAATTTTTTTATTAACATATCGCAAATTTTATGCCATTTTTAAATTTAAGTTTTGAAAAGCACATCACTCAAATGTCGTCCTTGGGAGCGGATACACTGATTTAGGCGCTCGCGGTAGCTTTCCATGACTTTCACCGTCATTTCCACAGGAATTTCTTCAATTGCCCGAGCAATTTCCCTTCGTAAAGCAAGAAGGGTCCTTGGTCGATGCTGGTAAACCTTCGATTTGAGGTAACCCCAAAGGAAGAAGTCACATGGAGTGAGATCCGGTGAGCGCGGCGGCCAGCCAAGATCACCTCTCAGGGAAATGAGGCGACCGGGAAACAGTTCCCTGAGAATGTCCATTGATCGTCGCGATGTGTGGGCGGTTGCACCATCCTGTTGAAACCACACATTTTCCACGCCATTTTCTTCCATTTTGGGTCTAAGAAAATTTTCCAGCATGAAACAATAGCGCTCGCTGTTGACCGTTACGGTTTGCCCATTTTCTTCAAAAAAGTAAGGCCCCCAGACGCCTAGGCGGGAAAGAGCACACCACACAGTCACTTTTGGGCTATGGAGGGGTTCCTGATGGATTTCTCGAGGATTTTCGTCACTCCAATATCGAAAATTCTGCCTGTTAACGGCACCACAAAGGTGAAAATGGGCTTCGTCCGTGAAGAGCACAACATCGTCGTTTGGGAGTTCTCGGAGATCGCGACACAGGTTCGTACGGGTTTCAAAATCCCTTTCACTTAATTCCTGTGCAACAACCATTTTGTAGAGATGCATTTTGAGGTCCCGGTGCAAAATGCGCCGAATACTGCGGTTGGAAATCGCCAAAGCGAGCGAATGTTTTCGCGCCGAACGACGCGGGGAACGTTCAATCGCGGCTCTCACATTGGCCACGTTTTCAGGTCCTGTTGCTGTCCTGGGACGTCCAGGCGACTTCTTTTTCAATGCTGAACTCGTCTGTCTAAAATTTGACACCCACACTTTAATCGTAGCGTGATGTGGAACAGGATCATGACGCCCGAGTCCGAAATGAATTCGAAAAGCACGTTGTGTAGCAATTATCGAACCGCCGCATTCGATAAACCGCTCAATAACAAAAGCACGATGTTCACCAGACCAAGGCATGTTGACTACTGACAAATGGCATAAAACCGGCTTTCTAACGGTTTTTACCCCACTACTCTACCTGCTCCCTCTTCTGGGAAAAAGGGATTTGAAATCGGATAGGTTTTTCTGCCCCACCCTGTATGAAAATTTTTCTGCAAATATCGAAGTAAATGGGAAATTGTCTAAAGACATAAAAATCGAAAGCGGAGTAAGACAAGGGTGCATACTATCGCCAATGCTATTTCTAATAATCACAGACTATATAATGGAGAAAGTGGCAGATAATAAAAGTGGAATAAATTGGAAGTTTGGGAAACAACTGGAGGATTTAGAATTTTCCGACGACATATGCTTAATAGATACAAATGTAACTAATTTACAAAAGCAAACGACAAAACTGAAAAACATTGAAGAAAAAGTAGGATTAAAGATAAATGTTATTCGTTCCTCGTATTTTACTGCTCTCTTTCCTGTTCCTACTCTAATTTTTAAAGCTTTCATCTCTTCCATTACTCAGTAGCTAACTAGTAGCGAATAACGCACCTGATGGCGAAGCGAAAATTCAGGCATGCGCATGAAGGTGTCACCCTCCACTGTGGAAAGTGGCGGCATTATAAGAAATTACAGCCATATGAAAATTTTACCATCGTATTTGCTATGGTCCAGAGAAAAAGTAGACACCCAGAAGGTTTTTACCTTCCGTCACCTTTAGGTAACGAAGGTATTGTCTAGTCAAAAAATTCGGTGGTGAGTTTTTAATGAATAAGTACGTTTTAAGGTCCCTAGAATACGATTTTACTATTTTTACGATGATGTCTGTATGTGCGTGTGTGTGTGTGTGCGTGTGTGTGTGTCAGTGTGTATGTGTGTGTCAGTGTGTGTCAGTGTGTGTGTGTGTGTGTGTGTGTGTGTGTGTGTGTATGTGTGTGTGTGTGTGTGTGTGTTTGTGTGTGTGTGTGTGTGTGCGTGCGTGCGTGCGTGCGTGCGTGCGTGCGTGCGTGCGAGCGTGCGTGCGTGCGAGCGTGCGTGCGTGCGTGCGTGCGTGCGTGCGTGCGTGCGTGCGTGCGTGCGTGCGTGCGTGTGTGTGTGTGTGTGTGTGTGTAACAAAATTTTTGTCTACGATAACTAATACTACAATTCCAAAAATTATAATTCTTTCGTATTCCTGTTCATCGCATCCATATGAAGAGCTGATTAGATTTTGGTTATAATTGATCAACCGGAAGTACCCTCATTTGCAGATTTTAACAGTTTTTCTTGAAAAAACGATGTTAAATATCATTTTTTTCACATTTAATGTTATTATAAATATTAAAGAACATTATATTTTCTATACGATTTAACTGCATTTTATACTTCATATTAAATGGATAGAGAGTTATAAAATTATAAAGAAATTAAATTTCATAAATTAGCCAGCTATTGTAGAAACATCTACTACATTAAGAAAATTCTGATTGAAAGATGTCAGTGCCAAGTGCAATTGACATATTCGTAGTACTATGTGTGCTATAATTTTGCTCGAAATATAGGATCTTTTTGCTCGAAACTTTCTGTATGGAATTTGTATAAAATACATACAACTGTCGAAAGGTAATGTACATACAAGAAATTTAAAATCTTTTGCAAGGAACTCTCTGTATGGATTTTAAGAAAATACATACGCATTTACGAAAATTCTACCGGTAGATACCGCATCTAGCGACTGTGTATGAAAACACGAGTGATAAAAAGTTACCGTGTTCGAAATTTGTTCAATATCTACCAGATCCATCTACCGGATTCATGAAGAAAGTGGAAATGTGTTCAAGGTAGGACTCTGCTCAGTTTTTTAACCACGTCAAATTTCTAACCTGTTTCAAACTTTTTCATAGGTTATGGATCTACCCAGTTTACCACTTGCGTTCTTAAAATATCGATTCTGGTAGCTATAACCTGATAAAAAGCTCTTTACCGGTAACAGTTCACCGGTAGAAGTTTCGTAAATACCTCATATAACTGAAGGTAATGTGCTGGCCACATCAGATTTTTTTACGAATATATTTAAATTGAATAAATTTATCCCTCACCTGAATTGGTACAAATCAATTACAGCATTTATCTTTGTGATTGAATTTTTAATAAAGTTTTAATGCCACAATCCGTTTCCGCATTCAATGAAATTGTTCTTGAAAGTATAACAGAAAAACACTACGAATTGTTTAAAGTTGCGTAACCATAGTTCCGGGAATATCCGACTTTGAAACTTTTCAATATTCAATCTAACTATCGGAAACAGCATTATACCTAAACCCTTCCGTACGGATGCAATGTTACCCCTTTATTGAAATCGCCTTACGTGCTTCGCCATACGAGAAGAATACGGTTCTCAACAGTCGAATTAGTAAAATGAGAAAGGAATTTTTTTACTGTTGTTTTATGACGCTCTTCCAAGAAAAATAAAATGTTTTTTAATCTTGTTAAAGATGAAGACGAAACAAAATCTCCAGAGTCAAAAGTTTTAATATTTTACTAAGCAGCCAGGAAAATGTTGGCCATTATTATTTTTAAATTTACATACAAATTTTCAGAGTTGAAAAGTTAGTAAATCAACAAGTTTTTCTCGTACAAACCACTGCAAAAAAAGATATAAAATGTGAAGGTACATTCTAATTAAAAAGAACACAACAAAATATGCAAAATTAAACATCTCAAATGAAAGATTAATTCAAATTTACTCTATTTGTAATCCGAGAGACTGAGAGCTAACTTTGAATTTCAAAAAATGTCTAAATTTTATGTCATTACGAAAAATCTTGAACCTCACATGACCGGTATGCATATAACAGACTTCGCTGGATTATAAACCTCCGCTATCGGCCTAATGACGTTAATAATTATAACAACAAAACTAAAACTACTACCTATAAACAGCTACCCTAACCATTCACCTACAATGACAATTGCACATGTTTTGATATTACGTAATAAAATATTGAAACAAATATTTATTGACAGATATTTATAATTTTCTCTGATTTACACAATGATAATAATGCAATTAATATTAAATAAGGTACACGAGGTAATGTACTATTATCATGTTAAATAGCATGGCTTAATTTTATGCCGGACACTTTTTATTAACAAAAATCAGTTTTCCACGCCTATGTCAAGGTTTGCTTGGGGCACACGGTATACAGGGTGGTGGCGGTTAGGGGTGAACATAAGGATTTAACATGGAATTTTAGTTTTTCGCAATTTCCTGCTCTCCTGTTCATTTTACGGCAAAAACTGTAGAGTACAAAATTGTTCAGAATTAAAAATTGCATATAAAAATGTATTTACATTTATTATTATGTTTTTGGTTTCTTTACAATTTTAAAAAGAAATTTCAAAATTTCTGTTATTTTGTAGCAATAGCCATGGAATTTATTTTTTTCTGGTTGTCAAATAAAAACAAACAACTTTTAATTTTAATACGCAATTTTTATTAGGTATACCATTTAAGAATAAATCAATTCCAAATGTATCAACTACGTAGAATTTTGATTTATCATAGCCAATACCATTTTTTCATTCACTTCTTTATGACGTCTTCTATTATTATTATCATTATTATTATTATTATTAATATTATTATTAATATTATTATTAATATTATTATTATTATTTCCTTCATAACCTTCGTTCACAGCTATATTAGCGTGTTCTCAAATTTTTTAACAAGTTTACTAATTGTTGCTATAATAGGAATTGATGTATTTTCATACTTTATGGAAAACATATCACGTATTCTTCTAAAACTATTTCCACCATAATATTTTTTTATAACGAAAACTCGTTCCTTATTCGAATAAACATTCATTATTAAATTAACTTTTTATTAGAGAAAATTTCGAAAATTTGACAGAAATTGAATGGCATTATTATGTTTAAACATTTGAGTTATAAGTCATGGCTATTGCTACAAATTAACAGAAATTTTGAATTTTCTTTTTAAAGTTGTGAAGAAACCAAAAACATAATAATAAATGTAAATACAATTTTGTATGCAATTTTTAATTCTGAACAATTTTGTTCTCTACAGTTGTTGTCGTAAAATGATCAGGAGAGCAGGAAATTGCAAAAAACTAAAATCCCATGTTAAATCCCTATGTTCACCCCTAACCGCCACCATCCTGTATATATATATATATATATATATATATATATATATATATATATATATATATATATATATATTTATATATAAATCTAGCTTACAAGATATTCGGGAAAAGACGTCTTAAAATTGACCAATCAGAGACCTACACCTTTAACGTGTGTTTGCCGTAATTTTACGTTACTAGGGTTTTATACAAATCAAATCTTCTTTAAAATGTGTGGGGAGTGTAGTTTTCGAAAAATGTGTGTCAAATTAAATTTGACAAGGTGAATAAAAAAAGCAAATTCTTACCATGTATTCAGCCGCTGATTACTTAAAAATGATTATAATTTTCGGAGAATGTGGACGTAACGCCAGAGAGGCAGCACGAGTCTATTCGGAAAGTTTTCCAGATAGAAATCTTGTGGATATAAATGATGATCTCGGATGACACCTTCGTTAACCTAAATTTGTTGACAGTGAAAAGTCAACTCTAAAGTGTCAAAATTACAGTAAGTCAAACAAATTTTGTAACTCACTACTAGTATTTTTAAAACCTAGCAACCAGTTTTATTTTGTAATAATACCATCACACCTCAAGATATCCTTCCGGGATTGGTGGATTAAAAAGTCTTGTAACTCCGTTATGCAAGCAGCCGCTTATTTTCTTCTATTTGTTGGCAACCTATTGTCGTCGGCAAGTATCAGTTTCGTCTGGGGCGCGAGTTGTGAGACAGCCTGTATATATCTGCAGATTGACATAAATGGAACATAGTATAAATTGTTCCATGACACTCTGAAATACGCTGTAAATTGCGAATTTTCTTTTCTTTGTAAAATAAAATGTAACTGTGAATACTGTGATTGATTTAAATCTCATATTATGTAGTTTTTAATTCTGAAAAGTTTTGTATTTACAACATTCCTTTATAATTAATAGGTACCTTCGTACCTACTTAACTGCAGCAAAATAAAAGGAATTATAATTGTATTCCTTATAACAGATTTCAAGTAGACACCCGCCATTTATGTAAAACTAAAATATATTGACGGTAACTTCAATTCTGTTCTGTTGAACCCAATTTTGTATTCTACTTGCATTTTGCATTAAACTCAACTAGCTTTTATTCTACTCTCTACTGTATATTAGCCAAAGCTTTTACGAAATTGTTAATTAGCTTTAGTAAAAGGTTAATACTAACAATGTTGCGTGTTTGAATTTAAAAAAAAAACTCCGATGAATTTTAACTTTTTTTGTTGTTGCGGTATTTCCATTTGGATTTTTTGCAGTATAATTAAAGATAGTGATCGGCTACAGGCAATTATTTAGTTGGGATTCGTGCCTCTAAATCATATTTATCTGCAGTATACTCCGCGGCTCTGAAATAATTGCACACAAATTTACATCTGCGCTTTTCTTTTTTTGTTACGTTGATTTATAATTCGCGCGCCCTTACCTAATTTTGATCGAGGTGATTTGTTCGGGTGCTAAATTTTGTATTTAATTGCCCCGTAAATCTTGGAAAATATTTACTACTTGTTTAGACAATGAATAAAATCTTTACGGTTTTGTATATGGCTAGGATTTAATTTCTGTTTGCCTTGGTCATAGTAGTTATTATTTTTATTGTTTACCAAATGCATTTTATAGTCCTAGGTAGTTATTAGTGTTAGGTATGTGCAGTTACACATTTGGGTTTGTTATGTTATGACACATTAGTCTATGAAAAGTTTAATATTAGTAGCTACAGTAAATGCTTAGTCATCGACTATAAAGGCGGCTTTACAATAGCCAAGGAACGAGAACGGTAACGGAGATTTTGTCAGCATATTAAACATTTTATTTGGTGATTAAACTTGTTGACATTACAGAGGTCGTATAAAATTCACTGAATATTATTTATTTATACTCCAAATTTGTCTAAAGTATTAATATTTATAGTTACTATACGAGTAAATAGCGAAAAGAGGATTTATGAAAAATAATTGACGCTACTAGGATTTAAACTTACGGTCCTCCTATATTTAGTAGGATAACGCTCTAACCAACTGAACTATGATAATTGATAAGCTCTGGGTTCAAATCCTCTTCGTTATTTATACAGTGTGAGTCTGGGAAGACGCCCCCCCTTTAACTTTTTTATTATAAGAAATAGAAAAAAAAGGCTCATATAAAACTTTTATTATTTTACAAATACTATTTGATGGCAAATGTAGATATTTTTTATAAACTCAGGTTAACAAGATACGACTATCAACTTTTATTTTTCAAATAGCAACCTATAATTATTTTAATAAAATTGAAACCGCCATTTTTTTCTCTTTTCAACGATGTGTTATTTTTTATTAATGTATTTGAAAAATTTCGAGAAAAATGAGATAATTTAGAAATATTAGTAATAATTTTTAAACAAAAATTATATGTGGTTATGTGAAAATAAATAAAAAAAATTTAATAGTTAATTATGTTACAAGGATCGTACCGTTAATCAATATGGTACTACTATCCATTCCAGAATTATAGTCAGCTGAGTTTGAAACTCACACTTGCTTTAAAAAAATTCAAAAATTATGAAACCCTATATCCATTATGGACTATACATTTCTACGTAATTATACTAATTATCATATTTTTACATATATATATATATATATATATATATATATATATATATATATATATATATATATATATATATATATATATATATATATATAAAAACCATCAAATATTTCGCTTATTACTTTTAGCGATATCAACTATATAACATAAATTATAGTATGTTTCGGAAGTAGTTCAATATTATTACTTCCGGTTTTAGAGTAGTTGATAGAAACTTTTAATTTTCAAATAGGTCACTCAATATATATTTTCAAATTTGAAAAGTACATGAAATTTACTATCCAACTGTATAAAACAATTATATGTTATATTATTAAAAAATAGAACGATTAAAATATTATATTTTTATTAAATGTATTGTCTTTGGTCAAAAAATTCGGTGGTGAGTTTTTGACGAATAAGCACGTTTTAGGGTCCCTAGAATACGATTTTACTATTTTTACGATGATGTCTGTATGTGTGTGTGTGTATGTATGTGTGTGTGTGTGTGTGTGTGTGTGTGTGTGTGTGTCTGTGTGTGACAAAATTTTCTAATGCGATAACTCTAATACTACAATTCCAAAAATTATAATTCTTTCGTATTCCTCTTCGTTACATCCATGTGAAGAGCTGATTAGATTTTGGTTATAATTGGTCTACCGGAAGTACCCTCATTTGAAGATTTTAACTGTTTTTCTTGAAAAAACGATGTTAAATATCATTTTTTCACATTTAATGTTATTATAAATATTAAAGAATTATTTATTCTCTATACGATTTGAATGCATTTTATACTTCATATTAAATGGATATAGAGTTAAAAAATTATAAAGAAATTAAATATCATATATATATTAGTCAGCTTTGCTATAACTCTGGAAACAGCTGCGATACATTAAGAAAATTCTGATTGAAAGGTGTCAGTGTCAAGTGCAGTTGACAGTATGTTTATGTTATAATTTTACTGGAAATATAGGATTTTTTGTTAGAAACTTTCTGTATGGAATTAGTACAAAATACATACAACTGCCTTAAGGTAATGTACAAGAAATATAATCTTTTGCAAGGAACTTTCTGTATGACATTTATACAAAATACGTAGAACTGACGGAAGGTAATGTGCTGGCCACATCAGATTTTTTGAATAAGTATTAAAGTAAATGTACATCAATTTAAATGTTTAATTAATTATATTTATGTATATTTGAAAAGTGTAATGTAAAATAAATGAAATACAAAGCCTCCCACATTTAACAAAAATGTAATAATTTAATCATTCGCCATTCTGTTTTTTAATAATACAGCATATGATTGTTTTTATACAGTTGGATAGCAAATTTCATGTACTTTTCAAATTTGAAAAAAAAGTTGCTATTAATTACTCTAAAACCGGAAGTAATAATATTGAACTACTTCCGAAATTTTGTAGAGGAGTTAACGTACTATAATTTATGTTATATAGTTGATATCGCTAAAAGTAATAATAAGCGAGATATTTGCTGGTTTATTTATAGACGAATACCCTATGTATAACTATAACATAGTTCAATATTATTACTTCCGTTTTTCGAGCTAAAAATGAGTCTAATGTCAATATGTATGAATCGAAAAATTTTGAATTCTAATATGTTTTAGAAACAGCATACCTGATTTTTAGATTTTTTTGTTCATAAAGGGTTAAAATGAATGCACCTGTTGTGTGATGATGTAGAATGTATTATTTATTTATTTAAGTGGCGATCGATTTCGGACGGTAGTCATCATCATAAAAAGTGATACAAGTTATAAAATGTATAAATAAATGAAATATGACGTACTACTTGAAAATTGTAAACAAATATTTACAAATATTTGAGTTAGAACTATTGAAATTTTTTATAAAATATTATAGTCTATAAACAAATATTTATATAATTTTACTAGGTATGAATTGAAGTAATATTAATGTAAAATTTTTGATAAAATGAAATAAATGGAAAGTAGTTTAACTACATTTGTTTATGATGTTCAGTATCATATATTTCATTTAATTTATTATTGATTTTCACCAACAAATAAAGTTTTGTATGTAATCATAACTATTTGCTCTTTTATTTATTATTTTATTAATGAAAAAAATCATTTCGGTGCAAATGCATTTGAATTCTAGTAACGCACACGATCAACCTTTTCTATTGGCCAACCAGAAGGCAATAGATTCAAATAAGCTTTTGTTTTGCTTGGTAATATACATAAAATGATCATAAAATTGTTTACAAACTCAACCACTTATTCGTTGTTATTGATTATGCACCAAATTAAGAACCTATAACCTGCTTCAAAATTGATTAACATTTACACTTATATTTTAGCATCAATAACTTTTATTTTATTATCTTCATGACATTAATTAGAAAATAAATTAATTTTAGAACAGGAAATATGTTCCGTGGTATATTAAATATTATTTTTATGATGGTACCTGTAATATAGTTTCAGTTTTGCTTTCTTCGTGGTGGCTGAAATATCACATTACTGACTGAAGGGTTATGGACTGTAAGGTATGCTTTAAATAATAGCCAAATAAACATTTTCTAATTGTTTATTTTATTGATACACCATTTTTCTTAGAATTTTTAAAGAAATTGGTGTTTGAAAACTGTCTGCTTGAAAGTCAACTATTGCCAATTTTTTAATCGTGAAACAGAATTCTTATCATCATTAATTATTGAGTTAAAAATAATATATCCGTATTTATTAAATTTGTTAAATATTAATGGAATTCGAGAAAAAGGGCAATGGAAATTCGGTAACGTCCAGTGGCGTAACAAACCAGTGTGCAGGAGTGCCGGGCACACAGTTATTGAGATGTCTCAAAAAATTAAATATACTAAATTTCAAAATTAATGGTTGAAAACAATGATCGACTGGTTACAGAATGGAAGAATGGACAATAATCGGAAACGCAGTCTTACAAAAATTTATTTATATCCTGGCCAACGTTATTAAAATTTTCTTGCATCGTTGATATTATCTACATATTTTTTTTAAAAAATCCGAAATTTTATGATTATTACAATTTATTTGAGATTTTCTGCTAAAAATAATTTAAAATTGCTCTAATATATACGTATATTTAACGAATATACATCTGGTTATCTCCAATATTTCTTATGGGGTTTCCCTGTGATACTTTTTATAATTGACCATTTCTAGCCCTGAAGAAGACTGTTGTACAGTCAAAACGTCGGCCAGGAAATTAATAATTCTGCGTGTCCGATTAGTTTCCATAGTTCCATTCAAAATGAATACCTATATGCCACAGTGGATAATAATTGTTTTTATCCTATAATAATAATTCCTTTTTCAGTGGTGTAGCTTTTCAATATGACGTCTATTTAAATATTACAACTTCGACATCATAACTCGAAATCTAACATTGATAAAAAAATTGAACTTCGTCGTACGAAAGAAAATAAAAAAGTGTAAACCAAAATACCCTAAGGTAGTTTAAAGTTATAGTCTTCCTTTACGTTTTAAATTTTTTATTATTTAAGTACCTACAACCAGTTTGATAAGTCCATCATCAGGTACATATCAATATCCGAAAACGGTGGTACTTGAACAATAAAAATTTAAAAACGTGAAGGAAAACGAAAACTATAATTTTTAAACCAACCTTCTTATTCCACTTCACTCGGGTTATCTATTCATTTACGACAAAATTCCATATTATTTCATAAATACAAGTTATTTGTAAAAATAAAAGTATGCAAAATTTGAATACAAATACATCTTTAAAATAGTCTAATAATGGGGCAACTGTGCCCTAATTTAACCGACTTCGATATGTCTTATAGTTTCCAAGATCTCAATGGTGACATGGTGAGCCTCAAAAACGGGCCCCCCTGTATAGGGCCCCATTAGATTTGTTTGCACACGGGCCCCTTTTTCCTAGTTACACCACTGGTAACGTCACCTGTGTACAGTAATACCTACATGCAACGAGAACGAAGATAAATTTGAACCTAAATATGTCTTATGTTATAATAAGAATAGACAGTTCGTCACTTTTAACTATTTTGTCGTTAATTATTTGCCAATTTTTCCTGCAGATTAGTTTAACTATAACTAGTAAAGATTAATTTTCAAAAGTAATAGGCGGTATTATCAAAAACGAAGTTTACAAGTGAATAACAAATAAAGACATTTTCAGCTCATGTTGGGTACAAACAGTTTTTGGCGGCCCTGAAAAAAAAATATATCTAACATTCATGTACGAATCGGAAAGTTACTTTCCGGTACCTTACACAATTTTTTGAGCTAGCTCAGTAAACAAGGATTTACCGATCTAAAAAGTGATCAGAAACAGCTAATTTTCTTGACGATCGACGATCAGTCCAAATGTCATGAAACTTTTTTGGTACCTTATGATTTTAATAATTTTTGCCAGAAATATTAGCAACTGTAACAAGACCCCTTTCTATATTTAAGTTAGAATTTTCTTCAATATTTGCTTTCCTCATATATACGAGTACGATCTGTTTTACAATTAAAAATTAATAAAATAAGAACATGAAAATGTGACATGGACAAGGACATATAATCCCGTTTAAAACTTAGCCGTTTAAGTACATATTTCTTCACATTCACATTGCAACAAGTTTTATTGATACTCTTCTCATTCTACTAAGTTCACTATCCCCTGTATTTTACTCTTCTCTGAACCGTATCTCCTGTATATGGATTCACCCACACAATGGTTGTGTGCGTGTGTGAGTGTCCACAACAATCGCTCTTGATTATACAGAACTATGCTATGCGGTGTATCCGACTGTCTCACTGCCTGACCATCGAACTGTGTCTCGTGGAATGTCAACTATGATTCGGTTACTAGCCCTGGGAATACGAATAGTTGAAATGGGATTGAAAGAACGGGCTGGTTTTTTAAAGGGTAGAAATTGAAAATAGTTTGTATTGTGAAGAGAAGCATTAATTCTATTTCCATGGGCTTACAATATCGGAAAAAGGTTTTTTTTAAATATTAACTTTATAGGTTAACTTATAAATACAATTTAGAATAAAATTCTGAATTTGTGAATGTTAAATTTTAAAATTTATTCTAGAGCAAATTAAATTGGAGCGCGTGATAAAAACAGACTTGGGTCCGGTATTACTATACTATTTTGTGCTTCAAGTAAAGTGCCATTTCCGATTATCTGATTTACATCATAATCTAATGGACTCTTTCCATATTAGAAAAAGGTCGAAATACAAGGTTTCAAAATTTCCCGAAAAATATTATTTGAGTTAGAGCGGAGGATCCACACATACGCGTACACACAGACATCATCGTGAAAATATTAAAATCGGATTTTAAAATCTCGATATGCGATTTTTAGCACGATCCTTATACCTCTCTTACTAAGGGTAGCGGGAGGTAAAAAAAGTGGCGTGATAAAAAAATTGCGGTAGAATTTCTAGGGAAGAGACAGCCATTTTCAAGCATAAATCGTACTACTAGTAACTGATTTCCTTGTTCAGTTTCTAATATTTTCAATGTAACGTCCCTACCTTACTATCTTTGTATGAGAGAGTATGAGAAAATAAGTACATGGATTGTTTAAAATATATGTATGTATTTATAAAAAATACGCGAAAAGTAAATACACAAAAATTATATATAAATATAAATTTCCTCTATATCGCCCCGGAATTCGGAGAGCGCCACTGAATTCAAAATCGTGGAAGAACAAATTTAGTTTGCGTTAATTCGAGAAATGAGCGTTAATTAACAACTATCAAATAATAAATACCAATTTTTCTTGTCGATGTTACTTGATTTAACATTTTAGTCGACGTTAATCTTTTACAACAATCTCATACTAAATACATTTTTACCACGTAATTGGGTTCGGAAAGCAAACAAAAATTAAATTTGGCACTGAAAAATTTAGAATAGCGGTACCATTGTTGGTATTTAACTAGAATAATGTATATAATTATATTTTCTGAAAGTAATTGAAATTAGCTTGCATTTTTATAAAAAAATAACCTTGTTATTCATTTTTTAAAAAATTATGAAACTTTAATACATTATCAGTTTGCCATAACATTTACACCTTCTTTGTTTAATGATATCTTTTAACGTTTTCCTGCCGTATTATTTGTTTTTGAATATTTGGACTATTTAGAACTGCCTAAAATTCAATAAAGAGTAAAATGAAATTAAATATAAATACAAGTACTTGTTTCCCTCAATTTCTTTTAAAATGACAAATAAATATCTATAATGATATATTTTCCTCTGCCTATTTGATTTTAACTCTCGATAATGCTATCATGGCAATTGTATTTCCTATATTTATGAGTAAAAGTAAATAATAATTTATTCTTTACAATGGCATAAATTATTATTATATATATATTATTATTTTATATATTTGAACGGCATCGTAAAATTTTTAATTTATACTTACATTGTTGAATTAATAATTTTTATGTGAAATTCTTACAATACATGGATGCTTATGTTTACAATTGCATTACGGTGTTATTAGTCATTATTTATTCGTATAAAAATCAAGAACGTGAATTAAATAAACAATAAACATTTGCAAATATTATACACTGATTCTCAAGATTTGCATATAATTATATGCACAACTAGTAGTTAATGGATTATTGCAAGATTAACATTGCAGAATTCAAATTAATTAAAGACAAAAGTAACATGTGTAAAAGTATGAAGTAGATGTTTTATTCATTACTTATTGTTACATGTTAATTTCGTTTTAAGAATTTTTAATGTTATGAATACAAGACTATTAATTTTTTTTAAACAAATGGCTATTTTGTTTGCTATTAATTCCAGACCTGTAGTTTAAATTACAAAGTTGGGGTTGACTTAAAATGTCAACTTTTTAGGGTAAAAATATTCTTAATTCGACTTCCATTTTTGCCAAAAGCAATATCATCGTTAATATTTTAAATGGAATGTTTGTATTTCCTAAAGTAATTTAAATTAACCTTTAGATTTAATTGGTCCTCCACCGTAGAAACAATTACGAATATGGATCATTTTTATCAAAATTAGACCTTAAAACTAAATGATAAAAAATTTAAAATAATCGAATTTTTAATTTTCCAATCTCTACATCTACGTTACACTCTATTCCAAATTCTTATTATTTCCAAGCTTTCTGCTGTCGCCTTTTTTAAATACCGAATTTATTTTCAAATACATGAATACAGAAAACAACGACAAAAAAAATAACAGAAGTAAACCAAATAATATTTGTTTAAGTTTATGTTGCCACGACTGACTACATGCGTCTCTATGAAAGTGAAAGACATGTTGAATGACATATGCTGCCTGTGGAACTCAAAACTTTGGCTACCATATACGTATTTTTTAAAAAAATTGCTTATTATCCCCGCGTATTTCCAATTATTGACAATAAAAGGTTTATTTTAGCATATTTCTATATTTTAAATAAGTACTGAAAGAGATCAATTATGTGATTTCAATTATTAACGAACTCCACAATTTCAGAACAAGGTCATCTCTTTATCTCGAATAGAATATTTAAAAATGATTACGGCTTACCGATAAACAATAAAGACTTTCTAAAACTACAGATCGTTCTCAGTTTAGAAATAAAATTTTATGATTAAAAAAAATAATAGCTGCTCTTTCTTTGGCAGTTAAAAATAATAACCTAACTTAACCATTTTTATTGTAAAACTTTTTTCTGTAATAGTTATTTATGCGAGGCATAATTAAAAGATTATAGCACGGAGAATGTTTAAAGCTCGACGCGTAGCGAAGAGTTTTTAATTTCCCGAAATACAAAGCTTCATGCAGTAGGTACCTATACCTATATTTGTTATCGTTTTGTTGGTGTTGTGAATTTTTAGTATGCTGTGGCTTTTGTGTAGATTGTTTGTTTATAAAAATTATATTTTAGCGTCAAATGAAAATGACAGATATCGATTATCCAAAAGAAATATCGCTAAAATTTGAGGCTGCAGTTGATTTATTTGAATAACTGTTGCTTGGCAACTTTATACGCTCTCGGGCGATAATCAAGTTTATGATTCCAAAATAAAATAAATTATATTTGTTTCCGATTGACATTATAAGTGCGATTTTTTGACAGCTAACTGTCTGTAAAATGTCACTTTTACTGCCTAGGCAGTCAAATATTTTCACTGACTATTACATAGCAACCGCTATACAAACACAATTTGATGGCGATAACTTTCAAAATATGTATTGAAAATAATCACTAAATTAAAATAAATTTTCAATCGGCAAATATCAATGTGTTCAAAACGGCACTAAACACAGATTTACAGCTTCGGCAGCATTCATTGTCGAGGTGGCAGTCTGCTGTAAATCTGGTATTATAGTGCATAGTTAAACAAATAGCTATTTTAGTATATTTTAAATTTATTGTAGAAATTTTTATTATATATAAAATCAAATGTTTTGCTTACAACGCATGTATAAAAAGCTGAATTATTATTTTTGATATTCATTAATAATTTCAGGCTATCAGAATATCTTGATGCTTAGTATCCTATTTCTGGTAATAATAATATAATGTTCATTTTTTGTTTTTGGTACTATAGAAATTTTTTGCTAACCAATTCTTAAAAATCTGGTGTTGAAAGATTACTTCAGTTCTCATTATATTATTAGCTATTCCCTTTGAATAAATAAATAAATAAATATATCATCACGGCATATTACTCATTGCTCGTGGAGAGTACAGCACAGGGATCAATTTTGTGGCATTTAAAATTCGAAAAATATTTGGCGTCGGTCGGGATCGAACCCAGTTGCCCAGATTCGCGACCTGACATTCAGGATCCCTTTGAATAGTAGTTATAATTTTATAGTTTGAAGTAAACTGGATTCCAGCATTATCCTATTTTTAAATCATTATTTTTCCATTTTCCGTAATTTAAAATAAATATAAAGCATATCAAATCATCATGCAGTGTTGAATGAAAGTTCCGGTTGTAAGAGTTAATCTAATTATATTGTTATAATTTAAAATTCATGCTGATCGTTAGTTGTAAGTTGTTATAATTTTTTGATACACTTTATGTAACATCGCAATTTCATGCTCATGTAAGTGTACGTGTAATTTCATTCAAATGAGATTTAACTTCAAACATTGTACTCTGTCACGGCTTTCAGCAGTGTTTTATATGCTGATTTAATTTCGTAATTATATTTTAAATTTCTGTTACACATTATGTTTCTAAAATATGCTAAATCCTTGATCTAGTATCAGATTACTGATATAGTTGTAGGAAACGATATTTGAAACTCATTATAGAATTAGCCGATTGCTCTTTATAAAGTTTTGGAGACTTGCGATAAAGGTATCTTGAGGTAGATAGCTTAGTTTCTTCTGTCATGGACCGTGCCCGAAATTTGCGTTTCAGATGTTCCCTAATTATGTACTTTTAAATCTGGATTATAGTATTCAAATAATAAGTTCTAAATGTACATACTTCTAACATCAATTTGCAAATTGAATTGAGATTAATATATTATAGGCATTTTCAGTTTACAAAAGTTATACAAAGTAAATTCAGTATGAGTTGTTTTTAAATTCTAATCCTTCAAGTAATGCATACAAGTTCGAATAATTTTTTCTATTTAGGGCTTGTATACAGCTGTCACCGTTTACCCTCCAACCGGACTCACCGAGCCGCAGTGTTTTACCATTGCCGTACTGCCGGTTGTAGCTGTATTTATTTTTTTACGGCAAATCACATACGAAAATCGAATGTACGAAACATGGTTCGGGTGAGGTCACTGGGAGCTACAAAATGTACGCTAAACCGCTTAGCTACCAAGTCGAGGTTGTAAACCCTAAAGGTGCATTCACAAATGAAAATTAGGTTTATGGTTTTTGTTTAGATTTAAGTAAGTCATTCATAAACGAAGTTTAATTTAACTCTAATTTAGTTTTAATTGTACGTACATCTATGTAAATGCTTTAAAAACAAGATTAAAATATCGGTAGAGCAATACTTAATAGATACCCGTGCGCCGTGAAACTGTCATTCGCTTGGCATTACTGGTTATATTTCAGCAATTAAGTTTTGCCATTCTCCTTGTACTTCTCGCATTTGCTTTAACGGCCGAATCTACCAAGTGAATACTAAATAAAGATGGATGTATATTTCTATATCTTTTTAGACTCGTTCTCATTGGTGAAGCTTGTGACGTCAGATTAAATCATGAAGCTAATGTTTGGACCTCGCAATGTTTAGCTTTATGATTTGGATTTAGAGACACTAAATTCTGAAGTGTGAATGGAGTCAGAACATAATATGCGGCCAAGGTCTTTAAAGTATAAAACTTAAATCTAAACCTAATTTTCATTTATGAATGTACCTCAAACCTTGCATAAGCCAGTTTCAAATAGCGTTTAATACATTTATACATTTAAATTTTTCTGTTCCGAATTTATTATTTATTTTTATTAATTTTTTAAGTATAACTCCTAGTAATTTAGTAATCATTTTGAAAATAAAATATATTGTTTTATCATTATAAAATAATAAAATAGTTACTTTCATACGGAAAGAATTTCAAATTTCAATAAATTTGTGAAATTGGTAAACCTTTTTATTTACTTGTTTTATTTTAGAAAGTAGTGCAATACTAATCAAACAAACAAAAATTACCTGAATACATAAGGTGACCGGTTATGGTTTAGACGGCCCCAATCTAAATTCGACCGACATCAAACCCAGAAATGGACAATAAACTATATTGAGAGTTAAAATAAAATTTGCGCTATCATTTTAAACAGTTGTTATTTGAAATTAATTTGCGCAAGTTAAGTTAGAGCATTTTGAAATCATAATTTATAATTTGCAAGCTTTGACTGTTTTTAAATCAACCGGAAATTATTTAGACAGTTTTGAAGTTCCCCAGCAATCATAATTTATAATTTAACAGCTTTAACAGTTTTTAAGTCTCGCAGAAATTAGTTTGAAACAATTCCAGAAGAAAATTGGAAGGAAAGACTACTCTGAACGTTTGAACATACTCAAATTTAATATAAAATTCTAAAAATATGAACCATGTTTCTTATTTTCGTTTCGAATTTACATAGAGTTTCGGAATTATATTTTCCGCATGTGTTGCAAATAATATTCTGCAATAATCCACAAAAATAAGAAAAATCACGAAATGTATTCCAAATATTTAACTTATCACCTTATTACTTGGTCGGCTATTATGAGGTGATCATGCCAATAGGATCCGGTACTAAAAAGAGTTGCATATATACAAAAATTTGATCAAAATATAAATTTCTTATTCATAATAATAAAAACTAATCGCAATATTAAGTACAAATTCAAACTGATTATAGTACTAATTGAACGAAAAGAATATAACTTCACACTGCTAACATGTGGTTGAATGACATTGCTGACTGATGTAAACAACTTTAGTTCTTGCTTTACTCTTTACTCACTCAAAAAGCGCACATTATTAAAGCTCTGACATCGCATAAATTGAAATTCAATGAAAACATTTGGAAAGTGTAACAAACGCTAAAATTCATCATTTTATTCAATCTTCCAGGAAAAAAATCGAAATATGAATAACTGTTAGAGTTTGTGCAGTCAGTTCGATACTTAAATAAATAAAATATAAATATATCATCACGGCTTATTATCCATTGCTGGGTGTGCCAATCTGCTTTGTACACAGATATCGGTAATGATGACATATTTGCGCCGTGCAGGCGCTTACCAGGCGTCACCTCATGGGCACTCATTGCTGGCGTAGAGAGTGCACCACAGGGGTTAATTTTTGCCATTTAAAATTCGAAATATTTGGCGTGGTCGTGATCGAACTCGGTTCCCCAGATTCACGACCAGACGCTTATGCACGCGGCCACGAGACCCCATAAGGTACTTGACGGAACATTTTAAAAATATAATTATTGAAACACAACACTTGATTATTCCACAGATTTATTTATTATGTTACGATCGTTTCGTCTTTTCGGACATCATCAGACAAAGATATTCATTAGGAAGACAGGTATTTATATTTTCCAAACATGTTGAGTAGGGGTGAGTCACTTATATCTAATTGCTCGTCGACGATGTTTCCTTGGAATTTACGGCTTTTCTAATTTCTAAATTTTCCAAAGGTTTAATCTTAATCCTTTGTTAGCAACATGCAGGATATCAAAATTTCCGTTAAAGTTATGGTTGTTTTCTATGCAGTGTTCAAAAAAACCAGTGGTGTTGTTTTATAATTGAATCTTTATGTTCTTTGATTCTGTGTTTAAAACGTGTACCGAAAATTTTGATATCCTGCATATTGCTGACAAAGGATTAAGATTAAATTTTTGGAAAATTTAGAAATTAGGAGAGCCGTAAATTCCAAGGAAAACATCGTCAACGAGCAATTAGATGTAAGTAACTTACCCCTACTCAACATGTTTGGAACATATAAATACCTGTCTTCTTAATGTATATCTTTGTCTGATGATGTCCGAAAGGACGAAACGATCGTAACATAAGAAATAAATCTGTGGAATAACGCAATATGAATACCAAACCCACATGATTTTTCTTTTTTAGCTTTTCCCATTCGTTAGGAAGTGGCTATTCTAGATTTTCTTCCACTCATTTGTATTTTGCGTGTCGTTCTCATTCAGTTCCTTTTCTTTTAAGTCTTCCGCAATACAGTCCTTCCATCTTCGCTTTGATCTTCCTCTGTTTCTTCTACTTTCTACTACTAAGCTGTTCATTCTTCTTTCAACATATTCTTCACATCTCCTCATGACATGCCCAAACAAATGTAATCGTCTCTCTCGTATCTTTCCGTGTTTGCCCCAACAGCCATCTCAACATCCTCATCTTTGCCATAGTAATTTTTTTTATTAGATTTCTTTATTTCCCGCACGATTACGAAAAAATTCTGGTGTGGCCAACACAATACCTCCCGCCATTAACCACCCGAGGCACAAAAAAGATTAAGCTATTCCTTCTTTTTGGATTATCGAATTTTACTCTAATTGTGACAGTTTATTTCTTAAAATATAGTCTAATCTAATTCAAGTAACTACTGTTTTTGATAATAAAATGTACATTAAATTTTAAATACCGGAATAGAATAGAATTAGCTTATACTTTTTTGCGAATCGTTAATTTTTATTAATCTAAATACATACCTACATGTTTACTTACACTGGAAACTGTTTTGATTTCCTTTCCTATTGTTCTATTTATTTTTTTCTTTTTAAAACGTTACTATTATTAATTTAAAATGATTAGTTCTTTGACACTGACATTTATCTGTCAGTTACATACATTTGAATAGCTGTGTAAAGAGTTTTGTTTGTGTAAAGCGTAGGCTCTGGGATTTAAATTATTGATAATTTTATAACTTTATCCAAAATATATGTAGAAAAAGTATTAATGCAAATCTGTAGAAAATATAATCTTTAATTTTTATAATAACGTTAATTTAAAGGTGTTTTTCGAAGAAAAACTATTTTGAGCTTCCAGTAAAATGCCATTTCCTGTTATCCGATTTACATCAAAATCTAATGGGCTATTTCTATAATAGAAAAAGTTCGGATTACAAGGATTCAAAATTTTCTGAATAATAGTATTTGAGTTAGAGTGGATGATCCACACATACACAGACATCATCGTGAAAATGTTAAAATTGGATTCTAGGGACCTTAAAACGTGGTCATTTACCAAAATCTTGATATGCGATTTTTAGCACGATCCCTATACCTCCCCTACCAAGGGTAGCGGGAGGTGAAAACTACTTTTATGACCCTTCACTGCGAATAAAGCATCTCTAATACTTCTTGGAAGTCAAAGACTCATAGAAGTGGATCACTTGACACTAATAGTGGGATTCTGAAACCAGCGTTAAATAATGTTCGGCGTTAAGTAACGATAGTAACGTTCACGTTTCAGCGTTAAATCAGTATTCTGAATCACTGGCGTAAAAGTGGATTGTTAAAAACGCCATAGCGTTAATTCACGTCAAATACATTCATGTAATCTTTCCCTTTTAAAATTTTCAACCAATAAAAAGCGGTTAAACATAACAAAAATTACATTTATCTGTCTATTTTAAAAGCATATGTCAAGCCTGTGTGTCAAACGTCAAATAAACGAATATATTTACTGCGTGTAGGTATTTTGTGCTAAAATATATTTCTAGGTATTTATTTATGTTAATAACAGACGATTAAAGTAGCTAGTAGTATTTTATAAAAATAGATAATAAAAACACACGTATTAATTTACCTATAAAGAGTATACCTACAAGAATGGAGACTTGTAGAATTGGTTATAATATCAATAATATTAGCCTTAGCCAGTCAGCAGTTAGACGTTAGAAGATTTATGAAAGAAGTTACTTTGCAATGGAAAATTTGGCACCTACTGACTTTACGAATAAGATTTCCAATAACTGGCGAAGAAAAAATATTTTAAAATATTTGTTCTATTTATAAACATTTACTAATTTTAGTATAGGTACCAGTAATCAATTACTTTTCTAATACATCAATAATTGTCTGTATTTTTTCCTATGTTACATTGTTATAATCAGTAGGTATAGGTATGCTTTGTTGTAATGAAACACAACTTTGATTTTTATAATCAAAATTTCTTCATGGCATTAATAATCAAATATCACTTTCCTGGAAAGTATTTTTTGTTGTAATACCTTTACAACATAAAAATCAAAATACTTTACATTCTTGAAACCAACACAAAATTGCTTTTATTCACTTCACTTTTTAATGCTTATATACAGCAGTCATTTTCTATGATGTTAGGTACATTATTGTATTGAATTCTAATTTTTCATACTCTTGCGGACTCGTTGTTTGTGATTTAAACACTGTAATATATATATATATATATATATATATATATATATATATATATATATATATATATATATATATATTATAAAGTTATGTTAACAATATATTACTTATAAATAATAAACAATTATATATATATATATATATATATATATATATATATATATATATATATATATATATATATATATATGTATATAACATGAATAACTATACTCACTGTTAATAAAATATACTTCTTACAAGTACATATAGCAGTACACGAAAAATATCAAGGCTATTTAAACCATAAAACTCACAGACAACCCGCCAATTTCCCTGTTAACGCTTCGATATGTCCAGCGTGAATTAACGCCGACTAGCAGCGTTAACGTTAAGTAACGCTGAGTTTTAGAATACCACAGCTGTCAAAATCAGAGTTAATTCACGTTAACGCCAGAAGTTTAACGCTGGGTTTCAGAATCCCACTATAAATTGGCTGTCGGATATTCCTTCATCTTTCCGATCTTGGTGATCGTAATAAACCCTTCATCTTTCATTTCAAATGCATCCATATTACGCTATGCGTATTTACTATTTGTTATCTCTGACTAGTATTGAGTGTTGAAATACTTGGCATTATATGGGATGGTGCCGGTGTAATGCTGTTAATGGCAGTGTAATTTCACTTCAGCCTGATTAATGTTTGTAAGTGGAATGAGCTAGACCTAGGACTCTAGTCTAGCTCTGCTTCCAGCCTACAGCATCCAACACATTATCATTGTTTACCCGAGGTAGAGATACTGATATTGCAGCAACAAATAGATCATGGAGCATTAAGATTGTTGCTTCAATTCACTCCTGTTGCTTCATATGTATTAGAGGTTTTATGTTTGCAAACATTGGGAAAGACATGTATTACAACTAACAATTGTTGTCAACAGTGATTAACACAAACTTTATTGTATAGATGTTGCGATGTTGCGATTCCTATTGAAATATGAGTAATAAAACTAAATACTCGTAAGTTCCATACACAGACATCTTCCTACAGGCTTTTATAGCTATAGTAGAGAGACTAAGGGTCACTTTGGTCGATTTTTTATTATTATTTGTTGCCTTCTTTATTATATATTAGAACATCTCATAATAGATTACTGATTGCTAAATTTACATGCAGCTTTGAAAATGGTTTCAGTTTTCAGTCAAAATTACGTGAAATTGATTGCAAGTAATTTTCACAAGAACTAAACAACTGTCAGTTTGTTCGTTGTAGTAATAGGGTAGTTCAGTAATTACGTCATATGCGGCGCGTTTCATTTGTCCTACCGGTAAACAGATCTTTCAAGGTGAACCTTATTGCCATAGCAATTAAGAACTATAATTTTAAGCAGTTCATTTCGGCGCCAATATCTTAATTAAGAAAAGTTAGCTATTTAAGCTATCATTCAGTGAAGTTTGAATATTACCCTTTCAATGAAACAAAACATATTACCCTAATTTATAATAACAATTATTCTATTTAAGTTTTAAAAAACTTTGCATGGAATTACATGTTCGTTCAATCTCGAAGATGTTCGTGAAACATCGCGTGAAGCAGCCGGAAGAGCCCGTTTGAAAGACAGCGAACCATTTTTAGGTTACAGAAAGAAGAAGAAATCTAAAGTTCTGAAAAGAACTTATTTGAAAATCCTCAAAAACGCTAACAAACACAATCTCAGTTGGTATGTCGGTAAACTCTCGGCTATGCTAGAAGCTTCGTAAATCTGTTACTCTGTAGTTCAGAATGTGCAGAGTTGATTTCATTTTGAAATAAAACCTTTGTTATTTATCAATGTGTATATATTGTATTGCG
Organism: Harpalus rubripes; assembly: GCA_963082715.1. Lineage (NCBI taxonomy): Eukaryota > Metazoa > Arthropoda > Insecta > Coleoptera > Carabidae > Harpalus > Harpalus rubripes. Next base: position 69,532,705 of record OY720450.1, read on the forward strand.
AAGTAATAGAAAAATGTTTACAATTTGATGTTATTAATATCTCAAAGTTAACTTCTTCATAATAACAATAATATCAGCATCAAATTACAAGCCTTAAAATTCTGACCCTTATGTGTTCTGTCAATAGAATCTACTCTGAAAGTATCGTTTTTGCTTAGGACAATGCTTCATATTTCGCGCTATACTCTGACGTCACACTATTCAACTCCATATTCGTAAAACGACGACAGAAACGTTATGCACAGGGCCGGTTCTAGGCGGGTGCGAGAGGTGCGGTGCACCCGGCCCAGCAAGTTCTTGTCTTTGGGTTATGCTTGCTCTATAATATAATTTGATTTTTCTACAAATCTGCTAAGACACCACCGTGTTAAAAGCGAATTAGTTACTTTGTAATGACGAATGGAACAACAAATTGACATTTTTGATGTGTCAAAAAATTATTAGCAATACAAATGTAAATGAAAAAATAGTGTTCGTAGAAAAAATAGTGTATGATATACGTGTTAAAAGTGATTTTATTTTGTTGGAAGGTTTGGAGCACTCCGCTTCTCACAAAATAAAATGTCACTTTTAACACTTACAAATAACTATTGTACCCACAGTTTCGTACTTGTAATAAAAAATGTAATTTATTTTTATACCTTATAAATATATACTTAAGATTTCATCAAGTACACAGTAGTACCATCTCTTAGGCCTGGCAACAAACGCAGGCGACACAAAAACTATAAACCCACCGTAATAAATAACTTTACAGCATCAAAAGCACGAAAAGTTCTTTTTTAATATGTACTAGTCTTCGTATCACCTAAGAAAGTAGCAAATGGCACTTGAGAACCGAGGGTTTTTATTTTATTCTGCCGATCACAGAATTTATTTCCTTATCTAAACCAATGCAATTTTCTTACATGAAATGAACAATAACAAAGTCTCTCCATTATATATAATATACCTTTGTTTTATTATAATTTTTTAATAGTAAAAAAATTGTCGATAATAAATAATGTTGCCAGGTGTCCCGTATATACGAGATTGTCCCCTATTTCTACTAAAATTTGAGTGTCCCGTAAAGTACTGTACTTACTATATTTCAATTACTAAATGTCTTGTGATGAATTCGCAAAGAATAAATAAAGATGCAAATAAAAATTTATTGGCAGCTACTAAATCGCATAAGAAATATAAATTTAAAATATTTTTTTAAATATTTAAGACTGACAATGTTACTTTTATTATAGAATTTTTCTTAATTTTATATTAATATTTTATTTTAATGTATTATTTATGTAAATGTTTTCTTACAATAAAATGAATTATTAGTTTCTGACTTCTATCCGATTTTAATTTTTTAAGAATTTGTTAAATTTGCTTCATTGTAAAGAACTTTATATTACCTCACATTAAACCTTACATTAAACCACGTTTGACCTTGAAAATTTTCTCACAAATTTTAAATCCATCAATATATGTCCCGTATTATAAAATTATAAATCTGGCAACCCTAATAAAAATATTTTGTAATTATTTATTCATATTTTAAAGTGGCCCCACAAAAAGATTTTGCATCCGGCCCAGAGTTGGGCAAAGTACCGGAAAGTAGTACTTGAAGTACAAGTACCAAGTATCTTGATGTTTTTAAATGTACTTGAAGTACAAGTACTTTTTTAGTTTCTAAAGTACTTGAAAGTACCAAGTAATTGAAAAGGTACTTGTAAATTTGGGTGCAAGTACTTTTTCAGATAATTGATATTTTTCTGACTATGTGGACCTTAAAAGGTGATTGTTGACAAAAATTTCAATATGCGATATATATTTGGTTATTTAAAACAAGAGTTCCTCGCTGGGACTGCCGTCTTACCTAGCGATCTCATGACGTAAAATTGACGTCATATGATCGCCAACCGATGCGAGAAGCTGTACCGAGATGTTAGAATGACGTCATTTTTACGTAATACGATCGCCAGGCGATACGCAAAGTCCTAGCACTATAGTTAAGTAATACAAACGTTATATGCATATGCAATATGCAAATTAGAATTAATTTATTTATGCCAAAAAAATTGCAAATATATCTTTACTTTCATATTATGGCTGAAAATATATTTATTAATGAAATTCACAAAAGAAACACTGACAGACAAACAATTCTCATAACATTGTTAACTTAAATTATTCATTTAACTGTACTTGAGTACATTTAAAGTAATTCAAGTACATTTAAAGTACTTCAAGTATTTTTCCAAGTATTAAGTACCAAGTACATGTGAATAGACTTACTTTGTCAAGTACAAAGTACTATAAATAGAAAGTAGGTACTTCAAGTACAGTACTTGAAGTACTGAAAGTACTTGCAAGCCTAATAAAGTACTTTTCTTTCAAGTATTGCCCAGAGCTCTGATCCGGCCTCACAAGATATAAGACTGGCACTGGTTATGCCTTGTACTACGTAGTTTTGGTTTGAGATAAATCAAAACCGTTTTGACCCTGTATGCATGGCATGTAAAGTTAGTAAATGTTGAACCTATACTCTGTTTTTGTAAGAATATGGCAAATATTTTCGATATGTAATTGCCGGTTGTATCAACGTAACTTAAATATAAAATGTCAAATGAAGAATTTCGATTCTCACTTGTTAGTCTGGGTCGTTTAAAATTTAAGCCTTGTTGGTTTCTAAACGTGGATCCAATGTAAAGCCAAACATGGAACTATGTAATTTTATAAAGAAAAGGTTGTCTACGAATTTAATCAAAATGCCCATTTGTACCAAAGAAATGCAATTTTTAAACTACTAATTTAAACAAAAAATTGTACGTGGTAACCGCATCACAAAAAGTTAATCCGGTTAGTTGCGGTTACGTTAAATAATATCTAATCGTGGCATAGAGTTTGGTTATTTGCTTGCATGGTTAGTATATCTATCTTTTTCATATTTCTGACAGTTTTTACATTTACACAAAATACAGTAAAATAAATAAAAAATAAATATATCATCATGGCATATTACCCATTGCTGGGTGTGCCAATCTGCTTTGTACGCAGATATCGGTAATGATGATGACATATTTGTACCATGCGGGCGTTTACCAGGCGTCAGCTCACGGGCACTCATTGCTGGCGTGGCGAGTGCAACACAGGGGTCAATTTAGTGCCATTTAAAATTTGAAATATTTGACGTCGGTCGGGATCGAACCCGGTTCCCCAGATTCGCGACCAGACACTCTGGCACGTGGCCACGACACCCCATCAAAATACAGTAGACTTTCACTAATTCGGCACATATTAGATCAAGGTTGTACATGATTACCGAAATCGCCGGATTATTGGAAGGTTGTTAAAAAACGCATTTCAATAAAATAAAATACTGTATGCAAACAAATAAACCAAGAAAATGAACTGAACTTACTTCAAATATCATATATGAACATAGAATATTATACATTCCAAAACTTAATCCGTAAAGTTTAAAAAACAAAAGCAATTCAGTAATTATACGTGGTAACTGCATTATTTTATTGAAGTGAAAAAAATATCAATTGTCTTCTGTTATTTTGAATGCTTGTTCTTGAAGCCTTACGCAAGGAGCATACCGGAAAACACCGGACTGGCCGGAGTAGTGTACAGCCGGATTATACTGTCTGCTGTATAGACCTTTGAAATAGTAATACTTATTTGTTGTTTCCTTTGTTCTTTCAAAATACATAACAAAATATACAAATAGTATCGTGTGACAGAAGCTCTTACTTGTTTACCAAACGATGACACTTTAACTAACGATCACTACTTTATTGAGGAGGAATACTCTTGCACTTGGATATTTATGAACACTTATGGATACGGACAATACTTAATATTTATACTAATCTTATTTACACATAATTACATTATTACTAACATATTATTAAAGAGTAACTAAATATAACCAAATACATAAACTAAACTGTTACATTTTACATTCTAACTCTATGTAATAGCGTTTAGCACGCTTTCAAACTTAATTTCGAGACTACATATCTTTTCCACTTGAGTATCAAATACAGACTAAAAACCGATTACATATCTTTCCGACATGAATATCTAAAACATTCTGACTAAAATTAAAAACCACTGGCAGCTAGACTAATTAGAGTTATAGAAAAATGAGAATTATTTTTAAACAGAATTTTGACTTACAAAGATAACAAGTTGAAATATTGTTCCTGAAACTATAATGAGGTATTGCACGGTTTTTTTTCTTTGCTTTAATCGAAAGATTAAGAAAAAAAAATTACACCTATTTTTTATTTTTTTCGTGAAAATGATGCACTCAGGCTACGGTTTCTTATACCGGCTAATCTTTGCACTACTGGAGCATAAGAGAGATTGATAAATCTAGGATAAAACATTACTACACGGTATTTCTTAAGACCACTACTGGCGATAATGTCAATCTCCAACTGAAGAGGATTTGTTCCAAACAATGTGTCGCTGGAATATGTTTTATATATGTTTTAATAATATGTATTCTGTATGTTCCTAACACGAAATAAATCCAAAAGTCAAATTAGACAATAGTGTGTGTGCGTGTCATAAAGTGTCAGGTGTCAACTAAAATATGGAAAAAAGAGAACGGGGAAAAATTACTTAGATATAGACAAAGCAAACATGTTGGATATATATATATATATATATATATATATATATATATATATATATATATATATATTTAAATGTAAAAATAATACATGGAATGAAATGTATAATAAATTTAATTTAATTAAAGTTGACATGTGTCAAATTTATTTTACGGAATAAAATTTACTTCCTCGAACATCGGTGGAGTAATTTATTCTAAAGATTTAATTAGCTAGAATTTTTATTCTTGTTTTGACGAAAATCTCTGGAATAAAGTATTTTACTTCAAGAGTAAATTTTACTTTGCTAGTGCTTTACTTATCCATCTTTTATAATACTGGGCATTAAACTATGAAATATACTTCTGTAATATAATAATAAATAACTAAGAACCACACTAAAGAACCAAAAATCAAGCTGCACTATAAGTCAGACCTTATGTCACACAGTTGTCATTAAAGCAATCATTGACGTTGATGTGTGATACATTTGTTTTTCTTTTCATCATCTTTCCAGTTTTGTCATTGGCTAATGTAATTCTGACGTCACAGGCAGTGTAATTTGGCGCCAATCCAAAAAGTAAATTTTTAAATTGCTACTGTGCTTAATATATACAGTAATTTGAACAGCAAATCATATTTAATAACTAATACCGTAGAACATACTTATTCGAATTTCAGAAGAAAAAAGATATGTTAATTTTTTATTTCAACACCTCATTTAGAAACGTTTATAAAAAGGTTATTTACTTGTTATTGTTATATCTTGTTTCAATCGTTACCTTGTTGAAAGAAAATTTAAAAATTTCACTACTAACCGGTCATTTTTATTCAAAGAGGAGTAAATATAAATAACCCGGATAGTTAAAAAAAACGCCTTATATTTTTAATTTCAGTAAGACAAAATTTAAGCTACAGTGACCATAAGAATATCAATAAAAAAAGTTGCAGCCATCTTTATTACTTCCTGCAACGTGCGACACACTTTTTGTTGATTAACTTTAAACCATAAAAGTGTCACTTAGATCTATTCGAATTTAAATGCTTGAATAATGTTATACACTTGCTCTTTTATATTCATTTAAAATTTCTTACTCAATGTCAAATGGTATTTAATATGCTCTAGTTTCCAAGTTGAAGAAAGTATTTAAGGCATGTATTTATTTAGAAATTCTTTACCAGACCTTTTTCAAGAAGTGACGTGTGTCACTAACACTGTATAATAATGAACAATGCGGTGCTATATTAAGAACTACATAGAAATTTTTCTAATATAAAGCAGCATTTATTACTGTAAGTAAAGAAGAAAATTATTTAGTCATACTTTCTAGTTAATCTTGATTGAAGTGGTCAATAGATTTCAAGTGTAGCGTTTGAACTAGCAGTAGTAGTATTCTGATTTGTGAATTGATTATGACGAGAGAAAGATCTGTATTATAATTGGTTCAGGTTGAGAATGCAGGCAAATATCACGAGTATTACATTCACATTACGAAACCACATTCACGCGACTGAAGGTCGCTCACTTAACTCTTGTCTCTGTAAGCAAATATCAAAGAAAGGATATCCACAAACAGAATATGAGACTTTTCTCCCATTTACGTAATTTTATATCATCAACCTGCCTCTTTAACTCTGTACAAATTCTGTACTTGGCATACATCCACTAATTACATACTTGTATTTAAAAAAGTATTCCTCTTTATTTTTTTTTAATATTTGCGACATAAAATAAAATAATTAAATACACGAATACATACTTTACTTTTACACACAACTGTATTGTAATTTTTTGTTTACATTTTAGTGACCATGGCGGAAAATGAAAGATTACACCCTGCGGGCGGTAAATTGTAAAGCAAAAACCCGCCGGGCGATAAAAAATATGACAAAAAAAAACAAATAACGGTAAATAATATTTTATTTGTGGATATTTATAATACAGTTGGATATATTATTCAACGAAATTCCCTCCAAATGAATTGTCTCTGAAGATTTCTTTAACTTGAGATTCAACTGATTTCTGTCTTTTTCAGTTGCAGAAATGTCAGACGACAGAACAGGTTTATCAAGGTCTTTAGTACCAATAATCAGTCGAGCTGATATATCACCATACCTTTTCATTTAAATATGCGAGCAACACAGTTTCGTTCAAAATTGTCAAATTTTTTTCTGTCAACCAGGCTTGCAACACACCGTATTCGTTTTGATATCGGTCCTTTGATTTACCAGGACATAAATCCGCATAAGCTTCATTAGCTTCTAACCAAAATTTTTTCAGAAATTTCAGTATCATATTCAGGTTGAAGCTCCATGCTTGACATTTTTAATTATTTGTTTACGCAAAACAAATGGTTACCAATAAATGTTTCTTGGCATAGCCATCTGGCCATCTATTATTATTATTTTTTTATTATATCAGTTGTGCGTAAAACGTTGTACGTACCTCAGGCGGAAAGAGGTTTACGCCCTTGGACGAATAAAATCAAATTTCGTCCGCAGGCGTAAACCCTTTCTTTCGGCCCTCTATACGTAAATAACTATTACATAACCGGTGTATTTTCATTTAGCGATAGTTAGAGAAAAAGTGTAAGGACAAAAGTTGTTCGGAATTAACACCAGTATCTAGTGATTATTGGTCAAATATCTTTGTATCGCGTGAAATTCTAAATAATTTTAACAATTTTTAAGTTACCAAATTAAGAAAGATAACTTTCCATGATTTACGAATCCTAACAATTATTATTTGACAAAAGACACACAAGTGCAATTTGCACACAGTCCCGCTGCTTAGAAGTAATGGTTGTTATGGTTACAGAAATACAGACAAAAAAAACTGTCATCAGCCAATCATAGTACAAATTCAACGATGTAAACGTCGTAAATGTCATTTGATAATTATTATTGATAATTATATTAGTTGATCCAGGCACATCTGATTTTAGAGTCATTTCTAATGCAATAAAATAATTTGGAATAGAAAGCTAGGTTATAACCCTGAATGACAGATGTAAATAACAACGGAAGGAAGTTTGTTTATATACCTATGTTTTATCTCTCTCTTGCATGTGACGACGTCAATTCTGTAACTAGCATACTAATAATAGTATATTAAGTATTAAAAACGGTAATTCCTTAACGTTTTTTATGCTTATAGCATTTTTTGCATGATCGACGCACAAAATTTAAAAAAAACATGATTTGAAAATTAATTTGACATATTAAAAAATTTAGTTATCATTTTTAAACTAAGTTTTGATCTTTGTTTTTATTTACTTACCGTCTCGCCTCCTGATCGGTAAGTAATTCACAATACACACATTATAATGGAGATGCAGAATTAACTATATTTCTGACTATTTAATAGAAGTTGCTTATATATAACTTTCTCAAGAAACTAACGTATTATTTATGTTTTTTTTAAGATGATCTCTGAATACGAGACCTAGTAGCAGTGGCATAGTTTGACGTCAGAAGCCCTTGAATTTTCATGCACCAATTAATACGTATCGGTTCTTGTTTTTTTACACCCCCTGCAAAATTTTGTAGTACACCACTGCTAGTGAGAAAAGTAACTTGTTTATTGTCTACATTCTGTGAGTCTCCCACCTGTAAAGTTCATGTTTATGTTTGATTTTACGTGGTTCTCCCTTAATGCCCAGAGGACAAGTAATATCTCTCTCTTGTACATAGGTTTATGGCGCCAAGAGTTTTTCAAAAACTTTTATTATTGTTTTTTCTTGTTTATTATTTATTATGTATATTAATCCATAACAAATTATGACATTTGCTAGGAAATAAGAATTATGACAGTTGCTAACAAGGAAATGTGATTAAACAAGTTATATATGCCTCAGAATAGAGGACAAGAACCTACTCGTATATTAATGAAAGGACATATAATACTGACCAAAATGAGTAAAAAAGGCTTAATCAACATGGGTCCGATCTTCAACTGTTTCCGAGAAAGAGGCCAAATACTGTTAGAATCGAAGAAAATTGACAATAAAATTTTATATGAAACATTTTTTTCAATTTCTAATAGTAACGAAGTTATTTGAAAATCAAATATTGGCCAAAGTTGCCACAACATTTAACGTAGAACAATTATTTGATTTTTTTAAAAACAAAAGTACATCTAAATTGACCTCTGAAAAGTAAACAAAGTCTTATTTAATCGAAATAGTAACTCTTATAGTTTTCGAGATAGCAGAGGTAAACCCCGTAAAAAGTCATTTTTACTCATTTTGGTCAGTACTATATGCCCTTTCATTTTTTCCCGAAGTATGATTACACCCTGTATAATATCGTACAAAAAGAGCTTTCAAATTCGATACGGTTTATTGGCGGACATGAGTAGACTACAATTTTTTTCTTATCTTGGTAAGACATATTCCCCAAATTTGGCCCCTGTTTTTCAAATACCCTGTATAATGGTAAAATCATATTATAGTAGTATTCAGTTTATTAATATAACACGAGACTGCACTCGGATGTGTAATTTCGAAGAAAAAAATCTAGCTTAAAAGATATTCGAGAAATGATTATAATTTTCGGAGAATGTGGATGTAACGCCAGAGAGGCAGCACGAGTTTATTCGGAACGTTTTCCGGATAGAAATTTTGTGGATCATAAAGTGATATTGAGAGCCATCGCAAAGAAGCATGAGACCGGTCAAGTTTGCCAGATCGAAAAAAAATATTTTCGTTTAACACATTTTACACAGCTGCTACAACACGTTGCACTGTACGATATAAATGATGATCTCGGATGATACCTTCGCTAACTTAAATTTGTTGACAGTGAAAAGTCAACTCTAAAGTGTCAAAATTACAGTAAGTCAAACAAATTTTGTAACTCACTAGTAGTATTTTTAAAACCTAGCAACCAGTTTTATTTTGTAATAATATCATCACACCTCAAGATATCCTTCCGGGATTGGTGGATTAAAAAGTCTTGTAAATCCGTTATGCAAGCAGCTGCAAATAATTTTCTTCTATTTGTTGGCAACCTATTGTCGTCGGCAAGTGTCAGTTTCGTCTGGGGCGCGAGTTGTGAGACATTCTGTATATAAAATATTACAACAAATGTTTCTCACTCCTTAGATACTGAGTGACCGATTTTCGGCAGCGAAATACCGCATCCGGACCACATGGAGTGACTTAACTGAGCACTGGTTGTTAAAACCATATTAATAGTCAAATTTGGAAATTATGGATATAGGCCTTATACATCGCCCGGCATTAACTAGGATAATAATATAAGATTAATTCAGATAATAAATATTAATAATCCAAATCCTTCATAATGAATCCCCCAAAATTTAGAGGCCAGGAATAACCATTTCATCCGCATCGTGGTAAAACCTGTCCTATATGATGAACTCAATTCTATCAGACTTTCCCCACTATACTATATTCTTTCATTCCAGAGGCCCTTTCGCGGTGTCGGCATGTGGGTGTGGGTGGTGTGGGTGCTGGCTCTGGTGCTAGGTGCCCGCGGAGGCCCAGGTCCTGGTGAGCCGGACCAACTTCGAGCCGGAAGAGCCATCAATCTCTTCAGCCGGTTCGGGTACCTAAGCATCTCCATGCGGGTCGTGCCTAGGAACGACTCCGACAAGACCTGGGTCTTCAGGGAACCCACAGTAGATGTCTTTAATAATATTACGCCATACATTCGACACCCCGCCAGAAGGTAAGGGAATTCAGGAAAATAATAAATAATAATAAACAAGCATAGATAGATACATTGATTTGACTAATGGACCTTTTCAATTTAACGGCTATCTCTTTCTATCGCTACAAATAGTAAGAAAATGGCACGAACAACTGCCAGCTGGGCTGTCAAACGAAACGTTAAAAATATTGCAGTCATTAAAATACCTGTATTCTCAGTGAAAATTTACATCGTTAGACATTTTAACTTCAATAAAAGCTTTTGAAACTTATTTCGATAAGATTTTGTAAAGTTATCTGAGATATTCTCACATTTTACGTCTAAATTTTTTAGAAACAAACGTCATAGATCTCAGTTGTTCTTACTATGCGCAGATCCCCATTGCGCATATCTTCTCTCTCTTTAAATTGAAAAGGTCCATTGTTTGTGTGATTTTAATATAATCTACATTGCCATAAACGGAAACAGCTTAATGTAATAATATTCTCCCCTGAACTGTATATACAATTTTTTACCATGATCGGGAGATGAAAACGTTATTTTTACAAAAATAAATAATTTTGAAATTTTACTGTGTCATGTTTAACAGCGTTTGATCATTGCACAAGACAACAGAAATATGTTTTTCTTCAGTCTTTATACAAAGTAGCCATTTGCGCAGTCTTTTGTCAACGCAAAATGTTACTTTGCCGCGCATGCGCGACAAAGTAGAAAAACGCTCGCTGTCCAAATTTCTAACTATACAATGTTGAGAAATGTCACTTGTTTACATTCTTAATTGAAACGTTTAATCAGGAACTAATGACACTGTAGGTACACATTTACCACCTTCACAAGTCAGTCTGACATATAACTGCTCTGGCGGTATATTACATAACCAAACAAAATGCCGCACTGCTGCGAAAATTAAATAAGGCATTCATTTACAAAAACGAAAGTATAAAATGCTTAGATTTGATTGAAGCAATAGCTCAAGAAGAATGGAAAATAACGATAAATTAAAATTTAATATAAAATAAATTGTGTGAACAGTTGTGCTACCACCTGCAAAAGTTTGGCGTGAACGCTCCCAATGGACATCCTCTTTTACACTGCACTAGTTTAATGTACTTGAAATAAATAAATTATACAAAAAAACTTATAATATTCATTACGAAATTAGCACTAATTTTTAGAAAAAACGAAAGCCAAAACAATATCTTGAATTCATATTTGAATACGTTCCTATCTTCACTGCAAAACTATTGAGTAGAACTGTAAGTACAAAGTGTACATTTTATTATTTTTTGCCTGTAGAAAAAATCTTGCGATTTCGAGAGAATGCCGCGCTCCTGCGTCGCGCGGCAACAAGCTCTCAATCGACAATATCCCATTTTGCGCTCTTAATACACAGATAGCTATAACATTTGAATCCTTACACTTGATAGCAATAATCAGGAACCCCCCGTTTAGTTCTAAAGAACTGCAAAAAATAGTTAATACTGTTGGTGCGTTATTTTTGAAATCTATAGATGTGTAACCTAAATGTTTACTTGTCAAAATAACAAAATCTCCCCTAGGGGAATAATGTCTACATTTCATCTCTAGAAACAAAATGCAGTTCTTTTTCAATTTTGATACCACAGAAATTGCCTTTTACTCTCTGTCATGGAAAAAGTAAAATTTAATTAATTCATTTACATTCACAATACATTCACACAATTTTCATCCGTCATTATATCAAATCAATCGATTCCCGAATCCTTAAAAATTTATATTATGTATTTTACATTACACCGTAAAAATATGATTTTCTTTTAAGGCATTTTTGGTGCACAAAAAAATACCCCTATACATACGAGTATATCGTTTTTTAAATAGGAACATAATTTATTCTTCATTTTCAAAAATTTTCTGAATTATTACTGTTAATTTTCATATTTTGCACTGAAATTTATGTAAACAAATACCTATATTATTATCTTAAAAGTATCAAAATAGAAAATTAATTTAATTAACGTAGAAGCGTAGAAGTCTATGAAAGCAATACAAGAAAAACATCATCAGGCAACAAGCTTTTTCTGTTCTAACTATGAATCACAAAGAGCTTGATTTATATTGTATTTATTTGATGCAAATATCGATGTTTGTAACTTATTTGATCTAATTTATTTCCTAGTTTTCTATATTAATTTAATTAAATTTTATATTTATAAAGTAATGAAATATGTTTTATTTAAATAAATTTCATTGTAAAATATAAAAATTATACATCGATTTATTGTCTTAACAAAATAGTTATCTCGTACCTAGGACAAAAAATTGCATATTATAGCAGAGTTTGAGTTTATTTTTTGCCGAGGTGCATATTACATTTTTATGTCTACCTTACTAATAATAGATCTAAAAGGGTAGTACAAATAATTGCAATAATATTAAATCGTAGTGGGCTTAGCGGACGAAAAAAGTTTGGCGGACGAAAAGTGATAACCTTCTGAACGCGTCATTTTTCGTCCGAAAATAAGTATGTAAAATTTCACTTTTCGTTTAGGTAGACAGAAAAAAATATTTTTTACGCTATTATGTAGAATACGTAATATTGAATGTCTTTTATTTTTTTTCTCTAATTTTATTAGTTTACGAAATATCATTTGGACATTGTAAGTTAAACAGGTCTGTATGCACCAATCATCATTCTGTAACTATGGTGAGGCAAATGGGGCATTTGGCTTGGGCGCCATCAATGAAGGGCGTAAATGAGTAATAGGGTATTCTCTCATATTTTTTTATTTATTTTTCTTAAAGAACAGTTATATCTAAGCGTACTTGTGAAAACCCGAGTTAAAAAATCCTTTTAATAAGCGTGATATTAATTTTTAAAATTTGATTTTTTTGTGTCACGTGATAGTGACGTACTAGTTGTACAGTACCAGCTGTGTGCTATCAGTGGTTCATGCGGCCTCTTATCACATTCGAACACGGAGTAGGGATTTCAACTGGTCTCCCATTGGAAGGTCATCTAGTACATCAGCAAAATTTAAATGCTTTATATCTTTTGTAACAATCAATTAATAATATATTTTTTTATTTTTTCCCTGTTGTTTACCTATCAACACTAATATTTTTAATAAATTTTTAATATTGGTAGTCCTCAGAGAATACCCTATTATATAAAAAAAACAAATTTTCTCTTTCGTAATAAAACAACTTTTTCCATTAATTGAAAAAAAAATTGACCAGTCAATTCTTCGCCAATGTTAAGTGATCTATAAGATGGTGCCACCATAATCCGGACAACCTGTATAAATAAGCAGACAAGTGCCACAATAACTAAACAGCTAAATGCAATGCTAATGTAGAACGTCTGTTGTACTTTTTCTGCAGCTGCTTTAAATACCGAAGCGAAACCTTTTTGTATTACTTCCTTTCTTGTAAAAATGTATCATTACTACTAAATGTACTTCTAAACCAAATTGGCACTCTCAGTAATGGACAAAAAGTTGTTTTTCTTATTATACTGTAGGCTTTTAAAAATATTGAGTTAAATGTTCAAGAGCATATAAGAGAATAACATTTGCGGTGAATGATAGTGATTCTATGTAAATGAACGAATAAAACTAAAAAGTATGTATAAACAAATGGATTTTCTCTCCTACATTTCTTAGTTGAACTATTTGTTTTGTTTTTTTCTAAAATTGTTACATTTCATTGCGCACCAATTTTTTTTCACGAAATTTTATCGAAAGTGTTTTGTTTTAATAAAAACTTATTTATAATGCACAAGTATAATTTATAAACATACAAAAAATTTGTTCCAATAATTTTTTCATATGAGCAAAAAGCAATTTTTATTCTCAAAAACAAAGAAAAGACTAGAAAATTTCTGTGGCAACTATTAATTTTGCGGCATACATTTGACAAACAGTTTTGCTTTATCAGAAGTAATATCGCAAGACTTCCTCATTTTATCAATAAACTTTTATTTAGCACGAATTTTTTTTGCTTAGCAAAAACACGATAGGATACTGCATGGTAAATCCCGACTCCGAAGGAGGAGGGGTTTTACCTAATGTCAGTTTACTTGAGTGATTTTGCTTAAAAGCAAAAAGAATGAGTGCTTAAAAATAAAAGTTTATCTGAGAAAATCAGAGAGGTATATAGTGAGAAAAATTCCAAAGACAACGCAAAATGAAACTATTTAATTATTATTAGTTTATTTTTAAATTTGAAATATTAATTGTCACACTGACAATTATAAACAGTAACTGTTTATTTACTTGGTAGAGAAATTTTATCGGGGTAACGGAGTTTTATCATAAATATCATAAGTGGTAAATTTTTGCCGGAAAATTTTTCAGATTGTTACAAGACCTGGTTGCCTAGCAATTTGACAAAAAAATCACTGGTTGTCAAACGAGTGATTTTTGATTAATCTCACTAAATAAATTAGCAACAGGCTCGAGTAAAGCAATTGGAAAATTTTTCCAGGATAAAATTTAACCACGAATGGTATATGGATGACTATTTTAAAAAAAAAAAAAAAAAAAACAGGTAATCATTTATATACTTATTTACTTGACAAAAATCTTCTAATTTTTATTGTATTTAAGTTTGCTTTTTCGACATTTTAAATAGATTCCTGTCCGCATCGACTCGTTTTTAATAAAAACTGATATAACACTGAAAATATATACACTTTGACAGATATGTAAACAATATGTTTCTAAAACATCAAAAAATTTCCGCTTATCAAATTTCACTTACTTGTAAAAATACATCTTATTGGCTTAAAGGATGCGAATTTTTTTTTGTGACGGTGTTTTGTCGAACTGAAACTTGGTAACTAGGTAGAATCCTGAATTTGTATTGGCTTATAAATTTATGAATGAAATATTCATATATAATATCGTAAGTGGTAAATTTTTGCCGGACTATTTCACTCATAAATTTATATGCCAATCCAAATTCAGGATTCTACCTAGTTACGAAGTTTCAATTCAACAAAACACCGTTACAAAAATTTTATCGCACCCTTTAAGCCAATAAGATGTATTTTTACAAGTGAGTTTTGATAAGCGAAAATTTTTTGACGTTTTAGAAACATATTGTTTACATACCTGTCAAAGTGTATATATTTTCAGTGTTATCAGTTTTTATTAAAAACAAGTCAGTTCGAAGATGAATCTACATATTTAAATCGTTGAAAAAGCAAACTTATATATAATACCTCAAAACACAATAAAAATTTGAAGATTTTTGTCAAGAAAAAAAAATATATAAATGATTACCTGATTTTTATTTTGGAAATAGTCATCCGAATACCATTCATGGTTAAATTTTATCCTGGAAAAATTTTCCGATTGCTTTACTCGAGGCTGTTGCCAAATTATCTCGTGACATTGATCAAAAATCACTCGTTGATAACTCGTGATTTTTTTGTCAATGCCACTCAATAAATTGCTAGCCAACCAGCTCTCGTAACAATCTGAAAATTTTTCCGGCAAAAATTTACCACTTATGATATTATATATTACAAAAAATCACGAGTTGTCAAGCGAGTGATTTTTGATTAATGTCACGAGATAAATTAGCAACAGGCTCGAGTAAAGCAATCGGACAATTTTTCTAGGACAAAATTTAACCACGAATGGTATTCGGATGACTATTTCCAAAATGAAAATTAGATAATCATTTATATTTTTTTTCTTGACAAAAATCTTGTAATTTTTATTGTGTTTCGAGGTGTTATATTTAAGTTTGTTTTTTCAACGTTCCTGTCCGAATCGGCACGCTTTTAATAAAAATTGATAACACTGAAAATATACACACTTTGACAGGTACGTAAACAATATGTTTCTAAAATGTGAAAAAAATTTCGCATATGAAAACTCACTTAATGGTAAAAATACTACATCTTATTGGTGTAAAGGCTACAAAAATAATTTTGTGCCGGTGTTTTGTCAAAATGAAACTTGGTAACTAGGTAGAATACCGAATTTTGATTGGCTTTTCAATTTATGAGTGAAATAGTCAGTATAATACAGTTCCCATTGGTTGAATTTTCAAGTGTTTTGTATCATGATTTCTTAAAAACTAGTCGTTGGATTTTATCGTTAATATTAACAGATAGATATAGTAAAAAAACATCGAAAAATAGACATTCTATTAAAGTGTAAGTATATAAAAATGTAATTTTTGTAATTGAGTAAAAATTGAAATGAAAGGTTGTTATAAATTGTGTAAAATGTTATTCAATAATAAATGAGGTAGATAGAATTCAAATAAAATTAAAACGCAAACTTGGTAAAAAATACTTCCGTTTTCACTGGAGAAACAACTTTTTACTTATGAAATTATTGAATAACGCTTTAGTTATTAATTGACTGACACTGATTTGCACTTGCAATATTGCACTACAATCCACGTGCATTCATTACTGTCAATTAATAATTTATTTCACTGATTTCTGTTGCAAATTTAATATTCAAATCCCTGTGTTACATTGACAAGCTTCCATTGCCCATAATATATCATTTATAGAATTTTACCAATATACAGACCTGTAGTGGGATCACGTAAAACGTAAAAGTAAAAACGATATTGCGACTATCGACAAGTGAAAATGTGATCACGTAAATAGTGAAAACCAAAACAATATCGTTTTAAGATGAAAAAAATATGAATTCTAGTCGACACTCTCAAAGCATGTGAAAACGATAATCGTCCTTACATCTCTTTTTATTGCATATGTATATCCTTTACTTAAAATTTACAAGAATATGTAGTGAGCAGTGAATTAAATTTGACGTTTCGGAATGAAATGTCATTATGAATGTTTTAAAAATAAATTAATATTTCAAATTTAAAAGGCATTTTATCCGGAAAATTAAGTAATTGTAAGAAAATACGATAATTAATATTGATTACAAGAATAAAAAAAAAAACAAGTATTTTATACTATACTGTATTTCAGATAATAATAGACTTAGAAGTAAGATAGGACTTACGATTCCAGTTTTCTGATTGGTCTAAACGCAAACTAAATTTACGATAGCAATATGTAAAGCAGGTGTATTATTTATTCCGTTTTGATTTTATAATCACACATAACATAACAAGTGATATGATTATCATCAATGATATTCTCGAGTGAAACCGAGTTGCAGAGTAAAATGTGCTTCTTCGGTTTCACGAGCAATATCTTCGATTATTAATCATATTACGAGCTTATATTTAATGAGAGAATATAATGAATTTTTGTGACACATTTTGTGTGCTGCTAACCTAACTTTTTATATATTGCATTACAACATTGCATTATTATTTTCATCGTTGTTGATATCAACCTAACGATTCTCGCACATTTTTATACTCAAAATTAACTGTCAATGGGCCCTATTCTGTAACTTGGTAGTTAATTTTTAACCAGTGGTTAAAATTTTTATCCAATAGTTATTGATTAGACAACTAAAAATTCCTTTTTTTGTTATACGTCAACATAGTTGATTGGTTAAAAAAATAACCAGTGTTTAATATTAACCACGGAGATACCGAATAGGGCCAAATGTCAAATAAAAAAAACAAATCCCTTATAGTAACGAATATAAATAAGGTGATAATATCTTTGATTTTTATCATCGATGTGATAGACATGTAACTAGGGGGATTCTGAATGTTGATTGGAGGAAAACATGTCACGTGACTCGTGAATTATATTCTCATACGTAATGTAACAAGTGTTATGATTATCATCGATGATATTCTCGAGTGAAACCGAGTTGCAGATTTCACGAGTCCGAAGGACGAGTGAAATGTGCTGCTTCGGTTTCACGAGCAATATCGTCGATTATTAATCATATCACGAGCGAATGAGAGAATATAATAAATTTTTGTGACACATTATGTGTGCTGCTAACCTAACTTTTAATATATTGTATTATAACATGGTTAATTTGACAATTATCTTATTATTTGCATCATTGTTGATATCAACCCAACGATCATCGCACATTTTTATACTTAAAATTAACTGTCAATGTCAAATAAAGAAAACAAATCCCTTAGTAACGAATATAAATAAGGTGATATATTTTTTATCATCGCTGTGATAGACATGTAACTAAGGAGATTCTGAATGTTGATTGGCGGAAAACATGTCACGTGACTCATGAATTATATTCTTTATTTAATAACTTTAAGTAACTGGTTATTTACTAAATAAATAAAAATTATCAAATTTTGAAGTTTCGAGCTGTCAAGTATTTCATACACGAAACAAAACTAATTCATAAGTTTAATGTGTGTAAAACAGGCTGGCGCAGCAGCGTCACCAAGTCTATTCTTATCTGAAATACAGTATAGCATTTTGTGAAGAAAAAAATGCCTATGACATAACATAACATGTTTTCACTCTTTTGAAAATTATGGTAGAAAGAAGTAAAAGAAAAATCATGACTGTAAAATTGTTGATTACAACAAAGGATATTTTGATTATAGCCCAGGAAATTTTATCAAATGTATTTTTGTTTTGCGAAACATCAGAAATAAAGATTGTAACGTGTGGTTTTAATATTATTTTGTTGTTTTTACAAAAAATGTGGCCCAGACTTTATTTACTTGAAATACAATAGGTACATAATAAAAAGTAGATTACTTTCTTCTGAAATCTAGAAATGAGCAAAATTATCTGGTGCATGACGTCTATTACTAATTGATAGTTTAACTTGTGTCTTTTTTCAATTCTTGTAGCACTGGTGTATGAACGAAAGACGATAATATATTTTGACTTTAGATTAAATTTTGAATGACAGTTAAATAAATTATCTGCCAAAACTACTATATAATAGAAAAACATCTTTCTAAAAACGATATCGTTTTCGAAAAACGTAGTCACTTTACGGAAATAACCGAAGATGAAAACGTAGTGACTGACTAATTTTACGTGATCGCTAAGGAAACGAATATCGTTTTCACTTATCGATAATCGCAATATCGTTTTCACTTTTATGGGATCCCACTACTGTTACAATAATTAGAAATAAAATGCAGTACATATCTTTTTATTTCATGCATTTGGTATATGTATATCCTTTTCTAATTTATCTACTTAAAATCTACAAGAATATTTAGTGAGCAGTGATTAAATTTGACGTTTTGGAATGAAATGTCATTATGAATGATTTAAAAATAAATAAATATTTCAAATTTAAAAGGTATTTTATACGGAAAATGAAGTAATTGTAAGAAAATACGATAATTATTATTGATTACAAGAATGAATCCAAGAAAAAAATTCATAAATATTTTATACTAGCATTATGCGAAGAGTCAAATGCTTATGATTTACCATAACATGCTTTCACTCTTTTGAAAATTTTGGTAGAAAAAAGGTAAAAGAAATATCCTGTAATAACTGTAAAATTGTTGATTACAACAAAGGATATTTTTATTATAGCCCAAGAATGTTCATTACAAGAATAAATCCGATCACAATGTATTTTTATATTCCGAAACATCAGAAATAAAGATTGTAACCTGTGTTTTAAAATTAATATTTAGTAGTTTTTCTACAAAATGTGGCCCAGACTTTATTTACTTGAAATACAATAGGTAGGTACATAATAAAAATTAGATTACTTTAAAATAACAATCTTTCCTTGTATGTTTTTAATAAATTAATTAATTAATTAGAAGTAATTTTGTTTACGTTATAAATTTTTCTTCTGGAATATGGAAAGGAGCAAAATTATCTGGGGCATGACGTCTATTACTAATTGATAGTTTAACTTGTGTCCTTTTTCATTCTTGCTATTATGAACGAAAGACGATAATAATATAATTTGACATTAGATTTAAAAAAAAATATCTGTCAAAACTATTATACAGGGTGTAAATGAAATAAGTGCATTAAATTTGACCAGTAGTATAACTCATCGAGAGCAACAATATTTCTTAATAACTTTTTCTGGAAATCGCATATTTTTTTAGCATTTTTACCACCCCGTAAATTGACGAGTCGTTCCAAATATTTTTGTAATAATTGAATGCAGCAGCAATAGCTATGAAAAATTTTGTTTTAGCAATTGACAGTCCTGTCAATTGTTGCAATTAAATTTTGACATTAGTAATAAACTTGTTTATAAGGTAAAATTCTGTCAAAATGCGAGTACACAGACATTGTAATTACTTACCTATGGTTTATATATTTATTTTTTACTCGTATCTGTACTACATGTTACTTGACATCACGGTTCTCATAAAGACAGTGTCATGGAGTTGCCAACGCATTTACATGGAGCGTTTCCAAATCATCACCAAATCATTCTGTTCTTAATATTCGCACATTTGTTAATCTTGTACATCTTTATCACATCACAGTACGGAGTGTCACATATGACAATTTTTAAAAAAGCAACAGTTATATCCATACCATGTGCAAAAAGTTCAATGTTTTCAGCACATAACAGACTTCAATTTTGGGAATGGCTCATAATGTTCATTCATGAGACTGAATTTACTTGGGAAGGTGTATTTATTATGCACAATACACATCTTGACAGACGAAAATGCTGTAAAAATTTTCATTAAAAAATGTTTTGGGCGGGAACAATAAATGGACGACTAATTATTGATACTCATGTACCTCTTTTAAATGGACAAAAGTTTGTACTTACATTTTTTGAATAACGTATTTAAACTATTATGATTTCTCGACGATAAATAATCATCTCATAACCTAACAACTATGCTTTTGCTCCTCGTCTCTCCTTGTCTTCCTCTATTCACACTATTCAAAGGTGATTAAAATCCTGGTTCAAAACACAACTTTATAATTTTGTTATCCAAAATTTAAATTTATTTATTTTAAAAATTGTACTCTTACGTATTAATTAATAATAATGTTATTTCCCTTGATTCGTTTATTAATTACTGGGACTGTAAGTGTAACCGATAACCGACAATTTTTGAGCTGATTGTATCCCACTTGAACACGGCAACAGTCATTTGTTCTCCATGAGCGGGTAACGAAATATGCAGCAAATCTTTAAAGAATTTTAACTCAAAATCTAAAAGACTTAGAAAAAAAAGTTATTAAGAAATATTGTTCCTCTCATCGAGTTACATTACTGGTTAAATTTAATGCACTTATTTCATTTACACCCTGTATAATATTAAAAAATCTGTAGAAAAACGATAGCGTTTTCGAAAAACGTAGTCACTTTACGGATATAACCGAAGATGAAAACGTAGTGGAGTGACTAATTTTACGTGATCGCTAAGGAAACGAATATAAATATCGTTTTCACTTGTCGATAATCGCAATATCGTATTCACTTTTACCTGATCCCACTAGTGATGTGTAAAGCTTTTTTCATTTGGGGTACAGTTTGTATTCGGTTTATTAAATATCAAAATGCCAAATACCTTGATGATAAACATGTGCAAGTCTCAAATATATTATCTACCGCGACGCCAATTATCTAATATGTTTATTGTGACAGGTGACATTTTTTTCCAGAGGACACATTGATTTTTACTTTTTTACAAAAATTTTAACTATGACGTGATTGGTCAGTTTTAAAGACCTCCGATTTTTATGGAAAGCATGTAAATCAAAAGTTATTGCTGCTGATTTACTATTTACGTGGTTAGTTCCACCATCAGTTAAGCGTTGTACTCTTCCTTAAATAACACCCTGTATAATTTAATCTTTAAAAAAATCTGATGTGGCCAGCACATTACCTTCCGTCAGTTATGTGAGGCATTTACGAAAATTCTACCGGTGAAGTGTTGCCGGTAAACAGCTGTTTTGTTAAACAGGTTGGAAATTTAATGTAGATAACAAACTGAACTGAGCCTGAGTCCTACTTTGAACACATTTCCAATTTTAACGCGCGCGCATTTCTTTGCATCGGTACCTTTTTTTGAGATTAGATACTTCATGAATCCGGTAGATGAATCTGGTAGATATTGTACAATTTTCGGACACGGTAACTTTTTACCACTCGTGTTTTCAAACACAGTCGGTAGATGCGGTATCTACCGGTAGAATTTTCGTAAATGCCTATGTATTTTCTATAAAATCCGTAGAAAAAGTTCCTTGCAAAAGATTCTAAATTTCTTGTATGTACATTACCTTTCGATAGTTGTATGTATTTTATACAAATTCCATACAGAAAGTTTCGAGCAAAAATAACCTATATTTAGAGTAAAATTATAACACAAATATACTACGAATATGTCAATTGACACTGGCATCTTTCAATCAGAATTTTCTTATAGTAGCTGTTTCTAGCATAGCCAGCTAATTTATGAAATTTAATTTCTTTATAATTTTATAACTATATCCATTTAATAGGAAGTATAAAATGCAGTCAAATCGTATAGAGAATACAATGTTCTTTAATATTTATAATGAAATTAAATGTGAAAAAATGATATTTACCATCGTTTTTTCAAGAAAAACTGTTAAAATCTTCAAATGAGGGTACTTCCGGTTGACCAATTATATCCAAAATCTAATCAGATCTTCATATGGATGCAACGAAGAGGAATACGAAAGAATTATAGTTTTTGGAATTATAGTTTTAGAATTATCGTAGAAGAAAATTTTGTTACACACACACACACACACACACACACACACACACACACACACCCACACATGCACACGCGCGCGCGCACACACACACGCACACACACAGACACACACACACACATACACACACGCATACAGACATCATCGTAAAAATAGTAAAATCGTATTCTATGGACCTTAAAACGTGCTTATTCATTAAAAACTCACCACCGAATTTTTTGACCAAAAACCTTCCTTACCTAAAGGTGACGGAAGGTAAAAAGTTATTACTAAAATTTCAATACAGTCGCATATATTCGTATAAGTAGATTATATTACATATAAAAATGTTTAAGTATGTTTCTTATATCATTTCCTAGTAATATTCGTAGTCTTTCCTTTTACTTTCATATATAGTGTCGTAATTAGAAACTTTGAGTTATACATTAACTTCCCTAAATTATTGTTATCTTCTTCTTAGGCTTCCCTCTCCAAAGAAATCTCCCATCCTGGACGGCGACTTCCACATGGAGTTCTGCGACAACCTCCGTCAGCTCCTCCAGGCCTATTTCCGCGATTTCACCTTCGACAAGCTAGAAAGGCCTTGGCGGGCGTTCACTGGCAGTTGGCTTCCTGAAGTAGTCGCCCGACACATGGGAATCAACTCCAGCTTCGTGCACGGCGACCACTGCTACGTCCTAGTCAGGCTCTCCAGATTCAGGGATAGTGTGAAACTGGAGCCATTGTCACGAGACGTGGGGCTGATGGACGCCGTTGCCGAGGAGATTCAAGGAGTGGAAGTAGGGAATGTGTCTTCGGTGTTGCAGTTTATAAGAAAGTTTGGGAGTCATTATATTGGGAGCTATGTCACTGGGAACTCACTATATCAGGTAGGATTTAAAAAATATATTAATTATTGTACAGGTTGGGATATACAAACCTCCCCCATTTGTCCCCGCTAGTGCTCATGCGCCTTTGGGAGTAGCGGGGGCCTAGTTATGCCGTTATGTACAGGCTCCCTTGCCATTTCATTCGTCATTATGGCATGGAGTAGTGAGCACCATGTGTGCGATACTGAGACATATTTAAAAAATATTGACTCTGCCATCCTGCATTGTAAAAAAAACATTACGACTATCCTCCCATTCATTCCACTGGTGTTTGGCAAAAATTGGAGGAATTAAGCCTTATAAAATGGTTTGGCACCTTCCGAATATAATCTGTTCCCTTATCTATAAATTCTTTTAACTTGAAAGAAAACGAACCCTGGCGAGCTTTCTTAATGACAAGTGCGAAAAAAGTCTTATAAAATGAGACCTTTATACTCGTACTACTTTTTACCTCCCGCTACCCTTGGTAAGGGAGGTATAGGGATCGTGCTAAAAATCGCATATCGATATTTTGATAAATGACTACGTTTTAAGGTCCCTAGAATCCAATTTTAACATTTTCAGGATGTCTGTGTGTATGCATGTGTAGATACTGCACTCTAACTCAAATACTATCATTCAGAAAATTTTGAAACCTTGTATTTCGAACTTTTTCTGTAATGGAAAGAGCCCATTAGTTTTTGGTAAAAATCGGATAACCGGAAATGGCAGTTTACTAGAAGCTCAAAATAGTTTTTCTTCGAAAAATACCTTTAAATATTGCTTTTTCGAGATTAATGTTATTATGAAAATTAAATTAAATTTTCTATAGATTTGCATTAATACTTTTTCTATATATTTTATGGATAAATTTATAAAATTATCTATAATTTAAACCCCAGAGCCTACGCTTTTAAAAAAACAAAATGCAGTTATTCAAATGTATGTAACTGACAGATAAATGTCACTATCAAAGAACTAATCATTTCAAAATAATATTAGTAGCGTTTTAAAAAGAAAAAAGTAAATAGAACAATAGAAAAGGAATTCAATACAGTTTCCAGCATAAGTAAATATGTAGGTATGTATTTAGATTAATAAAAATTAACGATTCACAAAAATGTTTAAGCTAATCCCATTAGTTAATTCTATTCTATCCCGGTATTTAAAATTTAATCTTCATTTTATTATAGCTCCGGTGGCACAATGGTTAGAGCAACGCCTCATGTCATGAATGCCCTCGGGGCTCTGGGTTCGAATCCCACTAAGGCATGCATGTGTGTGAATGTGAACCCACTCTGTAATTGGGATTTAATCCTGTTGAGGGGTTTAAAAAAAAGTAGTTACTTGGATTAGATTAGACTATATTTTAAGAAATAAACTGTCAAAATTAGAGTAAAATTCGCTAATCCAAAAATAAGAATTAACTTAATCTCTTTTGAGACTCGGGCTGAAATGGCGGGAGGTATTGTGTTGGCCACGCCAGATTTTTATTTCATACTGTGTCTTATTTCCATTGTTTACAGGAGTGATTTCAGTCCGAAAAATGAGGTTTTGCCGTACTAATATTCTTTACGGTACTATATTGTTACTAAGCAACCTACTTCTTATTAAACTGTCAAATACATAAATTTATGATAAAATTCAAAATGAAATAGAATATTTTATTTGTAATAACATTCATTTCCAATGAAAAATTTATTTCCAAATAAATATGAGAATTATCTACGTTTTGTTCATCAGGAGCATAGACCCACAGAGTATTTTGACCATAAGGAAGAACTAGTAATTTTCTTCGACTAGAAAATTATAAAAATTATATAAAGAGAAAAACTGCAACATAATAAACACTAACTCACCAGACCTAACATAAATATATGCCAAAATTACATCTTCTATTATGTTTGCAAATTATTTTCTTTTTCCCATACCACAAAAAGCCAATATTCGTTCCTATATCTTTCAGCAGATTCTTTCAGGATCAATTTCCCGTTTGTTTCTGAAGATTTTAATAGGATTTGATCGAAACTATCGTTTTTATTACTCAATTTTGAAAAATATTAGAAATGTCAAAAAGAAATCAAAATTTGTTGCTGTCATTACTGTATTACTGTTTTATTGTTATTAAGACCAAGCGACGTGATTTTTTGAAAAACGAAAGAAAGGAGGAATTATTGTAATATTTCGTCCAAAAATGCGACTTAGGTATGAAATAAAAAGTACATGTTAATTCAGAAGTAAATGTCATCTACTACCAACCATCTAAAACAAAAAATTACGTATCGAAATGAAGGCTCAATTGGGTTTCCTAATAACTTCATTATCATTATGAACGCAAAATATAAAACCGCATATTCTGAGAGACAAAAACCACTTTAAGGAGGGTATCCAAAAACTTGAGCATCGTTCGACAAAGAGCATTGGCATATGAGACGATTATGTAGAAAAATAAAATTAAAATTTTGTTAAAAATATTGTTGCATTTAGTTGCTTTATTTATTGTCCTTCGTATGTTTCAAAATATGGTATAGTGAAGTGACTATTAATGATGGGGCAGGTCTGACTGGACGTAATGTAGTTTGTAACAATAAATTGCTTTTAGTTTAGTCTAGTATTTATAGGTTTCTGGTAGAATGACTTTAATGTTAGAAAACTGTTACAAAGTTCGATGAAACATTAAAAAGAAATTTCAAAGTATTTAAAAGTTAAAAATTCATATTAAAGAAACTAAGTACCTACATTAAATAAGAAATATTAAAATCTTTTTAGTTTTATTTAATAAATAAATGAAATCTTAATTTGCATATTTCTAATTTTGAATTATCAAACTATATATTTTGCAAATTATGAAAATACAACATTTACATATTATATAACAGTTAATTGACTAACAAGTTTTGAAATACGTCCAATATTAATGAAATTATATAAATGTTTTTGTTTTTCCTGTTGATCTAATTATCATGAGAAATTCTCATTGAGAATTTTGTTTTAATTAATACCTAGTTCTTCATTGCGAAACAACGAACAATGTTTAATTTATTTATAATTGTTGTATACTTATTGTAATAAGGAATACAATTTTGGGAACAAAAATTTATAAATAGTTAACAGAATTGAATATACTGTAATTCGATGTGTATATTGGGATTGGGCGTCCAAAATTTTCCAATTTTTCTTTTTCTTTAAATATGCTTAGAACTATTAATCTAAATATGTAATGGCTCAAAAGTGACGCCCTTGCTTTTTTGATTTGATTCAGGGAGCTAAAAGAAATCGAAAATTAACAATGGAAAATTATCTGATTGCCCTTCGTTATCAAATAATAATAATAATAATAATAATAATAATAATAATAATAATAATAATAATAATAATAATAATAATAATAATAATAATAATAATAATAATAATAATAATAATAATAATAATAAATAAATAAATAAATAAATAAATAAATAAATAATTAAATAAATAAATAAATAAATAAATATATCATCACGGCTTATTACCCATTGCTGAGTGTGCCATTCTGCTTTGTACACAGATATCGGTAATGATGAAATATTTACCATGCGGGCGCTTACCACGCGTCACCTCACGGGCACTCATTGCTGGCGTGGAAAGTGTACCACAGGGGTCAATTTTGTGCTATTTAAAATTCGAAATATTTGGCGTCGGTCGGGATTGAACCCGGTTCCCCAAATAATAATAATAATAATAACAATAATAATAATAGCCTAACATTCTAGACAGGGTTGACAATAATCATGATTTATTTTAAAAAATCAAATATTGATTTAAAAAGATATCAAATAAACCATGATTTTTTATTTTTTTTATTTTTGGTGTTATTGCACTTTTTAATTGTTTTAAAAGCAATATAAATATATTATTTCATAAACGAAATCTGTAATAAAAAAAAACAGACAATACATTTGAATTTTTGCTTATACATAGTATAAAAAGCGTCGACGCGCGCCTGTTTAAACTTTAAATTTAAACCATGCCTACCTTAAATAAAACAGGTCAAAACATGTCTTACATGGCACTCTGTAAAAAGCTTAAAACAGATATTTTATATCTTTGACCAAAACCTAGTGTATCAATAAATTTAGGCTCATTTGATGCAGTATTTAATTCTGAACATTTTTTTTTTGTATTTACACTTTATTTCTAAAATTAGTAAGGCAGAACTTACAAAAATATGAATATATATATATATATACATACCTATTACAGAATTTTCTTATTGTTAACTCTGTAGGAATCTAAAATAATTTGAAAACAATTGATTTTTCGAAAAAAATGTATTATTTTATAAAATTTGTTTTAAACCAATGATTTAAATCAGGCCAACCCTGTTTTTAGAATTAATTCATCTTTCGCAGTCATTAAAATAGCTAGAAATCGGATACAATGATAACGAAATAAATGCATTTCCTGAAAATACAACGAATATTTTGAATAATTATATTTTTAATTACATAGGTTACGAAAGGATATTTATTTTGTAATTAATACTTTTCATCATAAATTAGCAAACAACAAAATTATTGTAAATATGATTTCCATAAAGTCAAACATTACAAAGTCCTGTACTTTATCTGGTAGTTTTTAAATCTCCCAGTAATGAATTTCCAGCTTTGGCAGTTTTTAAGTCACCAGGAATTAATTTGACGGCTTTGGAAGTTTTTAAGTTACCATGCAGATATTCATTTGATAGCTTTGAAAGCTTTTAAGTCTCCCAGAAATTATATTGAAAGCATTCTAAAAGAAGATTGGTTGGGAACTTTTAAGAAGTAGAAAGAAATGTATTATTGTTAAAGGAACTACTTAGTTCGAACCTAATTAAAATAAAATTCTAAAAAAATATGAGGTTTGTTTAAATAAAAGTTCAAAACCGTTCAGAACTTTACGGAACTTGCACAAAGCCATTTTACCGTTCCGGCAAGTCGAATTTCAAATTCAGAACTTATAGTGCAATGTTCCAAGAACGAGTGATTTGTGTTCCGAACCGATTCTGAACCGTTCCAGGATTTTACCACAATTTTTAATTCTGAATAAGTTTGACGTGCTATCTAATCGGACTTATTTTGATTTTGTTATTAATGAAATTAGTAATGGAAGAAGACAGCAATTTTTCCGAATTGTCAGAATTTTCTAGCGAAAGTGATGGAGAATTCTTGGGCGATGTTATGGAATTAGGCATAACAATGATGATAGTGCCTCAATACAGTGGTCAAATTTTTTTTGAATATTTTCGAATTATTTACGTGTGTTATATTTTAATCATGAACTTAACTTCCATTTCTTCTTCTGACAGGTATTATTTTATAGGTTAGTATATACAAGCAAAATTCTCAACCGGTTCTAAATCGTTCCAATGCTAGTCAAGTCGGTTTTAGAACTATAAGTTCACGCATGGTTTCTAAGCAGTTCTGAACCATATGTCTTATTCTCAATAATTCTAGCGCGTCCCTCATACCAAATTAGGAAATAAATGGGCTGATTCTGTTCACTTCTGTAAGTCTTACAAATCTGTAAACCTATAAATAATTAACAAAATCGCAACGAAATCTGCCACTTATGTATAATTTTATATTAATCAACAAGAACAGATTTGTATTTGTCACTTTTTTTTACTGATTTACAGATTGGCAAAGCCCGGTTGCAGAACGTTCATCAACGTTTTGCTCAGTTAGCGGATCCTCAAAATGAACAAATTCGAATCAGTTTTCTTGTTCTTAGGATATTTAAATCATGCCTGTCAAAAAATCGCGTTGCATTTGTTCGTTTTATTAACCACTAAATGAACAAGACATTGACGAATGTTTCTGCAAGGTAGTACAGTATTGAACAGAATCGACCCATAAATCCCTATATTCGCAACTATGGTAATAAGTCTGATATCATTAGCAAGTATTGCTTTCAAACGAATTAGAATCCCCTCACCACTTTCCTACCGGTATGCGACAACCTTTCCGGAAAGGAATTCTTTAGCAATAGTAAAAGTGCCGGCTAAGTGTCAAGGAAACGAGTCACAATAGCAATTTTTAATTTCGCGCCGGAATAAACTATACGCGTCGACAAAAAGTTCAATTCCGTGATCGATTGTCTTACGAAACTAAATCACTTTATCGGCCCAGCGCAAGCAAAACAACAAGACACCAACACCAGGCGCTACGAATTTCCCAAGCTGACGTTACAGACAAAGAAGTCGATTTCAAGAAAATTATAAGGATATGTGATGAAAACTGTTATAAAATTCGTAGATACATAAAACAATAATTGTTTTTAACCTATAAAATTAATAATTGTTACATTTATGCTGTTTTAAACAAATGAACATCAATAACTTATAAGTTGCAGAAACGTTTATCAACGCTTTGTTAAATTAACAGATCATCAAAACGAACAAATGCAATGAGTTTTTGATAGCAATGATTTAAATGTGATAAGAACAAGGAAACTGATTCGCATTTGTTCATTTTGATGATTCGTTAATGCGTTAATTAAACAAAGCGTTTATGTACTTTTTTGCAATCGGGCATAAATTTTGTATGATTGAAATTTCGAGTATTTGTTAACACTGAATTTTTGTTAATATTATTATTATATTGAGAATATAATTCATGAGTCACGTGACATGTTTTCCGCCAATCAACATTCAGAATCTCCCTAGTTACATGTCTATCACAGCGATGATAAAAAACAAAAAAATTGTCACCTTATTTATATTCGTTACTAAGGGATTTGTTTTCTTTATTTGACATTGACAGTTAATTTTGAGTATAAAAATGTGCGATAACCGTTGGGTTGATATTAACAACGATGATAATAATAAGGCAATTGTCAAATTAACCATGTTGTAATACAATATATTAAAAGTTAGGTTAGCAGCACACACAATGAGTCACAAAAATTCATTATATTCTCTCATTAAATATAAGCTCATGATATGATTAATAATCGAAGATATTTCTCGTGAAATCTGCAACTCGGTTTCACTCGAGAATATCATCGATGATAATCATATCACTTGTTATATTACGTATGATAATAATCGTATCACTTGCTATATTACGTATGAATATATTGTAATAATAATTTACTCTGATTAGATTAGAGACATAACTTTACATTTTTTCAAATTATATTGAAATCTTTTATAAAAAGTGTATGAATTTTCCTTAAAAAAAATGACTGCGCAACAAATTATAGAATATATAATTCATATTTCATATCTCCTTTCTGTCACTGCGTGCCTGCCATATGAATGAAATCATTCTTCATTGATATTAGGATATTACTCTGGTCCCTTTTTGTAGCAGATGCGAAAAATAAATGTGAACCTTTTTGGAAGGGCCATTTGCATAGTGAATTGAAAGCGGTAATTATGCCATTACAACACAGTATAGTATCGCATCGCACGTTACTCGTCAATGTATACACTGATCAAAGCGTTAACTGTCAAAAGCAAGATTGTTTTCGTAAACATGGAAAAGTTGAAAAGCTTATTTGGAAGACAGCCTAGGGGCTGATTCAGCCGCACAAAGACCTTCTTACTACGTAACTTTGCAAAGGACGCGAGTACGAAACGCATAAGCTTAGGCGTAGCTAAAGAATTTTCAAGAAATTCAAAAAGATATTTTCTCAAAAATATTATATATTCATCTTCGTGGTGGCTTGCATACTGAATATGAGGTCTGGGTTTGATTCCGATAACTATTTAGCAAAAATGCCGGAGCAAGAAAGTTTACCGAGTGGTGGTACATTATGCTTATAGGACCGATCGATCGAAATATTTGTAACAAATAATAATATGGACAATAATATAATCAATAGTTATACAACAAGAGGTTCGAAAATAATCGAATATACAGTTAAGAGGACGAGATATGTTGCCTAGGAAACACATCGAGTCTTCAAACTGTATATTCAGATGATTTTCGAAACTCGAGTTCTATATGTTAAGACTAGACACCGAATCAACCAACTATATTTTTACGACATGTCAAAAATATTATTTGTTCATTTATATCAATGGATGATATGATTACATATGATTCATTTGTTTGCGACGAAATACCACGAGTTGTATTTCGCAAAACACAACTAACCAACTCAAATAACTGATGTTATACAGCGTAACTAAGAAAAATTGAGCTATCTGATTGGTCTCTTTTCCGATGAGTTGTATATTCAATAGTTATACATGAGGTGCGAAAATAATCGAATGTTCAGTTGAGAGGACGAGATGTGTTTTCAGGTAACACATCGAGTACACAAACTGCATTTTCAGATGATTTTCGAAACTCGAGTTGTGTATGTTAAGGTAAACACCGAATCAACCAAGTATATTTTTTACGAAATACAAAAATATTACTTGTTCATTTATATCCATGTATGATATGATTGCATATGATTCATTTGTTTGGGACCGAAATACCACGAGTTGTGTTTTGCAAAACACAATTTAGCAACTCAAATAACCGATGATGTATAGCGTAACTAAAAAAAAGAGGTATCTGATTGATCTATTTTCCGATGAGTTGTATTGGCAAAAATAAATATGTTGAACAATAGAAAAATAAACAGCAAATTCAGTAAGAAAAGGTTACTCGTCCAAATGACACTGCAACAAATATAAATGTAAAACGAAAATAACCACGAATCGATCATGATATCTCCTATATTAATAGAAAGACACATAGTCACTAAATTTATATATTAAATATTTAAATACGTTGGCACAAATAGGGGATTACAGCTCAATCGAATTAAGATAAATTAGTAAAAAATAGTGAAAGTAGATACCTAACAATGAATATTAATAAAGAAATAAAATGATATAATTGAAATACTTCGGAAATAAGGGGATTTTTGTTTTAGCAGCTCGTCACCCATATGAATTCCATATTATTTTGATTGGCGACTCAAAGACCACCTCAAAGACCATCTATATAACGAATACCGAATTAGGGCGTGGAGTCTACTACCAATGGAAGTAGACAAATTCAATTTTGGGCACGTGGCTACCAGTCCAGTGCTGCAATTCTCAAATAGTTTTTATTTGAATATAAATTTCTTGCATTAAACTTAATACTTTTGATACACTTGCAATTATAAAACATGTAGACTTGTCACATCTATATTTTCAAATTTCGGGGGACTATAACTCGTTTATTAATAGGAATTTTTTCATCGGATTTTCACCAATAGTCTAAGTTTTACTTATACTTTCTGATAAAATTATGTAAAAAAATTACAAAACATTACACATTGACAAAACTGCTTTACTCTAAATATAGTGATTCTAATATATGTGCTCGAGGCCGGTAAGATTGGGACAGATCATTAAAAATGGTCATCTTCCGAGGCTTGCAGAGTCCATAGACGACAACATACACCATTCAAATGTAATTGCAATTGTGAATGAAACATCATGCGCCACAGCGTTTGACAATAGGTACTTGTTTTACTTACACCTAGTTTTAAAAATTATTAAAATTGATTTCATTTTATTGTGGTCCAATGTCCAATGATTTCCTAATACAGAGAGTCAAGTTCATATACTATAGTATTTGTAGAGCGACCTCGATTCGAATATTGCAATTTATGTCTAATAACTAATAACAAAAAATTTACACAATCTATGTCCAAATAATTTTGAAACTAAAACACATGTCTCTTACTTATAGATATTTAGATGAATGGGTTACGACATTCAGAAATCAATTAATAGTACATGCTGACGACTTTCTTTTGTATGGTGTTTTATAAAGTTTATAGAATTTCAACAGAAATTGATAAATGTTTCTTAAATTTTAAACATTGCCGTGTGCCTGTGTCTGGTTGCGAATCTGTTGATCAGAGTTCGATCCCGACCGACGGCAAAATTATTTTGAATTTCAAATGGTACAAAAGTGATCCCTGTGGTGCATTCTTGATGCCAGCAATGAGTGCCCGTGAGGTGACGGCTAAAAAACTCCTGCTCGGTACGAAATATATATGTCAGCATCATTTCGATATCTGCGTAAAAGCAGAATGGCACACCCAGCAATAGGTAATATGCCGTGATGATATATTCATTTACTTACCTAAAATAAAAATATCAAATCGTGATAATGGGATCCTCCACCATTTTTCATTTTTTTTTTAAGGAACATCTCAATTTAAAGCAGTCTGGAGTTCTATACAGTGTCAATTGTTATTCGTTATGCCGTAATATATTTTTTTAAATTCTATGACGTAGATGTTTGTTCAAACAGTGGATTCGCTAATTATTTATTATTTATTCGTAACAAAATCATAGGTACAACATACAATATTAAAACATATTCCTGTTACATTGTTTAGTTCTTCTATGTTGTTTTACATCAAGGTTTACTTATGTAACGTGGAACGCCCGCCGACGCCGCCGCTGTAAGCGAGTGTCTATTTATAGCGATGACGTAATCGCGCTAGCAGCCGGGCGATGTAAACAAACTGGTCGCAACGTGTTTAATTATTTGCGGTCGCCTGAACCATTAATATTATGCGGTCGAACATTCTAGGGCTTTTCTAGAAGATAATGACAGCTTTATAAAAGGGACGTAGCTATGCTCGAGAGTTAGTTTTAGTTACATACAGTCATAGAGTTAGTTACATAGAGTGTTAGAGAGTAAAGTGTTAGTGAGAAGCACAGTAGTATCGTAGTGAGCGTATGCAGTTGGTGTCGAGTAGGTACTCGGGAAGTTGTGGGATAGCTGTGGATGTGAATACTCGGTAGTGTTGACCAGTATTGGGAAGCTATAGTGAACAAGGACAATAACAGCGAGTCGGGAAGTTACTGGTATACCGGGATAGCTTTTAAAGAGAATACTCGGTAGTGTTGAAGAGCATTGGGAAGCTAGGAATACGGGGACAGTAACGATAAATAGAAGTGAATACTCGGCAGTGATGTTGAAGAATTGTGGCACACGAACAGTCGGTGATACTGAGGCTGTAGAAGTTAGACAGAGAGTTACATAAATAGACAGATAGTGTTGTGAAAGAGGTGACTTCTGTCCGAGCAGTTGAATATACAGACGCTGTTGAGTCAGTTGAGTATATAGACGCTGTGGAGGTCGGTAAGCGAACAGTTAAACGTGATATAAGTATATAGTGATATAAATATAGTGATATAAATATCGCGTAAACAGTCTACAAGAGTCTGCAACAGACCGGCAGTCTAAGATTGGAACGCGTAGTGAAATAAATAATTGGTAATATCGTGGAAATAAATAGTAGTGTTAATTGGTTAAATAAATAGTGTTAGTGTTATCTAGTTAATTATAGTTTTAGTTTTAATTGGATTTTAATAATAGTTTAATATTAATAACAGTAACTTTCATTATAGTTTAATAAACACTTATTTTAATTAACAATAATTCTCTAATATTTACACTTCTCGCAAATAAATAAAAACGTTACACTTATAATAATTATTGGAGTCATATAAATCGATCTTTTTCCACACTATAAAAATATATAAATATGTTTAAAATAACTTCTTATAGTCCAAGGTTGATTGCCACTGGTTGCTTATGTTATTCAACATTTCTTTTACTTTTACACAAACTCAATTGATTGTTGGAAATAAGTGTAGTATAATCAGATAATAATTTGCAATTGAATTATATACAAAAAATCTCTTTAGAAAAAATTTAATATATTTGTACGATACTTAAGTAAAATAAAATTGATATGGCGGGAGGTACTGGCAGACTACAACATTTTTTTTTTATATAATCTGCAGTACGTGATTTGGTCTTTATTTTAATGTAATCGAAATATTCAACACCATTAGCATCATACATATTGTTAAAATGTCTAAATTTACAAGTATTAAATTTTGATTTGAACAAAATTTTTATATTTTACGAGCGCGCCACTGCATCTGCGTTCTCTTCTGCACTTAGAGAAGCGAGTTATAAATTTTCATTTGACACGAGAGGGTGACCCGTAGACCATAATTCACTCTAAAAATTGATTCCACGTGCTTGTGGATTAGCAACGTGTTTCTATTTTCGATATTCTGCAGGAATTTGTTGGCTTTTTTACTTTTCAAAAGAAACTTTTTAAGTTTGCGCAGAAAAACTTGCGCCATCTGTTACACACTTATGCTGGAGTTTTATTTTTTGACGTTTCCGGCGGAATAAGTATCAAATGGAGGGGCTACATATGCGCTCTTACTTTTATTAAATATTTTTCGAACTCATTTACATATAATCGCAATCTGTGTCCCAAATAGGAACTTTGTTCGCTAGCAAAAAACGGAAATTTGCCCTTAAAATTAATGAAAACTTTCAAGTTTTCAAATTATATTTTTATTTTATTGTCAAGATTTCAGCACGAGAACATTGATTTTATAACATTTTTGCACAATATGATTTGAGCTTCAAATTGTTTCAGTATGTTTTAATTAAATTTTTACTTTTTTATCTTTTGTACATAAGATTGGAATATAATATGTTTAGATTATAATGACTGCTAAACTATTCAGTCACGGTGGGTAGAATTCAGTGGCGGCTCGTGAGTTGAAGATTCTGTGGATCACATTGTTAGTAGTATTAGTTAATAATTTGCACGATCGGGTTATTTTTTATATTTACCGATAGTGTTTCCAAGACAGTCCGTATTATTTACAAATTACTGAACGGTAAGTGATGTGACTCACGTCGGTAAGTGATGTGCTTCACTTACCGTTAAGGAGGCGAGACAGTAAATAAATAAAAACAAAAATCAAAGCTTACTTCAAAAATGACAAATACAAATTTTTAATGTCAAAATAATTTTTAAATCTTATTTTTCTTTTAAATTTTGTGCGTCGATCCTGCAAAAATAGTATAAGCATCACGAACGTTATAGCTATTAACATACCTAGCAATGTTATGTATATATCATAACTGCCGAAGATGTCGGTTTGAAATCCGAGCTCGTAGAGCGAGGATTTTAAAACATCTAAGGCTTGTTATGATTAATAACATCCGTGGTTTGTCCAATAGTTTATCGGTTTCATAAAATTAAGACATTATTGATAAATATCACTTTTTTGAAATTCTCTCATTAATGCTACTTTCAGATTGCTATGGTTAACAGAACAATTATTTTAACATATGTCAATATGACAAATACTCAAATTATGTGCTTTGTTCCACATGTTTATTACTTTAGAATAAAGTAGACCGTATTTAGAAAGATAGGGTAACGTTATATGTATGTATTAATGAAGAGCATTATATTTTCATTTTATTTTAATTTTGTAGACCGTTGTTGACAAGTCAGTATGGTAATAATATTACCACACAGATACAGTTATTACTTAGTTACCAGCCTACTTTTGTACATGTAAACAATGGAATAATATCCTGAAACCGGTAAAAGAATTAACGATCTCAGACAAAATTGGGAGCTTCGCTTCGCTCAGTCCGATCGGTAAACTGTCCTTACCGTTCTTAATACTTAATATACTATTATTAATATGAAATTTTTTTTTTCTACCGTCTATATACAAAGTTCCCATTTGCGCTCTCTTTTGTAAACGCAAATGCTGCTGTGAAAATAAAATAGGGCATTCATTTACAAAAACGAAAGTATAAAATGCTTAGATTAGATAAAATGAATAGTTCAAGAAAAATGGACAATAACGATAAATTAAAATTAAATATAATCGTTATTTATTGAGTAGTACTGTAAGTACAAAGTTTACATTTTATTATTTTTTGTTATGGTGGAAAACCTCATTGTGGCGACTATAGAAAAAATCGTGTGTGTGTTTCGAGCGCAAATGGACAATGTCGATTTCGAGAGACAATGTCCCATTTAGCTATTAAATAATTTTAAATGTTGTCTATTTTTCTTGCCTTGTCATTGACCGTGTGTAAGCATATAGGATGGTGGTTGTCTTCGTCTAACGCAAGCAAAGTCACAATACGTTTGGCTCTGTATGACGCATGGGCTTGTATATTCAGCATAAAACACAACATGGTTACAATTTCGATGTGACCCAAGCAGCGCGCACACTCGCTCCATTCGTTGTCTTGCTTTCAACGACATAATGAACTGATTTTATTATTATAAAATTTCAAAATATTTTATTATTTTTATTCTTTCGCTTTTTCATTTCTGCTTTTTATAAATATGGGAGGCCATTGATCTAATGGAGGAATCACTACTGTTACAGTTATGCTTTTTATTTTATTTTGGAATCAGAAACTTGTTTATTCGCCCTCAAAAACGGGCGCAATTTGGCTTTTATCGCCCGAGAGCTTATAAAGTTGTCAAACAACAGCTATTCAAACGTCAAAATCGTGGTTTATAAATAAATGTCAGACAACAAAATAAATTCTATAAATCACATTTTTTTAACACTGCTGCTCGTAAAACTATTCGTATCCTTTCTCATATACATCCTTTCACTTCTGTGGAACCAACTTGCCCTGGGTAGCGTCAAATTCATCCGATATTTCTTTTGAATAATCGATATCTTCTATTTTCATTTGACACTAAATTAAAATTTGTTATAAACAAACAATATAACTAGAAATCAAAGTATACTTAAAATTCACAACGATACCAAATATATGCCCATTAAATCCTTAAATTTCGAGAACCAAAATAAAATAAAACGTTGTATGTACCACGGACATAATCAAGATTATAGCACTCGGGAAAATTAAAGATCTCCACTACGCGTCGAGCTTTAAACATTCCCCCGTGCTACAATCTTTTGATTATGCCCTTAATACATAAATAACTATTATCGATATGAAATAACAATATTAGAACTATTCGATACATCAATATTTGATTGATTAACCTATAATTCTTATCTATATATGTACGTTCGATATAATCGTATATCATTTTATTCATGACAATTTCGACTATTTGTTTTCCAATATTCGATGTACAAATATTGTAACGTACAAATAGAAGTTGAGAAATATTCATTTGCAGACAGATACTGCTATTGAGTGTTAAATTATTTTTTTTATCATTTCCTGTATAGAGTTAACTTATAGCGAACTGGTTTTAGTTTTTACAGACCTTCACAGTAGACAATTTCTTAATAAGAATTATGGGAGTTGGGAGACAGAACCGTATTTAAATTTTTCAATATAAATGTTACGGGAACCTGCAGAATGGGCTGTATGACCATTGTGACTACCAATAATAATATTAATAATAATAATAATAATAATAATAATAATATTAATAATAATAATAATAATAATAATAATAATAATAAAAACTACATATTATCTTATAATTTTACTGAAATTAATATTTGAAATTAGAATTTATGTAACTCTAACGTCACGTAGGAGAATGAGAGAGCAGTTTACAAAGCTAAAAGTGGGAATTTAATGAATCGAATTTTTGGTTTTGCAACAGATTGTTTTAGTGTAAATTTGATTTGCATTGAAGTGCCAATGTCATATCATATGACATTGACACTTCATCATATGACATTAACTTTCAAACCATATGACTCATATGGTATTTCGAAGGCTACTTACATACATCATTTTAAAAATGGAACCTGAGTTCAGACTAGCATATTCCAGTAATTTGCCAAATGTAGATTATTCTAATTCTAATTCTCCTACGTGACGTCACATAGCTCCTCTCCAAAATTTTATTATTGTTTTTCTCCGGAATTAACAACAGTTAAGCGATATAAAAAATATGGATATTTTTTGAGAAAAAAGTGGTCATATAGGCCATTGCATGCTACACCATTGGAATTTTAGGGAATTAAATTAATGGCGGCCTTTGATTTTATAATTTCATTTGAAAATGTTTAAAAATAAACGGCAAAAAATAATCATAAAGTAGGTACATCAAAAAGTGCTGTGTAGTTAAGGGTGTATGAGTACAACATAAAAGGAAATTTAAATATGTGTATAAATAGATCGCAAACCTCTAAAGTGATAAATACGAGCCCCGACGGACATCAGTTGGCCCACTTGGCCACTTGTTACAAATTCATTTATCATGACTTAAATATTAGAATTTGTAATAATAATTAAATAAATCTTTACTTTTTATTTAAAATGAAAATTTTTCAACATTTTAACGCAATTTTAAATTAAATTTTTAATATAACTCATTGAATCCGTCGTTGGCACTAGGTGAAACATTTTAATAAGGTAAAATAAAAAACAATTGACTAAGTTTCACAACATAACGTTTATCTTTATCACGATCGATACAGGTTGTCCGATAATTTTAGGTACCTACATATTAGGGCACATAGTAATTAACGTACTGATACAATACAATAAAATAATTACAATTATAAATAAAATATTGTAATTGAGTTTCTTTCAAATATGATATTTTACATTGTAGGTAGGTATAACTTTTGTGCTGTTTGGAAATTGAAAATAATTTTAGTCAACTTGAAAATTCAATTTTGTTAGTATATTTCATAGGATATAAATAAAATTACAAATTTTTAAATATTCGGTTTATCCTGGGTAGTTTTTATCTTTCGTATACATTGTAATTTAACGGTTTATTGGTTTTTGAATTTATCTATTATATTAATACCTATGCAGTAAATATGCTTTTATTTCATTATTTGTGTAGATGTTACATGAATACGAGTATTATGCCTATTTTGTAATGTTTACAATTTTTAGAAATTTAAGCCAAGCTTCCAGCCTAATTTGCGAATTTCTAATAGTGTTTTAATTTTTATATTTACATAAATTAATGTTTCAGGAACATAAGATTAAAAATTAATATGTTTCTATGTTTATTATTTTATGAATTTTCAAACAGCATTGCTCTTAATTATTGAAGCACTTTTAGAAAATATTTTGAAAAAATACCCACGAACTGAAGTCGAGACTTCAAGACTTTCTCGACAAGACTCGATACTGGTCTCGTCTTGTCTTGACTTTTTAGTCGAGACCAAAATGATGGTCTTGTCTCGACAAGACCAAGACGAGACGAGACAAGACCAAGACTGGTCTTGGTCTTGCGGCAACACTATTGAACGCAACGCAGATAATACAATACACAATGAACAGGTACAATAAATATGAAGTGAGAATAGTAAAAAATATAAAAGGTACTTTGACTGATGGGACTTGACAAGTATACATGGAGAACTTGATCAGCGACTCGGTTCTACAACAAAAGAATGTCAACATTCTAACAGTATATTAGTTTTAAAATAAAATTATAATAGTTTTAAAATTAAAAGTAAGATTTAAAAGTAGCGTTTTTTTAATTTTACCTGCAATTTATTTAAGTTGAAAGCAATTCATTTTATTTTGGATGTTTTAGAAACGAAAGTAATTTTTGTTGTAAATAAAACGTATATTTTTTTGAGTGCATAAATTACAGACATATGTTAAATAATCTTTCTCTTTCTAATACAAAATGTTGCTAACCTACTGCTATAAAATGCTGTATATTCTTTCTTCGAACAAATGACCTTGAATAGTCATCTTTCGTGAATAATAGTTTAGGACCTGTAATGACAGTATTGATAAATAAAACTTTGTGTTTTATTGGAATATTTTATACGTTTGTTGGCCCATACCGTGTTTTGTTTTTCCGTGTTTTGTTCAAGTACCTACTACTTGATATTAATTTAAAAATTAACTATTATTTATAAAATTTAGTTTTCTTGTATTTTGATAAATAAAAGGAATATTTTACTCAAAACGTCCTTTAAGAATAACCCGTTAAAGTTTATTACCCTCGTTAAATCACCCTGGTATACTAAATAAAACACATTATACGTATTTTTTCTATTTAAAGATCAAAGTAATTCAGGTTAGAAGTCTTACGAGTAGATCTTGTGAACACGACTTACGTGAGATTAGGGTGATTTATTATAATGTCCAATCTAGATATTACTTTAATTAATGTAATGGAATTGATGAATAATCAAGCAAGTTGTAACAGTTATTTCTTGTAGTAATTACGAATTCAGCTTCAAGTATGAATGTCAAAGAGAATCAAATTAAAAAGTTATTTTAATGCTAAAACTTCATTTTAATAATTGTTTAATTGTTTCCTTTATTCGAAGTGACATGTATAATAATGGATTAATAAATGAAAGAACAATTACAAGAATAAAACATGTTTGTAAGACCTTTAATGTTTACAACATCATATGTTATTTGCCTTTAAGGTATTATTACTAAATCCGGCTGTCAAGAATGTTATTGTTTTCTAATGAATTTATTTCTTGAAAATCGTGATATTAATATATCGGGTATTTTCCTAAAATATGTGGCAATAAGAAATGAAATGCAATAAAAATAATAATTACTGTTTCTAGTAATGAAATGAAAACTATATTGCAAAGTGTTCGGGTAATAAAAATGATAAATAATTGAATTGGTAATATGCATTGAACTTGACATAAAATCCTACATTTTTAACCATCAGTTGCCGAAGCGAAGTAAAGAAAGTTGGTCGTAAATAAATACCTTGTATCTATTATAAATATTTACATGGATGCGTATTGAGATATAAATATCAAATATTAAATACGCTTTGTACACTGGGTTGCAAAAAAAAAACGTACACCTATTTTTTGCTGTATTGAGTTGATCTTGATTTTTAACTTATTAGTGTCACTAATGTCAATTAAGATGTCAAAATTAACTGCGGAACAAAAATAAGGTAGTATTGCGTTACTGACGATACATATCGCCGGCGATATGTAATTTGTTTTTACTGTTGTGCGATAGATATCTCCGGGGATATGTATACTAAATATTGACTTTAGTTCCATCTTGTGTACAGAGAAGTAACTTAGTAGCTGTTTTCAAGTATCTATCTTTTAGGTTTATATCTGAACTTATTTAGACTCAAACCATACCTACAGGTACTAAAACCGCACATATTTAATTTAAATTAAATACATGGAAGATAAAGTTATGTATATACGTATTTTAATTGTTTTATTTAACAAAAATAACACATGTCATATTCTGGTAATAACAATAACTAAAAACAAAGTAAATTTACATTATTTTTCCATATATTTCGGGGAAGTGTTTTTTTGCTAATTCAAGGATTATTTTTTACTGTGACAATCTTATAAAAAATAAACTATAATAATGTACATTGTACGAGATTTAGACTGACAATGAAAAGAAATAAAACGCACGTTATTATAAAAACTTCATGCAAGTTTATACAAATCCCCGGCGATATGTACCGCACAGAAATAATAAATAACTAATTGTGTGCGTTACATATCGCCAGAGATATGTACTATATTATTATAATCTAATAATCCTGTAGAAAAGGACATTTAAAATGTTACAAGAATCGTTAAAGTCGGTCCACAAATAAAAATTATATACTCTCCGCACCTAAAAATGAAATAGCGAAATTCGCTTCTGCATGATGTCAACATCTGGTTATATATCGCGGGCGATATGTATCGCAGTTAACGTGTTAACAGAAATTCAAATAAATACTTAGTTGTTCTTTTATTTTTCTGGAATATATTTGTAATTTAATAGGTAGTATACTTAGGTAAATTAAACAATGAAGAACTCTACAATAGATCAAATAGTGATGACATTGACAACATTGTCAGTTTTTACGTTATTTACCTAGCAGAAAAATGGTAAAAACTCGGTTACTTGATTTTTAAGGTGTACGCGATTTTTTGCAAACCAGTGTGCATACATACCGAGTACATAT
This sequence comes from Harpalus rubripes, assembly GCA_963082715.1. Lineage (NCBI taxonomy): Eukaryota > Metazoa > Arthropoda > Insecta > Coleoptera > Carabidae > Harpalus > Harpalus rubripes. The sequence goes on from OY720450.1 coordinate 69,576,132, forward strand.
AATTACATTACGTACGACATGCGATATACCAAAAAATATAAGATATTTACATGAAAATGTTTTATAAGCCAAACCTAATATTTTAGAAATGGCAGGGGGGTCACGCTTGAATTATTGAGAATAAGAAAATCAGGTAGACCGTGGAAACCAAAGTTGCATTATAATTTTAAACAGTTATTTATCTGTCATTTGAAATTAAATTGCGAAAGTTATTGTTATTTAAGTATCGATGGGGTCTTGTGGCCGCGTGCTTGAGTGTCAGGTCGTGAATCTGGGGAACCGCGTTCGATCCCGACCGACGCCAAATATTTCGCCTGGTAAGCGCCCGCACGGTGCAAATATTTCATCATTATCGATATCTGTGTTCAAACGGATTAGCACACCCAGCAATGGGTAATAAGCCGTGATGGATATATTTATTTATTTATTTAATTATTTATCGATGTGAGTGGAAATATGGAATTAACTAGATAGCATTTTCGAAGCATGATTTATAATTTGACAGCTTTGACGATTTTAAGTCAGCCTGAAATAGATTTGACTGATTTTAAGTCCCGCAGTAAGTAGTTTAACAGCTTTGGTAGTTTTTAAGTCAACAATAATTAATTTGACTACTTTGGCAGTTTTTAGTTCCCTAAGGAAAGCATTCCAAAAGAAGATTTGATAAATAAAAGGTTGTATAGTTAAATAAGTACAAAGTACAACTACAAAATATTTTTCCTTTTTCGCGTACACAAAGTGAATTTTGACAACTGTTTGTGTCAAAAACAGGGTTATAATGAACAATTTTGTATATATTTTTTGATATTTTTTAAATTGTGAATTGGTATCTTAGTCTAAAGCTATATCTCAAAAGGTGGCTTTAGACGATCAAATAAATTGAGCTTCTATTGGAAAATATATACAACATAATTTTTGATCAAATGGTTACGCCTTACACGTTGAAATTATATGAACATATTTTGCTTATAAGTGGGCTACATAATTATATTTTATTTTAGTTTGTCATTTGATCTGCGCTTTTGTCGTTTCGTTTGTTTCTAGTGAGAGTTTATATATTGCGCGTTCATTTTTCTAAAATAAAATAAACAAATATATCATCACGGCATATTACCCATTGCTGGTTGTGCCATTCTGCTTTGTTCGCAGATTTCGGTAATGATGATGACATATTTGTACCGTGCAGGCGTCACCTCACGGGCACTCATTGCTGGCGTGGAGAGTGCACTACAGGGGTCAATTTTGTGCCATTTAAAATTGGAAATATTTGGCGTCGGTCGGGATCGAACCCGGCTCCCCAGATTCGCGACCTGACACTCAGGCACTCGGCCACGAGACCCCCCCCCCACATTTCATTTTTCTTTATTGAAAATACTGTGAAATTTAGTCCAAACAAAAACTAATATGACATTTATCAAAAAATCTTTATGCTAACATTCCAAAATACAGTGCGTGCAAGAATGAAATAATCCCTCGAAACAACTAAAATTTGAATTAAATGACCTTGATATTTAGAAAATGCCGTAAGTTGGATTTTTTTGATCCAATGGTTTGAACATTGAACGTTCAAATTTCTTTGAACGTGTAAAGTTCCAGAATCTTATAGTCCAATAAGAAGTTGTAAAAATTGATGTAACTTTTTTATCGTCTAAAGCCACCTAAACCGAAGGTTAACAATACATTATATTAATATCAACAATTCAGACTAATTTGTTCAAATCGAAATTATGATTTATTGCTTATTGCCATATAACACGAAATATGTAAATTTAGAATTGATTACATAAGTTAGAACTAGTAACCATTAGCGACAAAGTGACATTGTTTAAGTGAAAAGTGAAATATGACCAATATATTACAATTCATTGACTACTAGTTGAACCACGTAATATCAGTCACCACAGTGACTGTAATAAGTGACAAATCATATTTCAAAACAGGATACTACTTAAGCATATTTCATTAATCATTCGAACATATTTATTATTTTGTTTGTTGATACATTTATAGGACTATATTCTTTATAATATATAAATAAAATTGCTGTTTACCTCCTGCTACCCTTGGTAAGGGTATAGGAATCGTGCTAAAAATCGTGCCAATATCGCATATTGAGATTTTGGTAAATGAGCATGTTTTAAGGTCCCTATACCTAGAATCCAATCTTCACATTTTCACGATGATGTCTGTATATATATATATATATATATATATATATATATATATATATATATATATATATATATATATATATATATATATATATATATATATATATATATATTGTGTGTGAGTGTGTGTGTGTGTGTGTGTGTGTGTGTGTGTGTGTGCTGCCGCAGATGTTTGTTTGAAATCCGAGCTCGTAGAGCGAGGATTTTAAGACATCTAAGGCTTGTTATGATTCATAACATCCAAGGTTTGTTCAATAGTTTATCGGTTTCAGAAAATGAAGACAGTATTAATAAATATTATTTTTTGAAATTCTCTCGTTAATGCTACTTTCAGAATGCTATGGTTAACAGAACAATTTTTTGACATATTTCAATATGACAATTATTCAAATTATGTTCTTTATTCCTCATGTTTATGGTTTTAGAATGAAGTAAACCCTACATTTAGTACGATACACTAACGTTATCTGTATGTATTAATGAAGAGCATTATTTTCATTTTATTTTATATTCATTTTGTACATTGTTGTTAGTCAGTATAGTGATAATTACCGTACTGATACAGTTATTACTTAGTTACCAGCGTACCAGCCTACTTTTGTACATGTAAACAATAGATTAGATTTTCCATTGTTTACATGTATAAAAGTAGGCTGGTAACTAAGTAATAACTGTATCTGTATGGTAATATTATTACCATACTGACTTGTCAACAACGGTCTACAAAATGAAAATAAAATAAAATGAAAATATAATGCTCTTCATTAATATATACAGATAACCTTAGCCTATCGTTCTAAATACGGTCTACTTTTATTCTAAAGTAATAAACATGTGGAACAAAGCACAATTTGAATATTTGTCATATTGACATATGTCAAAATAATTGTTCTGTTAACCATAGCAATCTGAAAGTAGCATTAATGAGAGAATTTCAAAAAATTGTATTTATCAATAATGTCTTAATTTTCTGAAACCGATAAACTATTGAACAAACCACGGATGTTATTAATCATATCAAGCCTTAGATGTCTTAAAATCCTCGCTCTACGAGCTCGGATTTCAAACCGACATCTTCGGCAGTTATGATATACATAACATTCCTAGGTATGTTAATAGCTATTACTTAATTGTTCTTGTATTTATGTTGAAACATTTTACAAAATATTAAAAATTAACCTTAAAGGAGTAAGGTTCAGCAATTTTATCCATTTCATGCAGATTTTAAACTAAGCTATTAGCTACTCAAGGCAATCGCCGTCACTCCTGTCAAATCAGATTATAAAACGTATCGGACACTGTCCATACAAAGCCCACAGCATTTTTATGAAAGTAATATTTTATCCCTGACGTAAAATGTTGAAAGTGCCATAAAAAGACGAAGGAAAGATTGGCTGATACCGTCAAAAACATTTGGAAAAAAGTATAAAATTCGCTAGTATGAAAAATAACTTATACATGAGGATCTGTATGAAAATGAAGACTGGCTTAGTGAAAAAATAGTGAGCTATAAATTCGAGGATATAGGTAGGAATAATACAAACATTTATATTCAATTCTCTTTATACTCGATCTCCGAACGTAATCTTTCATCCTCGATGTCAAAATTTAATGCGACGGACGTTAAAACATTATACCCCTTTTAAAATCATTCTGTTTTATGACTCCATGAAAGTATTATGAAAACTTTAACAACATTGTAAAATTAGAATGTGTTTTAGATTATTTGATAACACTTTACTTCCGTCTTTGCAGTATTGCAGTGAATTGTGAGTAATTATTTCAAACAAGGTTATATTGTTAAATAACTAATCAACACGATAAGTATCGAACACAAATAAACTGAACACAGGATGATCCACGAAAGAACGCCAATGCTTAAAACACTTATTTTTTAAACAGTTTTAAGTATTTTTTTATGCCTCTAATCTGAAAACTGTTACCTATCGATAAAATTATGAAACTTGGTATTTTTTTACATCATTTAAGAACAATATTTTTTATATATTTTACTGAACATTCTTTGATTGGATACTGAAGAATGGTGGGGGGTTAAAATAATAGAAACTTTTTATTCTAAAATTTTGATAAATTTATTTTAACTAGCAGTAGTGATGCCGCGAGATCTCGCATTTTCGAGATCTCGTCTCGAATTTCTCGAATTTTCGAGACGAGATTAACCTTATTCTCGTCTCGACAATTCGAGACGAGACGAGAGTAATGCCCTCGACATTTGCTCGAGACGAGAGTGGAAAGTCGAGATCTCGAATGTATTTTTTTTAATTATGCAATTAAAATATAAGTACCTATAAAAGAACAAAATATTCATCGGTATATATAAATATTTGAATTGCCTCTTCATTTACGTTCATATTTACTTCATTCATTTTAAAGTTATTTTGGGTTTTAGCAAAAAAAGTGATACCTATGGTGTACTCTTCACACCAGCTTCAAGTGGCCGCATTAATACCCAAATATATAATTATAATTACCAATATCTGCGTACAAAATAGATTGACACGCTCAGCAACGGTTAATAATGATATTGAGTATTTTTTATACCTAACCATTTAAATATCACACAGTAAAATAAATAATTTTTAATTAATGGTACCTATTCGTTCCTTTGCTAATTATAAATTCGAGAAATTCGAGACTCTCGAGTCGAGATCGAGAGAAGGCAAGCAAACTTATGTGGAGACGAGATACAGAGTAATCTCGTCTCGAAATTTCGAGACGAGACGAGAGTGGGTTGATTCTCGCCGTTTCTCGTCTCGCGGCATCACTAACTAGCAGTGCATGACGAAGCGAAATATAGTTGAAACTAACATATGAAGGGTTTACATTTTATGGAGGGTTGGGAATCGTAGTGATCAGGACTCATAAATTATTCGAATTTCTAGGGTAATGGGCTGTATTTTAAAAAAAATCATACTGAATTTTATATAAATTTTTTAAATTGAAACTGTATAATAAATAAGACAAGAAAACGAAATCACAGGATCTCCACATATTCACATTTTATACAAATAAATAAATATATCATCACGGCATATTACCCATTGATGCGTGTGCCAATCTGCCTTATACACAGATATTGGTAATGATGATGACATATTTGTACCGTGCGGGCACTCATTACTGGCTTGGAGAGTGCATCACAGGAGTCAATTTTGTGCCATTTTTAAAATTTGAAATATTTGGCGTTGGTCGGGATCGAACCCGGTTCTCCAGATTCGCGATCTAACACTCAGGCACGCGGTCACGAGACCCCAAACATTACTGAAACAAACACAGCAATGACGTTTCGTTTTGATGACTCTTTCAACAATGAAAAAAGTTTTTGCATGTACCTACCTCAAAAGAAAATTTCCAAAAACTGTTTGTATTTAAAAATTACGTTTGAATTTATTGTAATCCCTATAATATTTAATCTCTTTTCAATTTATAAATTGATGTTAGAAGAAGTATACTATTATTCACGAAAGATGACTATTCAAGGTCATTCGTACGAAGAAAGAATACACAGCATTTTATAGCAGTAGCTTAGCAGCATTTTGTACTAGAAAGAGAAAGATTATTTGACCTATGTCTACTTAATTTATGTGGTGTGACAGATATACGTAAATTATTATCTACCACATTGCCCTCTGTGCTAATATTCACCCAGTGGCGTTCACGTTTAAATCAAATTATTATTCCTTGGTTTATAAGTTAAGTCTATGTTTTTGTATTTTGCAAAAACATAAGTGAAGAACGTAAATCTTTCAGAAAGGCATTATTTAGAAAAAAACATTATTTTCAAATGAATTACTCTTATTTTTTCAGTTAAATTGTGTCCATAAATATTGTATGTTGCACGCCTATGCATACGAAATGCAATGAAATTATCTGCAAGTAATATTATATCAGACGGCTCACAAATGACCTTGAATAGTCATCTTTCGTGAACAATCGTTTATATGTAAAATGCATTATTATTTGAATACAGATTTAAAAGCATATAATTAGGAAACAATTTATAATATTTTAAACTCTTTTTAATTTACAAATTGATGTAAGAAGAAGTATATTTAAAACGCATTATTATTTTAATACAGATTTAAAAGTACATAATTCGGAAACATTTTTAACGCAAATTTCGGGTACGGTCCAGGAGAGAAAAATCTACTTGGCTCCAGAAACCCTAACCGTAAGCCCCATAAATTTTATAACGGCCAATTGGTATATTTTATAATGAAATTCATAGATTGCTTCCTCGAACTATACCTACGAAGCGAGAGTGAGAGTACTCTCTCATCTCGTATCGTCTCGTTGTATTATGCGAGACGAGAACGGGAACGAGATTGCGGTTTAAAATTCGAGGGGAGATCGATATAAAAATTGTGAGAAATCTCTCGAATGTCTCGTAATAAAAAGCGTTGCTAACTTTATAGCTTTGATTCGTAAATTCAATGAAAAATGCACCGTAAAACGATTTACAAGAGGTGGAATGAAGGCTAATTCGTGCATACGCGAGAATCCAATATATTTTTTGACTCTATCTAGAGTTTATTGGTATCGTCCCTGAGTGAGGATATTCAAAATAAAGAAAAAAATCGATTCATCCAACGGAACTAGTTTTTCTCGAACATTTCAGCCCCTCCTTCGTCCCAATGTGAAAATAATTTTAAATCTAAAGCGTTATTACTTTTATATTTTGTAAAATTTAAAAAAATACCGGAGAAAAAAATGTTAAACTTTTACAATATTTTTTCCCGCCATTACGACGGACATAACATAAACTATGCGTGAATTAGGTCTCGACATACATGTCCAAAATGTGCTTCATGGAGAAAGAGACAGAAGCAAAACAAGGCTACCTGTTTATGTTTACATTTTTTAGGTTTTATATTTACATATTAAAAAACAAATATTTTGCTTTTTGCGATTTGACATTAAATTTGACATTTCAATATCAAATATAGAAGACATACGTTCATGTTTTTATTCTAAACTAGCGCTTGTAGCAGATAACTACGGCGAACCAAAGATGCTACATACGTCATCGTATTGTGGGCGATTTAAATTAACGATAAATTTAATATCGTTTGTACAAAAACATACTCTATATTTTATTACTTTTATTGCATTATTAGTAATATTGCATGCAGTAATGTGGAAAAATCATTACATTTCAGCAAGACTAAACTCCACCATTAAAACCATGGCTATAGTGTTCTTGTCGTCCCTGAAAACTTAGAGATGTTATATTAAGCGTCGATGAGAGCCAACACGGAGCGAAGCGGAGAAACTAGGTAGTCGTTAATTTTTATAATTACTTTGTGACCCATTATACATATTGAAATTTCATTAGACATGGTTACATGGCTCTATTCCAAAAATTGTGTATTTTATCAAATATCAATATTACTAAAAATAAAATAAAAACTCTAACTTTTAACGTTTCATTTTTTTACCTCCACCATTCTTCTCAGCAAATATACTATATTTCATAATTTTACCTATAATCGTTTTCTAATTAGAAACCAAAATGTACACTTTACACTTCGAAAGTCGTTAGTAAGAGGTTGGTTCACCTGCAGAACACGAAATCGAGCATATCGTTATTATAAGTTTTTGCTGAAAATTGCTTAAAGAATATGTGGTTTAAGTATTGACATACTTTCGCGGGATATTCTGTATAGTGAATATTCGCTGTTGAGTGCAATATGTGGCCGGTTGTAGTTCTAAAGGTCCAGATTCGAATCCAACCAATGTCTAACCTGATCATTATTTTCAATTTTCAAATACTGTAATCCCTATGGTGCCTCAACACAGCATGAGTCCATGAAGTGACGCTTGATGAACTCCCTATCGTCATTAAGCCGGTATCCCACTGTAAAAATTTTGATAAAAATTTCCCTAAATTTTTTTATAAAAACGTTCCATGAAAAGTACTGCATCCCACTGTAAAAATTTTTACGCGTTTTTATGAAGTGTTGCATAACTCATGAAAGAGAATTGGCGCCAAAGATACTACTAAACCTCATTTTGTAGCCGTTGTTCTGCAGAGGTAGTTGCGTTTTGTAATTTCATTATGAATAACGTTCATTCAAATAAAAAAATGTTAGCTGCAATAATTGTTGGAGTAATGGGTTACACAGTTATACAAAAAATAAAAAAAATCAGAACATCGCTGGTGGACTAGTCTATGACTGGAGAAAAGAAATACAAATCGCAGTGTTTAATTATCAAACACACCAAATTACGAATAGAAGATGAAATAAATTACAGAAATTTTCTTCGAATGAAAGACCATTTCTTAACAATCATGGACATGGTTCGAAAGTAAAGTAAGAAACGTGACACTATTAAGGCAGTGTATTTCGGCACATGAAAGATAGGCATTGTTCTATCTAGTGTACACATAAATTTTGAAAAATTAATCCTTTTATCGTCACTACTTAATGGGTACGACGCGAGTATATAGGTGAATAAAGTCCATCTTAAAATGCTTGAACGAGGCGGATTTGTATGGGCTTCTCATTTACTTCATATTTTATTTTTGCAAATTTGTATAGGTAATTCAAAATACACTTTCTATAAATTATAGATCAGGATATTTATACTAATACTACGTAAAATTATTGGTTGAAAAACTTTGTTGGTTACGATTAATGAGTATTCTAATAGGATTCGGACGGAGAAAAAGAGAAAAAAGAAATGCAAAGAATAACGCATGTAAATATTAAATAACTTTAATACTTATTTTTTTGATGTTGTATTGCCTAATTATTATAAGATAATAACATTTAACAGTTGAAAATCGCACTTTGCCTGGCGTATTTATTATCATATTCAGGCGATTTTGTGTGTTATCAAACTTCTTCATTTCTATACAAATCAATTAAAACGCTGTCTGTTCAGGCAACTAGACTACGCATTTTGATTATTTTGCTTCATATTATTTCCAAATTCAATATAAACAAACGCTCACCGCTGTTCAAATAATGTCAGAGAATAACAGCAAACAGCTGTCTTTAGAAAATGACTTTACCCATGGTTCAAGCAACCGCATTGCGCACGCCCGCATCAACATCCAATCATAACGCAGCTTTCATCAAAATGAATACAGACTGCTGTATTTATGTGACGTCACATCAAAATTTTTACGTGACGTCATGTAAATACAGTTTTCATAAAAATTCTGTCAAAACGGTTTTTATAAAAATATTTACGTCCATTTTTATCAAAATTTTTACAGTGGGATATCGGCTTTACAGATATATGTGAATAAAAACAGTATGGCACGCCCAGAAATGGATAATAAGCCGTGATAATATATTTATAAAACCGAATATTGATAGCATTTTTGCAATATGTTAATAATTTTATGTTCTCATATGAATGAAAAATGTACCAAGTTAGTTGAAATTTAGTAAGACAATGACCTCGTCTGGTCTCATTTCGACATTTTTACAAATAATGATATTTAAATCAGCGTTTACTTGGACTTTAAAAGTCATGGAATGATTTATAATAAAACTGCTTTCGAAATGAATGTGCCTAACGTATTGTTTCATTTGTCATTGCAGTTTGCATTTCATGCGGGTTTTAAAACCTGTTTATTTTTACTTATTACTATTGCACATTTAAAAATAAATTATTGTTTCTATTAATAATAATTATTAATATTTATTCCATTGAGACTTACCAATACCATTATCTATATTTGTCTTAATCAGTAACATGGTACAATTTTGGTATCTATAATAATTTTTTCCTACAACCGTGCGTGAAAAGTACTTTTCACGTACTCATTACAGTGTGTAAAGTGTCACTTTTCAAGCAAGTGTTTGAAAAGTAAATAAGCGTTGCTAGGCAACATTAAAATTCGGTTAATTTACCTGTCATGTATATAATTAGATAGTAAATAATAATGAAAGTAATAAAATTTATTAAGAAATATGAAGATACACTGTAAACGAAACAAATAATTTTTTTTAACAGATTGAGTACTAATCTAATTATTTTTAAGACAATTAAGATTTTTTTGACATTTATTCTAACCTAACCTAATTTTTAATATTAATATTAAATGTACAATTTGTACATTAAAAAAGACTAATCATCGTCTGTCTGAGATTCTTCCAAGTGTTTAAGTTACATTTTGTACAATGTTATGAGAAAGAGTACTAACAGTATTTGAAGTTGCTGGATGCCTGTACACTCAGTATTATGAGAAACATCAATACCATTTCGGTTGTAGGAAAAATGTTGTATGTAACACGTGTGTAAAATAGTATTTTTTGTCTCGTGCTACATCGCACTCGACCAAAAAAGTACTACTTTACACACTTGTTACATAAATAACTATTATGTTATACTGAATCGTAAACGTCTTATTATAGAGCTCTATCTGTAGTGGTAAAGCTAGTTGTTACGGGCTGTTAAAACCATAGCAACATGTATACAGATGTATTTATTGATTATTTTGCTTCGCTATATGTTTCCAAAGACTATTTCGATCAAATAGTTTAATGTATTGTGTTGTAGGTTCCAATTTTTTTTTCAAATTATTTACGATTCAGTATATCATAAAACATTGTACAATGCCCGTGCTCGCACAAAAAACATGCTCGCTTCGCTCGCTCGTTAGGTACCGTGCGCGCCCGCAAAGTTCTGAGTACGGTCTTGCAATGTAAATTACTTTCACAATGTTCTTTCAGTTGCTTCCGGTTTTATTTTTCATTTATAAAATTCAAATTGCTTTTTTATGACATGTTTTTAGTAAGTAGAATTTTATGCTGAATTTCTAATTCTAAAATAAAAAATACCATTTTGAGTTTAAAATAAAAAAATACAGCCTATTTCCGGTTAAACAGGAAGTGGATTTTTATCAGTTTTTTTTACACAATTTGTATATTTCAATAAGGTACAATAAAATTTTTGAAAGATGTTCGATCAAGGTCATCTGTATCATGAATGAATTAACAAATTGGCATATATTTATCTCTCTCACAAGAAGCGTGTGCGATAAGGATAGATATAACACATTTGTTTGCAAATGATTCCATATTTCCAGTACGTTACCTTCAGTCAATTCTATGTATTTTGTACAAATTCCATTCAGAAAGTTTCTTGTAAGATTCTATATATTTCCAGTAAAATTATAACTAATACATATTGTGTAAATTGCACTTTGACACTGACATTTGTCAATCAGAATTTTCTTAATGTAGTAGATGTTTCCATGTTTATAGCACAGCTGGCTTCTTTGTGAAAATTAATTTCTTTGTAATTTTTTAACTCTATATCCATTGAATATGTTGTATAAAATGTAATCAAATCGTATAGAGAATAAAATATTCTTAAATATTTATAATAACATTAAATGTGAAAAATTGATATTTAACAGCATTTTTTCAAGAAAAACTGTTAAAATCTTCAAATTAGGGTACTTCCGGTCGACCAATTATAACCAAACTCTAATCAGCTTTTCATATGGATCTAAAGAAAAGGAATACGCAAAAATTATAATCCAAAAAAATCGTCACACACACATACATACATACATATACATCATACATACATACAAAAATAAATACATCCATACATACAGACATCATCGTAAAAATAGTAAAATCGTATTCTAGGGACCCTAAAACGTGCTTATTCATTAAAAACTCATCATCGAATTTTTTGACCAAAGGCAATACCTTCCTTACCTACAAGTGACGGAAGGTAATAAAATAAAAAGAAAAGTGAAGTGAGCCATACTTCCAATACATAATGCAATTTCTCTAATTCTTATTGCTATAATAAGATATAGTAGCAAGTCAATTTAGAAAATATGTTTAACATTATTATTGATAGAGAAAATTGTTCGTAATTAATAATATGTTATAAATAAGTATTACAGTAATATATTTATTATACCTATATGTGGACTACTTTTAAACTTTATACCTAACAATAATTTATTCAATTATTTAACAGCATAGACAATAACACACTTTCTTTCTTTAATCGACTTATAAAAAAAGGAACACTATTTCATCATACATATTAGAATTATATTATATTATTTATTGCAAATCTATCCTTGAAAACCGGATACAAAATCAGTTATGGGGGTGAGTCAATTTTTGTAACCTTCGTCAATTTTGTAATAGTAATATTTTTTTCCAAATTCATAAAACATGTATTTATTTTTTTAAACTGACAACTAATTACCCTTTTATACATCTGAATCATACAATGAGTTTTGTGCATGAATATTTAGATTCCTTTATGTAATAATTACAGTCAGTCGCCGGCAAAATGGTTAGTTCCGGTTTGGAGTTAATTCTACTTCCGTTTTTGCCGGATAACGCTAACTACTCTAATTAAGTACCTAATTTTGTTTGTTTTTTGTTTACTTCCAAATATTAACTATAATTAGGAAAAGCATACAAAATTATTGAAAGAAATATTTGATTTCTAAACAATAGAAAATTATTAAATAAATATATCACCACGGCATATTACCCATTGCTGAGTATGCCAATCTGCGTTGTACCGTGCGGGCGTTTACCAGGCGTCACCTCACGGGCACTCATTGTTGGCGAAGAGAGTGCACCACAGGAGTCAATTTTGCGCCATTTAAAATTTGAAATATTTGGCGTCGGTCAGGATCGAACCCGGTTCCCCAGATTCGCGACCAGACACGAGACCCCATCAGAATAGAAAATTATTAAATATTTGTTATATAGAGTGTCTTTTAATTCAGGGCAAAGTTTTCCTCGAAAAATGCATAGGTCACTAGATAAATACAAAAATTCAAATTTTGCTAATTTTTATTATTAGATACATAAAATAACTTCTAAGCTAAGCTAAGCTTTTAAATAATATGGAATTTTGATTTGCACTTCTTTATGGCACTTTTTATGTTCCGCAACAATGTAAACATACCAACTTACCTATATTCATTTATTTCAAACAACGAAAATGCAAGAATTGGGAAATGCAAAATCCATTGGCGGCGCTGTAAGCCAGTAGGACATGTCAGATTTGTTTATATTTTGAATTAGCGCTTTCTGACCAATAACAAATCAAATCAACACAATTTTTAAGTTTGTTTAGTTGCATCCTTCACCAGAAACCTAGTTAAGGGGCAACTAGTTATAAATTCGTGATTATTACTTGTGGCGTAATTAGACTTAGACAATTCTGACTTTAAACTGTGGTTTGCGTGGACAAATATTAGTACAATAAATAAAATCATAAATACGTTCAGTCGATTAACTCCGCCATCTTTGCCAAAAATTATGGATTACATTTTGAATTTTTGTGTACTCGTACACGCTTTAATACAGCACTTATGATGTGCATTATGTTCATTTTCTGTAGTTTGCTTATTTTTCGAACATTTTCAAAAGAAATTATAAAATCAAAGCGTGAGAATTTCTTTTTCTGTTAAACAAATGATGGTTTTTGACGTTTACGTATTTGACATGTCCTACTGAACGCCATTAATGTAGTTCCCTAAAATTGCGCTGATGTCGCATGCTATTCTGCGGGTTCCAATATTAATAATTACTAATTACCTTCCGTCACCTTTAGGTAAGGAAGGTATTGTCTTTGGTCAAAAAATTCAGTGGTGAGTTTTTGATGAATAAGCACGTTTTAGGGTCCCTAGAATACGATTTTACTATTTTTACGATGATGTGTATATATATATATATATATATATATATATATATGTGTGTGTGTGTGTGTGTGTGTGTGTGTGTGTGTGTGTGTGACAAAATTTTCTAATGCGATAACTCTAATACTACTATTTCAAAAATTATAATTCTTTCGTATTCCTCTTCTTTACATCCATGTGAAGAGCTGATTAGATTTTGGTTATAATTGGTCAATCGGAAGTACCCTCATTTGAAGATTTTAACAGTTTTTCTTAAAAAAACGATGTTAAATATCATTTTTTCACATTTAATGTTATTATAAATATTAAAGAATATTTAATTCTCTATACGATTTGAATGCATTTTATACTTCAAATTAAATGGATATAGAGTTAAAAAATTATAAAGAAATTAAATATCGTACCTATATATTAGTCAGCTATGTTATAACTCTGAAAACAGCTGCTATATTAAGAAAATTCTGATTGAAAGGTGTCAATGTCAAGTGCAATTGACAGTATGTTTGTGTTATAATTTTACTACTGTAAATATAGGATCTTTTGTTCTGCATGGAATTTGTATAAAATACATACAACTGCCTTAAGGTAATGTACAAGAAATAGAATCTTTTGCAAGGAACTTTCTGTATGACATTTATACAAAATACATACAACTGACGGAAGGTAATGTGCTGGCCACATCAGATTTTTTTTTATTTAACCTCATCAGTGAATTGAAAATAATATCTTTTTAACAAACTTTTCACTAAATCCGCTGAATAGGGTGGATTTTTGATTACTGGAATGCACACAAAATTGCTTTCATTCATTCGGTTGTTTCCATAATGACTAAGTAGATTAATTTATAATCAGTATTTTCCTTGCAATTTCTTTTCGTTTAATACTACGAAATTATAAATTTAATTTGGGCTAGAAAATTAAATCAGCCCTGGTTTAAATACTCTACTAATTTGCGTCTAGTGTGCGATTGGTTAGACAGGTAAACAATAGACAATCTGTCCGGTAATGAAGTAAGCAGAACACGAGCAAATATTTCACCCATAATGTACCGGTAAATAAATGAAACATCTAATTGGTCGGTATGTGAGCCGGGGCGCCGTAATAGTTTAAACACTTCAAGGTAAAACAATCGATAGTAAACAAACAAACAAACATAGCGTAGATCCTTAATTTCTACATGCAAAAAGCAAATGAACATGAACAAAGACATATTACTGCATTAGCTGGTACGGTCACAAAGAATTGTTTCTCGTAAGAAATAAATACACTTTGTAGAACAATTGAGTGAGTTTTCTTGTTACCACATTGGGTTTTACACATTCGAAACGATTGTTTCTTAATTTGTTTTAGCAAATAACAAATAATATATTATTAAGATTGAAGTTTTTTCTCCCTAGAGTTATTTAAGCAATCAAGTTATTTTCCTAAATCATGAGTGGTAATAATACTTCGAACAAGTACCATTGTAATATGAAAATAATGACATAATGAAACTTAAGCGATTCACTTGTAACATTTTACTTTAACTCACAATTATTTTAATGTGTAGAGAATTACATTTCTTTTGATTTTAAAACTTTTGAACACGCATTCATACGTGAATGAAATAATAACAAAATAATGTTGATTTAAGTATATAGTAATCAAAGCATATAAGAACAATGTCTGTCATAATAGAAGCATTAAAGTTCAAAAGAATATAAAAAGATATTTTCACAGTAAAATTAAAGTTAAAAGTGGACAGTATAATGTATAATAGTTATTTATGAGTAGTTAGTGTGCTCAAAAAAATAGTACTCTACCCATAAGTAGAAACCTTTTGCATTCTATTCATATCGACATCCAGTCAAAAATAAAAACAGTCAAAAGTGGCGCTACTGAACATCTGAATTTATTTACTCTAAAATTAGTAGGTAGGTATTTTACTGTGTGAAAATATTTTTTTATGAATTTATTATAAACTGTGAGTTGTGAGTATATAATATTGATTTTAAATCTTTAAGAATTGAATATATTTTTACCTTCCGTCACCTTTAGGTAAGGAAGGTATTGTCTTTGGTCAAAAAATTCGTTGGTGAGTTTTTAATGAATAAGCACGTTTTAAGGTCCCTGGAATACGATTTTACTATTTTTACGATGATGTCTGTATGTGTGTGTGTGTGTGTGTATGTATGTGTGTGTGTCCGTGTGTGTATGTGTGTATGTAACAAAATTTTCGTCTGCGATAACTCTAATACTACAATTCCAAAAATTATAATTCTTTCGTATTCCTCTTCGTTGCATCCATATGAAGAGCTGATTAGATTTTGGTTATAATTGGTCAACCGGAAGTACCCTCATTTGAAGATTTTAACAGTTTTTCTTGAAAAAACGATGTTAAATATCATTTTTTCACATTTAATGTTATAAATATTAAAGAACGTTGTATTCTCTATACGATTTGACTGCATTTTATACTTCATATTAAATGGATATAGAGTTATAAAATTATAAAGAAATTAAATTTCATAAATTAGCCAGCTATGCTAGAAACAGCTACTATATTAAGAAAATTCTGATTGAGAGATGTCAGTGTCAAGTGCAATTGACATATTCGTAGTATATTTGTTATAATTTTACTCGAAATATAGGATCTTTTTGCTCGAAACTTTCTGTATGGAATTTGTATAAAATACATACAACTGTCGAAAGGTAATGTACATACAAGAAATTTAGAATCTTTTGCAAGGAACTTTCTGTGTGGATTTTATAGAAAATACATACGCATTTACGAAAATTCTACCGGTAGATACCGCATCTACCGACTGTGTTCGAAAACACGAGTGATAAAAGGTTACCGTGTACGAAAATTGTTCAAGGATCTAATCTCAAAAAAAGGTAGTGATGCAAAGCGAAGCATGCGCGTTAAAAGTGTTCAAAATAGGACTCTGCTCAGTTTGTTAACTACGTCAAATTTCTAACCTGTTTCAAATTTTCAAATTTCGTTCGTTATGGATCTACCCTGTTTACCACTTGCGTTCTTAAAATATCGATTCCGGTAGCTATAACCTGATAAACCTCATATAACTGACGGAAGGTAATGTGCTGGCCACATCAGATTTTTTTATTATATAGTTCTTTCCTAAAGACACCATTTATAGTATTTATTATCGGGTTTTATTAGCATTTGTTGTCATACTGTTTTTAAAATTTAATATATATTTTATTATAGGTAGTTATTTCACAAACTTAACACGAGTACTAACTTTAGTTCAGTAAACAGAGGTCGAAAAAAGGGGTTATCTTACAAAAGGTCGGGTAGTTCTGAATTTTTGGTATGTTGTATAGGATGGTTGGTTAATGCAAAATCCAAATTTCCACAAATCCCCTTCCTCCGCTCCCTCCGCCATCTTGTAAAATCCACCATAAATTGACGTTTTTTTCAGTTTTTCGCCTATAACTTCTATCTGGTAAATTTTAGCGAAAAAAAAGTTATTTGCCGACTTGTAGAGGATGAAATTTTCTAACAATATGATACAAAAGGTTTTTTCCACGATTCATAGCAACGGAGATACGAAGCTCCCAAAAAGGTAACAATTGCGCACTTTTGCAAAATTTTGAGTTTCTTTCCACTTTACATCGCAATAACTCCGTAAAACTTCATTTTAGCGTAAAAGTCATCATAATGAGTCTTGTAGAGAATTTAATTACCTACAAAATCCATTTATCAATTTCGTTTTACGACCAATGCAACAGAGTAGGGGTAAATTTACAAAAAAACGAAAAAGTGTTTTTTTTTTCAAGGTTAATGCAACAACAGTCTTTGGCACATTATTTCTAATTATACAACTATTATTTCAAACAGAATATCCTATATTGATGCAAGATAAACGTAAATATGTCAGTGAAGTCTCGTAGGACTACTAGAAAAAACTGTTATAAAACAACACTTTCTTCTTTTATTTGCCTGCGAGATCTGGGTGATTGAATGAAATGTCAACAAATGAGTAATGTTTTCGGTTACAGAACGAATTTATTTTTCGTATCGGTTTTCATATTTGAAGAAATAAAATATAGGTTTCGGTTTTCCGTTACGGTTTCATAAAAAGTCAAATATCGGTGCGGTTTTCGGTTACGGTTTCGTTACGGTTCGGGTCCCTGCTGTACCTACATAATTATGTATCAGTGGCGGTTCCTCCATTAGGTCAATTGGCCAAAGAACTCCCAAATTTATCAAAGAAGAAAAGAAAAAGCGAAAGAATAAAAATAACAAAATATTTTGAATTTAATAATTTTTAATAAAGCAAGACAGAGAATAGCGCCAGTACGAGAATTGCTTGGGTCACATCAAAGTTGTGACCTTGTTGTGTTATGTGTTGCATCTACAAGCCCATGCGCCAGACAAAGACAAACAAATTGTAACTGTACTTGCATTAGACGAAGACAACCACCATCTTATTCTCTTATACCCGGTCAATGACCAAGGCGGCGAGTCTAGTAGCGGAAAGTCACAGCGTGAGTTCGGTTGTATATTTTATCCATTTTATCATAGGAGTTCAAAAATTAAAAAGCAATAATGTATTAAATTATGGAAAACGTTTAGAAATAAAAAACAAAAGGTCGTCCGAAATTAAAACAGACTACGAAGGATGTAGGTAGGGAAGTGCCAGAGCCGAATCTAGATATTTTAGCACCTGAGTCAAAAGGAAAAATTGCGCCCCCCCCCTACTGTTTTGAAGCTATAGTTGCATTGGGAAGAATGGATAAAGCGTGCATCATAAAACTCGAAATTTCATCTGCCATTTTTACAGCATTTAAGTCACTAATATTTTAGAACTAAATTAGCAGTTGATTTTTGCAAATCACACTCATAAGGGCTAGTTTCTCACCAGAAAAAATCCAAAATTTGTTGCTACGTTGTTAAGTTTTTCATACATCCAGTTTAAATAAAATATAAGAGCATCCAATGATTGATTTATTTCAATTTTAAAAAGTTTCTGGTCAGAAAAAATGCTTCTTTCGTCCTGTGCTTCATACATATGCAATCTCTTTGCTCTTCTTTTTCTTTTATTTTTAAATTCAGGTGTAATGTTCAAACGTTCTTTATCTACTTGAGTTAAAATATTATCCCAAATTCATAGCGTACCCAAAAAATTGTAATTAATTTTCGATTTTGTCAATTATTTCTGCGCAGTCTGTGCTAAACATAAATTCATTTAATATAATTTTGCAAATAAATAATCTTCTTTATTGAGGTAATTATTTTATTGAGGCGCTTTTATAAATAGGTAGTAAAAAATACTCTTTTGGTCTTTTGGATGGCGCCCCTTTAAACTTTAAACCTGAGGCAAGTGCCTCGCTCGCCACACCCTAGATCCGGCCCTGGGAAGTGCAAATATTTACCAAATTTGACCCACCAAAATTTCCAACCCAGGAGCCGCCACTGTTATATATATATATATATATATATATATATATATATATATATATATATATATATATATATATATATATATATATAACTTTGTAATGTGCACTATAACAATATACAACATATTGTCAAGTTACAGTGTTACACATTCCGCTTATGTTTTCTGTAAAACTTTAACAGAATTTAAATTGCTCATTATATATTCCTTTACACACAAATATGAAACAATGTTCATAATCACTTAAGAAATTAACAATTCCCATTGTTACAGGTTTTCGTATACGAGCGTCCAGTCTACATGCGCATCAAAGAACGTCTCAAATCTCGCGGCGTTGAAGACATCCCCACATCAGAACTCGTCAACTACTTCTCTCCTTGGTTCGCCGAACACATGGGCCAAATACGCGTTGCTAGCGGCAACCAAACAGTAGAAAAATGGGCGAATAGTATGTTAAGGATAAACTACTACATCTTCACATATGCTTCTCTCTTGAAGCTTCACACTGACACGTCCCTTCTTCGAAATCTGAATGATCTTCTGCGCAACGAGGCGCTGCTTCAAATCGAACTGCGCACGCTCAGTCTGGCGTTTAAGGACGCCGCAAAGCGCGCGTGGTTTGAAGAAGTGTTAGATAATTATATGAGGCTCTGGGACGTAAATATGTGACAGGAGCATGGACTGTTGTTAGTGGTTATTGTGCTGCAGATGTGTGAATGGAGGAACTAAGTTTATTGTTTTAATGGTACTAGGGTCGCTCATTACGAAACATTAAGCAAATCGTGTGGTAACTGTGCTAATTAGACGCTTTGCAAACAAATAGCAACTTGAGAGTATCAAATTACTTAAACACAACTTACTGTACTTTATTAAGAAGTTACGAAGTTTATTTAAACAACGAAAAGGAATTACTTCTTATGTAAATATGTAGTTAGGAAATTGTACATAAACAATTTAAAGCAATCAGTCTGATTTCCTTGTAGAAATTTTTCTACATAAAAATAAATTATTTTGCCATATACATATAATTTAAAGTAAGCGAAATTTATATATTATATGTATACAGACCTTTTCTCAAACTAATTAGTACTTGCCCTTTATTAAGTATTACCATTATTACTAATTTAATGGGGTCTCGTGGCCGCGTGCCTGAGTGTCAGGTCGCGAATCTGGAGAACGGGGTTCGATCCCGACCGACGCCAAATATTTACAATTTTAAAATGGCACAAAATTGACCCCTGTGGTGCACTCTCCACGCAAGCAATGAGTGCCCGTGAGGTGACGCCTGGTAAGCGCCCGCACGGTGCAAATATATCGTCATTACCGGTATCTGTACAAAGCAGATTGGCACACCCAGTAATGGGTAATAAGCCGTGATGATATATTTATATTTATTTATTTACTAATTTATAAAAAGTGATATGATTCATTTTATATTATTATTAGTAACTACTTTTAAAAGATATACCAACAACGTATTTTTAAGTTAATTTTGAAATGTAAAAAATTTACAATATGGACGGTACAATTTGTACAAATGATATAAGTGCATTTTGGTTACAAAAATTAGATACTAAATTATACCTAATGTTAATTTTTATTTAAAGAAAAAAATGGCATCTACAAATATTTCTTAATGATGTAACAATGTGTGCAATCGTTTGGACCTTCTGGGCCGGGCCGTTCATAGGTTTTAAATTGTTATTTAAAAAAAAAATTGTCAGAGAGTTTGACGTTTCTTGTTTCTTTTTGTTAAAAATAAGCTGTCCTCGAAATGTTTCCAGGCAACACTTCCCGGCCCCTGTACTGTAATGTTCCATTTTCCGGACTCAAATATTAGCAACTTAAAGTAGTACACAGTAAACAGTATGAAATAAAAACGTTTACACAACGCGGTTTGCAAGGATTGGTTTTAGGACCATTTGCGGTAACGGAGTGGACAGGCCGAGCTAGAATAACAGTACAAACGTAAAGATTTATCTGTTGAAGTTTAAATTTACGTACTATTTTCTCAAATTCCAAATTTCTCTTATTGTTTCCTCATTCCAAATATACTAATAATTTTTTCTACAGTCTATGTACAAAGTAGGCATTTGCGTTTTGTCAACGCAAAATGTCACTTTGCCGCACATGCGCGACAAAGTAGAAAAAACGCTCGCTGTCCAAAATTCTAACTATACAATGTTCAGAAACGTCACTTGTATACATTCCTAATGGAAACGTTTAGTCAGGAACTAATGGCACTGTAGTTACACATTTACCACCTTCACAAGTCAATCTGACATATAACTGCTCTGTCGTTATACAACATAACCAAACAAAATGCCGCACTGCTGTGAAAATAAAATAAGGCATTCATTTCGAGAAACGAAAGTATAAAATGCTTAGATTAGATTCAAGCAATAGCTCAAGAAGAATGAAAAAAAAAACGATAAATTAAATATAAAATAAATTGTATGAACAATTGTGCTGCCACTTGAAACAAATAATTTTTTGTTATGGTGGAGGACCCTATTATGGCGACTGTAGAAAAAATCTTGTGTGTGTTTCGAGCGCAAATGGACATTGTCGATTTCGAGAGAATGCCGCGCTCCTGCGTCGCTCGTCAACAACCTCTTAATCGACAATGCTCGATTTTGCGCTCTTAATACACAAATAGCCATTTTGTACAACCATTACGATAAATTATACTTATTTTTCACATCCTAACCTATATTACCCCCTAGATATCTAATAGTACATTAAAAAACAAGTCTCATAAGGCAATCTGTTAGTTTTGCAATGAACGAGTGCGATAACAGGCCTTATGAAACATTGAGGTAATTTTATAATTTTATTAGATTTTAAAAAAATGCGACTTGGTGTTTTTTTATCAGTTATGTTGGCAGCCCTTACCGCTAAAAATTTCACATGTGAAAATTCATTGTTGATTTGGCAACGAGTTTTACAATGAACGAGTGCAATAACAGGCCTTATGAAATATGATTTTATACTATTTTTTCTATTGAGGTAATTTTATAATTCTATTTGGATTTTAAAAAATACGTCAAAAATATAAAATAAAATAAATATATCATCACGGCATATTACCCATTGCTGGGTGTGCCAATCTGCTCCGTACGCAGATATCGGTAATGATGATAACATATTTAGACCGTGCGGGCGTTTACCAGGCGTCACCTCACGGGCACTCATATGACATGGTTTTTTTATTGGTTATGTTGGTAGCGCTTCCCGCTAAAAATTTTAACTTCACTTCAAAATAGCAACTAATCCGTCAGTTTCCGAAGCAGTCATACCACCTATAGAATACGAAAAGCGCCAAAACTAGTGCGTTTAGAATTGTTTTAACGACGAGTTTTCAGTGCGTTTATAGACTCATAAAGACACCGAAATAGAAAAATTATATTACGACTGGTATACTGATATAGAATAGAAACATTCTGGAGGAATGTTACTAAC
Organism: Harpalus rubripes; assembly: GCA_963082715.1. Lineage (NCBI taxonomy): Eukaryota > Metazoa > Arthropoda > Insecta > Coleoptera > Carabidae > Harpalus > Harpalus rubripes. The sequence continues at coordinate 69,598,844 of OY720450.1, forward strand.
GGAAACAGTTTGGGGGTCACTGGAAATTCAGTTAATCTTGCGGAGTGCGTAAAAATTACTAGTCCATAATATAATAGAGGGCACTGCGCATTTATACATTTCAATATTGAAATGTGATATATTTTTTTACTACCTATGCTCTGCTCCATTTAAGCCATTCAGCGAAGCGCCAGTTTTAAGTAGCCGAAATCAGGGCCGGATTAAGCATAAAATCGTCCCTAGGCTATTTTCTCAGATGCCCCCAAAAAATCAGCAAAATTGCTTGAAAAGGGAAAACTATTTAATTTCTAATATCCTACGGATATTACGTTCAAAATTCAAAAATTACTTTTTTCCGCTCGGATAATATAATAAAGATTGTGTTTTGAATTAATGAATGCTTATTTGAATGAAATAAAATCACAGCACAAAGTAATAAAGAACAGGAACTTATTTAACTAATCAAAAATTAACCGAAACTAAAACAAAAGTTCTTAAAATATACAAAAAATATTGCAATACACATAAACATCTCATTAAATCAACAAACAAATTAACGGTCAGCTTTTCTAGATTTAAACTACCCATTGTAACTATATAATGGTGCGTCGAAAATGAATGTTCGCCAGAAAAATTTATAGCTACAAACATAAAAATATTCGTAGAGCTATATCCAAATTTGAATATGTCGAAGTTAAACTATTTACCGAATGTTTTCTAATACTGAATGGCTTAAATGGAACAAAGTATATCTAGGTTATGTTAAAACTTTACTATTAATGACAAAATTTTGCGCAATTTTAGAACAAGATAAAATCGAGTACTAATGCTGTCCAACTTGTGGAAAATAGATTTATTTCTAAACTATGACATTTCGCAAATTTATTGTGTCACCATAATTTTTCGTTTCGCTTAATGCATTTTACTAAAATTAAAATATTATAGATTAATTTATCAAATTTATCTTCACGTTTGTCTTGGGTGACCATACGTCCCGTTTTGAACGGGACAGTCTCGTTTCTTTACCATTCACCTGACGTCCCGTCGTTTTTGTCAAAATAACATATTTGTTCCGTTTAAGAAATATCTCCTTTTAAAAGATTTTTATCACTTTAAAAAATAAAACAAAACTTGTTTTACAATTTTTATAATTATAATAGTAACTGAGCAAGCATATTCCAGAGAGGGGTGTCCTTAAATTACGTAACGCAAAATTAGGAAATTTTTGATATCCCCTCCCCCCCTTTGTAACGCACCCGTAACGCAAACATGAACCCCCCCCCATATATTACGTAACGCAGTACTTAACCCACCCCCAATTTTTTTACTGGATATAAAAGAATATGGCCTCCTTAATATTCAGTTAAAATTTGAAACAGAAACTATTTAAATTAATGTACATAAAGATGAAAAAATAACAGCACAGAAATTAAAAGCATATACATTTCCATATGCTTTTAACAAACTATTGAAAAGTTTTCCCTTATCAACACTACTTGAATTCATGTTTTCATATGAGTTGCATTACACGAATGAAAGACCACTGGCCCGAATTTGAACTGTGCCCGACATATGTATTATGTTGACTGTTATTGAAAACCAACGACTGCCTGCATATACGAATTAGCGCCACGAAATTTGAATGTTTCAAAACTATTAAAGCAAGTTTAGCAATATTTTTTATATTTTATCGTTACGTAACGCACACATTAACCCTCCCCCACCCCCTCGTAACGCTGCGTAAGGTCATGTTGGGTACAATTTTTTTTCGCTGTTCTCTAAAAAGGATAATTAACAATCTATAAAATAAAATAAATAAATATATCATCACGGCTTATTACCCATTGCTGGGTGTGCCAATCTGCTTTGTACACAGATATCGGTAATGATGAAATATTTGCATCGTGCGGGCGCTTACCAGGCATCACCTCACGGGCACTCATTGCTGGCGTGAAGAGTGCACCACAGGGGTCAATTTTGTGCCATTTAAAATTCGAAATATTTGGCGTCGGTCGGGATCGAACCCGGTTCCCCAGATACGCGACCTGACACTCAGGCACGCGGCCACAAGACCCAGGTTATTACAATCTATAGATATACATCATTTTATTTTGTATTGCGAGCAAATAAGAAATAAATATATAAACATGGAAACATTCATGCAGGGGTCGGAAAATTACTTTCCGATCCCTTTATGGACAATTTTCCGAGCTAAGTCAATAAAGAAGGAATTTTCGATCTAAAAAGTAATCAGAAACAGCTCATTTTCAGGATGACCGCGAAAAATAAATTATTGAACTTGAATATCATATAGACAAATTTTGATACCAAACCCCCCCCCCCCTCCCCTCCGTCTTGTTTTCATTCTAAATAATTATAGTGTTTGTCTAAATTTTACTTGGGAAAAACATAAAGAATTTATTTTTCAATGTACCTTTTCAAAAACTAAACTTTTATATTTCTATTATATTCTGTATAGGATAATGAATTTTCTTTAAGGAAAATAGACTGTTTGTGATCGTTTGAATGTAAGCGTAAGCGAAGGCGACCTTAGTACCGCGCGTGGCTGTGCAATGTTGTGCTGTAACCGTAATGTAAATATGATCGACCCGATCCGCGAGTAACTGTAAGCTGTGCTGTAAGTGCAATGTGCAATCGAAGAAGTGAACCCGTATGCTATGCTGTATCCGGACTCAGTGAAAGGCCTGAGCCTTGACTTATTTATAATAACGGCCTATGCCGTCGTACCTGTCTCAGGATAATAAACTTAAACATACATTTTATATAAAAAGCAATCTTTATTTTAATTCAAATACAATCATAATAAGGCAATTAGTTAATTATAATAACATTTATAACAATATATAAATTAATTGGTCCGATTAAAAACGTAGAAAAAATTGTTACACTATAATCACTATATTAATTTCCATGTCACACTATAAGTAAAATTACATACGATATATTACATTATTTAAAATTTTCCCAAATTCACATTTTATACTTCGATCAGATAAGAAGTAACAACTGGAAATTGGATATTCTACTATTGCAATGAAAAAGTTATTAATAGTTTTAGTAAAACAAAATCAGAAAATATTACTTTGTTGTAATAAAATTGTAAAGAAATAGGAAACTTCAATATTTCTTATCGTAAAATTTTGGATGAAATCGATCGACATAGATCTGCTATTTGTTGTATTTGTTTATATTCAAATGAAGAACTATAGCAACACTACTGCCATCTTAATAACATACTCAAAATATTTCATGGAACAAATTGAAATAATATTTATTTTAAATATTTCATTTATTTTAAACATTTTTCTTTATTTTTGTATTCATTACTAATTAATTTGATAAGAGAAAAAAGATTTAATAAAAATAAATTAAAATATATGAAGTCACAAATATTTACAGACATTCAAAAATTCATATCTCGCTTACTAATAGACCATTTCAGAAATTCAAAGCGCATGCGCCAAGTGTTAGACTGCGACAAAAAGTTAGTGCCGATTTCCGTATACCCGTCCTTGTTTATATGACAGTTCTGTCAATTTTATAGTTTTGTTTTTGTTTTATTGGTTTCGTTTTTCAACTAATTATGACGGGTACTAAACTTCTGGCCCACAAAATATTGCCATTTGAAATGTTTTGTCTGGTTTAGAAAATAAAGTTAGGTTAGTTATAGTAACACAATTTTTATAATTGATTGATGAATGCACTTCATTTTTTCACATAGTAAAATAAGTTTGTATTTGTAAAATAAGAATTGAAATCATATCTTATACTAAAATTCATATTAACAACTTCTGTTTAGCTCTAAGATTTAAAACAGAATACCGGGGTCGCGTATAAATTTGAAATGCCGCCATTTAACGGCACTAACTTTTTAGTTCAAAAAGTAAATGTAGTGGTCACTCAAATTTCTGAAATGGTCTATTCAATTTAATGAGATAGAAGATATGCGCAATGGGAATCTGCGCATAATAAGAACTGAGATTCATGGCGTTTGTTTCTAAAAAAATCAGACGTGAAATGTGAGAAAAGTCTCAGACAACTTTAAAAAACTACTCGAAAAAATTTACAAAAGTTTTTATTGGAGCTAAAATGTCTAACGATGTAAATTTTGAAAAGGTCTATTCGAATACCACATTTGACTTTTGTCTTAGTAATTTTTAATATTTGAATAGTGTATATTTTTATAGACAAATTATTGATTTTCCAAAATTAAATTGTTTATTTCTCAAATGCCTCTTGCTTTATTTTTAACTGAAATGAATTAGTTTTGAATAATTTATTTAAAATTAAAATATTTATGTTATACGGATCCGTTTCTTTAATAATATTGAATAACAGAAAAGATTAGAGTATAGAAAATGAGATTCATAATTATTCGACAAACTTATGTACGCGTACAAGTTAGCTGATTAATATCCTTTTCTATTTGTAAGTCTGAAACATAATATGTTAAGCTTTCTAAAGTAATTTTACTTACAGTGTGACATAGGTATAAAAATTTAAATAATTAGTAATACATATTAACGAGTATTCTGGGTATGTCATTCAACTTTTTTGAATATTGACATCTGAACGCTGGCCTGTTGGTCGCGGCCTACTTTCTTTCCGTTTACCACCAACACTAAAGGGGTTTCCACTCGGATGGAACGAAATTCGTACTTCTGAAAATTGTAAACAATTTTAGTTATAATAAGCAAACCAAAGATTTATATTATTGTAAGATTTTACACAAACTCAACATGCCAATGTTATTATAATACTTAGTATTATTATGTCCTTTCAATTACCTAGAACTTTTTTTATTGCTACTTACTAAATGTTTTCATTTTAATTTTTATGTATGTTTATGTATTTAAAATGTTTTTAAATTAATATTCCTACTAGTTTTTAATTTTAATGTAATAATTTTTGAAAATATTATTTAGATGCCAGAGTTGTATCAAATTCCAATACTTGTAAATACCAGTTTTTATAGTGACAACTTTGCGCCAATGTACTCTTGTTAGAAATAATTTTTCAAGTCGCCAGTACTATTATTATAATGTTACAAAGTGCCTGTGTTACTTCAAATATATAAATAGTAAGTTTTAAGTTATACATATTGTAGAAATTATAAAGAAATGAATAAGATATTAAAAAATAATTGTATAATTCATAAAATGTCACATTACTTTTTAGGTTATAGTGTAGCTATATAGGCTCATAAAACATGCGGCAAATTTATATGAAAATTATAAAATAGATATTTATTTAGTAGAATTCTCACAAAAGTTTTATTAATTTAAAATTTAACACGGTTTTTGGGCCTAAATCATATTTTATTTTCTACTGACTCGATATAAATTTTATTATACAGGTCTCGAGAAATATAAGATACCAAGTCGGTAGACACAAGTTGCCCCATTAGCAGATCATTTTAATAGTGTTATGTTATTTGCAAAAAAATGCATAGGTCACTAGATATAGGCGAAAATGTAAATTTTGTGGTTTTTTTTTGTGAATATTGAATTATAATTTGCATATCTTTAAGGCACTTAAATTACACCTTTCAAAAGAGAATTTATGTATATTTTGGCTATCTTCAGTTGTTTCAAACACTGAAAATACAATTTTTAAATGTTAAAAACAATGATTTCTCCCAAGAAACAAATGAAATCATCACTGAGGTATTAAGTTTAAGTTTTATTGTAATATTTTTAAAATTTCGTTATAAATATGTCGTTGCCTACTACGACGTCCATATATGAAAATTAAGACTAAAGACTTCATAAAATTTTGAGACCTAATTAAAGAAATTGCCAATGAAAATAACCAAATTGTTATTTTTATTTTTTCATTGCAACAACCGTTGTTTTTAATCTAAAAATTTAATAATTGTTGAATTTTTGCAGTTTAAACAAATGAACATAGACATAATATACATCGTTGGAAAGCTAAAAAATCTGTGATAAAAAATTTGAGCACCGCCATTCTAAAGAACATAAAAAGTGCCTTAAAGCGATCTAATGGCCTCCTAATGGGGCAACTTTTGTCTAATTTAACAACCGACTTCGTATCTCTTATAGTTTTCGAAATTTCCAGGTTGGATAAGTTATCCTGGACACTCTATATACGAACTTCTCATTTTTCGTTCAACGATCATTTTCTTATCAGATTTCGAATTTACGATATATCATAAAATTTATACGAGTGTTAAAAACTAAAATATTTATAAAATAAATTTAATTAATTTTGTTTTGTTTACCGACTATTTTTGGAAAAGAATTGTTAAACAAGCTGTAAATTTTGCCATTTTTTAAATGAAAATATCAAAAGCAATAATATTTTTGTTAAAAAATTATTTTGAATTTAATTGGGATTAGTATTTTCATGGAAGATAATATTTAAATGTTGTTTACCTTGTCTTTATAACTGAAACTGACGTCTGCAACATACGGTTCGGGTATTGCTACAGCATCACCTATAATGACTCCTTTCCCTTCCGCTAAATTATAAACCATCACAGGTATGCAAACTCCCTTCTTGTCAACTAGGCAAAATGTACTAAAAATCAAGAACCTTATCAAGTTAAGGATTCAGTTTTCTGTAGAGAACTTACAAAGGAACTGAATCGTCGTTATGAACAGAACATACAACTTTACCAAGTACTAATGTCTCTAAATTAATACCAGGTTTTAATTCGGATAGTGTCACTTCCTTTAATTGTACTTTTTGACCATTCGTTGAGGAGAAACAGCCTCCGTAATAAGGACCTAGTTGTTTGGAGTCGATTGACTAAAAAATGCAATTGCTATTTGATTTGCAATATAGCATCAAACAATAATGAAATTTATTTATTTACACAGAGTGTTTCACAACTTCCGGTACAGACTCTAAGGGCATAGAGTACAGTTTTATGGGGTTATCTCTGCTATCTCGAAAACGATAAGAGTTGCGATTTCGATGAAATGAGACTTTTTGTATACCTTTGAAAGATCATCGTAAATAGGTTTTTTTTTCATAAAAATAAATCAAATAATAGCGCTAAGTAAAATGTTTTGGCGAACTTGACAAATATTTAATTTTACAATTTTGGTTATAAATTGAAATTTAAATGAACTAGCAACAAAAAATATGTTGTCGCTAACATCCTCCTAAATGGGGGTTTCCACCACAATCAAAATAGTGAAAAATAACACTGTTACACAAAAATATATATTAAAACATTTATACAAACAGTAACTAAATGGTTAGGTAACTATTTTTCCAATTTTTTTTTAATGAGCCGGTTTCACAATTTTTACACGTATTTTAAATGAAACTTTATGCAATATTTTTCATAGCAATATAAAAAATAATGTATTGTTATTTTCGTAAATAATTAAATAAAAAGATTGGCGCCAGAAATAGTCATGAAAAACACCCCTCTCCATTCTTGTGACGACGAAGCACATACAGTACGCCATTCATAGCCAATAAGAAAACAGTTTACGTTATTTATATAAATAAAAGTAGGCGATAGTTTGTCACATGTTAAACTGTATGTGCTCTGACGTCACATTCTGTTTCAGATCACGTGACTTTTTCAAAATATTACACAAATTTCAATAATTAATTGTAAAATATCTAATGGATATTTCGTGATATTTTCAAATTTGAGGCTCTTTAAAGAACAATATCTTTTAAAATTTAGTACTCAAGTCATATAAACAACCCTCGAAACGCGCTTAATGCAGGCCAGACTATGACGTCATATGTCGGATCGAGTTTACAGTTTTATGTTTTACCTCTCAACATAGGATAGTTCACAATACTCTGTTTTACATATCAAATAATTTCAATATCTTTAATGTAGGCGAGTTGATTTTACTTTTACACCTTAAAATTACAGAACTAAATTTTGAATAGACCATTTCAGAAATTCAAAGCGCATGCGTTAAGTGTTAGACAGAATATTAGTACTGTTTGCCGTACACCTATACTTGTTTATATGACAGTTCTATTATGCACCCCTATTCTGTAACTCAATCGATAATAGTTTTCGATCGATAATTATTTTTGACAAATAGGAACAAATGTAGCATCTGTCAGTTTCGTTTTTTATTCAGTGTCTACTATTATTGGCTACAATTTATTATCGATCGATAAAAGTTATCGATTGAGTTACAGAATAGGGCCGATTGTTCTATTTCACAGTTTTGTTTTGTTGGCCGTGTTTGTTGGTTTCATTTTCCAAATAATTATGATGGGTACTGAACTTCTGGTCCCCAAAAAATTGCCATTTGAAATATTTTGTCTGGTTTCGAAAATAAAAAGTTAGGTTAAGGTAGGTAATACAATATTGTATAATTAATTGATGAATATACTTCACTTTTTCGCATATTAAAATAGGGTTTTATTTGTAAAATAAGAATTTAAATCATACCTTATACTCAAATTCATTTTAACAACGTCTGTGTAGTTCTAAAATTTAAAACAATATGCCAGAGACGCGTATAAATTTGACAAATGCCGCCATTTAACGGCACTAACTTTTTAATTCAAAAAGCAAATGAAGTGGTCGCTCAAATTTCTTGAAATGGTCTATTCCAAATAAGACAGAGGACGCTACGACTGCACCATCTATCGAGGGTTGGTTTTACTTATTCTAATACATATAGTACAAGTAACTTTTCATAAGAATAAAATATAAAAAAAACTCAATAAATTATTTCTAAAATTTGTTTTTTTTTACTTATGCTAATTTAAAAATAAAAATTAAAATACAGAATATTAATTTCGACTTTTTAAGATATTTTATCATAATTATATTTGAGTTTACTGATTACTGAAGTGGTACTTACTTATTGCAAAAACGTCTACAAAAATTTAATATTAATTGGTTTTAGTTTTTCATATTTACATAACGATATTAATACTACAGATAAAGAAAATTTATGTAAGTGACCAATAATTGAAATTTTTATTACGTAAATATATCAACGATTTTATTCTAATTCTGATTTTTTTGGAAAAGTTCCGTAGATGTATTCGGTCCACTGAACTAAATATTTTATAATTAGTTCAGTGATTCGGTCTCAGAAACCAAAGATAGTTAAAATTTCTAATATTTCTGTAATCACAAGTGTGAAATAAAAAGAATGTATTCATAATTTATAAAAGCAAAACATAATTCATAGTTAATTTATAAGCCTTAAACAATTACTGGGACTTATTTTGTCGATAAGGCCATAAAACATCCCGCTTTTTAGCTGAAAAGTCCCTCAGACCAGTGCACGCCATTGTGTCAAAATTTATTACTCTGAAGGGTTAAAAAAATATTACCTGTAAAATTTGCTGCAGTCTTTTTTTGCCCTTCATTTTTCCTGTAGTACTGACTAAATCTATCACATTGTCTAAATATTTCACTAATTGTTGCTCTTGAATTTTTGGGGAATCCCAAGTAGGATCTAATAAAAGTGCTTGATTAAAAGATTCTAATGCTAAATTGAACTCTTCTTCATATTTTAACGTCTGAAACAACAATTTATATTATCATTAGCGATAAAAAAATTATAGAACTTACCATAGCTTTATTATAATGTAAATCTGGAGTATTCATAGCTATAAGATCTTTTTCCTAAAAAAAATAATTTGAACAATTATGAAAATTAACAAATAAATATTCTTACGGCTTGCATGTATGCCGATATACATTGCTTTAAAGTTTTCGGGTTCTGAGATATCACAAAGAAAGACGATAAGTGCGCGTTTCCTAAAACAGCCCAAGATAATCCATCTTGGGGGTCCATTTGCACAGCATCTTTAGCTAACTGGAGCCCTCGTTCAACATTTTTTATTTTTTCTTCTTTATTAGACGCAGATTCTTGCCTTGCTAACATTGATAAATTCCTTAATGATATTTTATTTCTCTTCTAGAATGAAAATATAAATATACCCGGATAAAGAAAGATAATTTTATTTACTTGATTTAAAGCACCAGTGAAGCAATTTTTTGCTTCTTTTATGTTATCATTCTTCCAATAACACTCTCCTAATTCGTTCCAGGCATCTACTAACTTAGGATCTAACTTGATTGCTTTTGATAAGAGATCTTCTGCTTCTTTATTATAATCTGGAACTACGTTTAACGCCCTACCTTTCAGGTAATAGAATTTGGCACGATTGTAGTTTGCACAATCTTAAAATTGAATTTAAATTGTTTAATTAAATACAATTATTAATAATAATAAAAATTACCTTTTAATTCGTTAAATAGTTCTATTGTACTCTCTAATTCTTTTGATACATCACTATTTTTACGTATGGCGTTCTCTATTGAATTATTTTCAAAATAGTGATCTCGTAATCTATATAATTTTTCTACCCTACTCTATAATAAGGTGTAAAAATGTTAAATTATAACCATATAAGGAGAGACTTAACCTATGCGTAGGTGTGATTTCATGCATTCAATACTTACAATCAATTGATTGAAATTCTTTTCATTTTCATCACATTTCGCTTTACTATTTAATATATTCTCTTCCAGTGACATAATTACAGTTCTTAAAGGATTAAAAATTAGCAAATGTCAAATAGACATATTTTGACAATCAAATAAAACAAATGCAGTTGTACTTCGAAGAACTAACAGATGGCGTTCGTACCACTGGTGGTTGATCAGTGATTATTCATTTGTTTTTTTGTTCAGTGACAACAGAATGTAATGTGATATTTTGTACAAATTTATAGCGTTAAGATTTATTTTATATAATGAATTTGTAGTAAATGTATCTATTTTATTCATAGGTAGCGCTAAAATCTCCATTGCTGTTGAAAAATGTAGGTCAAGGTCCAGCCAATAGGAGTGCTGCGGTGTTCTATCTATTTTTGAACAAGTGCTGCCAGTGCGGCAAAAGGTGGAAACAGTGGCTGTCAGTTCGCGTTCGAGGCCATTTTATAAGTGCGTTTGACGGGTGCGAGACTGGTGCAGTGTGCTGTGCAAATTCGGGTAGTGTTTTGTTTGTTTTTTGCATGATGCGCTCTTAATTTGCCTCGGAAGTTATGGATCGGTAGATCTTCTAGGGCTGGGTGCAATCCGTTGCTCCGTTTCAGTCAAAATGAAGTGGTGAATAACAAAAGTGTCACTTTGTTACTGAGTATTTAGTGCCACTAGTGGATCTACCTACTTGGATATTTTGTATGCTGCCTTTATTCTTCATCCAAACGATGACTTCCAGAAATATTCCTGCAGATAAGGTAAGTGTTAATCTAGTTTGTGTTTGGATTTCTCGTTAGCCGCACCCTTCTTAACAGCATTTCGTGTTTCTCTTTGAGAGAACGACATACATCGACCTACTTCGCTATAGCCTACATCAATGAAAACACTTATTTTGCATCAAAATAAACTCATTTGTTTCTTACTCATATGGTACGGGTCATGACAGTCATCATCATCGTGGTAGGCTGACATTTGATGGTACTGTTGTTTCGAATCTTCTTTGTTATTGTGGAGATGAGCGCTCATTATACATAAATTTCTCTTCATTTGTTAAATTAAACGAGCTTGGTTAATTAAAGAATGTTTCATATTATGAGTCTTGCACTGTGTAGAGGTTATTCATTTTATTTTAGCTGGTGATATATAGCTGTCATAATAAAGTACAAACATGTTACAGTTCCCTAGAGTAAGTGCTCTAAAATTAGTAGACACACAACTCCGCGTAATTCTTTTTACTTTTGTATAGAGAATTATTTCTGGTTTGTTACGAAGAGATATAACTGTTAAATCCTGCAAAAACAAAATGAATTTTTTATTTAACAACTTCTAAACAAGCGTAGCAAATAACCGGTAGAATGCAAGGGCGTTTGTTTGTGAAAGTTGGTCTTCCCGGATTCATTGTAACTTCGAAAATTGTTACAATTCATTATCATTGTGTTTTGCAATTCCCAATCTAATTATCTGTCTTCCCGATGATTGCTACATAGCAAATTAACAAGTAATATCAGTCACTGTTATGAGAACTAAATAATTTTCTTGTTATTTAATAAAACGTCTGCTACTGTGTCTCGCAAATTAAGTTGCATGTCGGATAATTTCATAATTTCTGACATAGGTCTGAATGTGAAACAGGATAATTTGTTTTCGTGAATTCGAGATGTGAAAGATCAAAATATCACAACAATTTTGTAAGTAGAAAATTATATAGCAATCTGCATGAAATGAAATACTTTATTTTTTATTTGAGATTTAAATACATAAATATAAATGAGAAAATAAGTATAAATTATTTGTACGTACATTTATTACATGTAATTTATTACAGACCAGACATATATAAAATTAACATTTCACAAGAGTTAATCTCATAATAAATTTTGTTGTTATTAAGTTTTAACATTTAAATTTAAAACGTGAAAAATCCGTGTACCCAATCATTATATAAAAATTTGATATATTGGAGTATCCTGTGATATCTCAATATGAAAATAACACAAACTACATTATTTCACATAATATAGAAAGTATTTTCCTGTATTCTATTACGTGTAACAGATACATATTTTTATACCAATTCTAAAAATATTTTCTGTATTGTCCCATCACGTCCGAATTTCAAGAAATTTTTAATAAAAGTTTTTACCTAAAATATGTAATTGTTTTACTATATTCGCATTATTTCATTACAGAGTTTATTACATACATGATGTATCCAGACAGAAATCTAGTTCTATAGCTGACTTGCTTGAACAGGTCTGAACAAGTCTTAACATGTTTCTTATGTTACCACTTTTAAGCCATGTCTCTTTCTTTTTTTAAACCAATCACATTTCAGAAATTCGTAAATATGCGATATACACGTATAACGGGTGTCTACTTGTCGAACCAGTTCATGAACGATCAATTTTATGTTGGAACAACCGACGCTTAGTCCATGATTCAGTCGAAATTCATGTTGGACCGTTCACAAACTGGTTTGATAGTGTGTTGGAACAAACCTAAATTTCCCGAATATAGGAAATTCAATGTTAAAATTTTAGTTTAGCGATATCTCTTTACCTATTAATTTTAGAAAAAAAAGTATAGTGAAGAAAATATTTAGAATGAGAATGTGCATCGATAAGTACCAAGTTTTTTGTATAATTGTTCCTTATGTACTAGTTAGAGGCAAAAGAAAATACACGAATTAAGGCTATTAACAGAGTGCCATGAAAAATAGGACAATAATTTATGTTTGTTAATTCTGACATATCTGACAGATTTGACATTTCTTTTGAGTTTTTATTATTAGAATAATAGGAAGACAATCTAGAAGTAAAAAATTATTCACAAATCCTTATAATAATAATAAAATCAAATTAAATCAAATCTGTCAGATATGTCAGAAAAATCAAACTTAAATTATTATTTAATTTTTCGTGGCTCTCTGACAATTGCCTTAAATCGAGTATTTTCTTTTGATTCTAACTAGTACATAAGAAACAAATGAACAACAAACTTGGTACTCATCGATGCACGTTTTCATTTATTTTTTTTCATTACACAATTTTTCTAAAATTATTAGAGATATCGACAAATCAAATTTTAACATTAAATTTCCTATGTTCGGGAAATAAAGTAGACATACCCGGTATAAGAAAGCAAAGAAGAAGGATTATTTTAATTAAATTTGGCCGATTTGTCACATTTAATATTCATAATGTCTCGTAACTGCATGTATAAATGATTCGAATACTTTTTGTTATATTTGTGGAAAATTAACAATTCAGCAGAATAACGAAATATTGCATTTTTTCTGAAAATAATTAGGTTAGATGGGCTACATATATTTCCATGTTTAAGTAGGTACTTACGCTTTCATACGAATAATACTGTTTCAATTAATGTATATTTGCAAAATTATGTCTTATTTTTCTTCTTATCCTACGTTTTATAACATTTTTTATTTATAATTTTGCGTTCACTGTCTGTACTATTGTAAACTAACATGAAGATAGTGGGCCGAGCGATGACGAATGTGTGCCGGTGTGCGTTAGGTATTGTTTGTCAGAATTTTTTCAAAATTTATTAAAAAATACGTGTGCCTTAGGTATTAGGATTAAAAAAAATTCTTAAAACATTACTGTGCGTTAGGTATTGTTTTTGTCAGGATATTTAAAAAAAATATTTTTCCAAAAAGATATATGTATAAATACCTGTTTCCGCGCTCCAATTTTATGTTTCCTTATTATATTTTAGTTAAAATAATACATTTCAACAAAAAAATTGCAATTTCTACTATTCTGGATAAACTGCAATCCAGCCCTAAATACATTTTACCTGCATTGGTAATGATTGGTCAGATAGATATCTTTGTATTTATTGAAATGAATAAAAGCTTGCCAAGTTATGATTAAAATGTTTCTTGCTTGGAAACCATTACATTAAGCCAAATTTTAACAACCTAATTAGAAAAAAACTAAAGTGTTATAATAGTATATTAAAGAACGTGTTTTATAAGACATGTTATTTTCGCACGCGCCAAAATTTAGAAAACGAGCGATAGCGAGTTTTCTAATTGACAAGTGCGAAAGAAAGTCTTATAAAATGAGTTCTTTATACTATTTTTTATATTTTGCGCCTTCTACAATAACATTTACTTACTCAATTTGTGATTATATTTTTAACCACTTGTATATTTTCATGTAAATAATCTCGACATTATATTATTAAAATGAATTGTCAATTAACTAAAAATAAATTAGGTAAAAATGGAATAAAGAAACGTCATCTAGTACCAACCGTCTAAAACAAAAAATTGCGTATCGTAATGACTTCATTATGAACGCAAAATATAAAAAGAGTATTTATCTTAAAACTAATCATGTCCTTATTTATTGAACAATTAAAGTTGTAATCATAATTTTGATATCAGAATAGTACTTACTTGTATAAGCATTTTATATAATACTGATATGCAATATCCTCGGAAATTTCTATATAAATAAGTATGTTCTTATCATTTCATAAACAGAGACGAATACAAAAGGCATAAAAAATTTAATTACCTAATTTGCCCATTAATTTTTTCCTTGCAAACGTTATTTTAAAGTTCAAAAGTTAAATAGTTGCAACTCATGTCTTATTTACAAATACTAATACATGTCTCCGTGTTCAAACGCTGCTAACGAATGTTTATTTTTTCTTAGTTTTTGTCTTCCTGTTCTGTGTAATTATAAACTTTGCGCAATGATGACGTCACCTGTCATTAGTTTTTAACATAAGCGCAATGAATATGACCTACATCTAAGCGCCTGTGTGGTATAATTCTAAACTCATCTTTTATGGACAAAGTACCGCTAGAGTTCTGGTACATTCAACTTGTTTCTTGTGCAGTTTTTCTGATAAACACAGATCTACTTTTATTGTCTAGCGAGAGAGAAAGATATATGTTTGTATTTAAGCTGCACGTACGTTGCGAAATATAATGCTTGTAAGTTTATTATTTGTTGTTTGTATTTTTAATTTAAGGTAGTGAGTATTTTGATAAACAATAATCATATTGCATGCTTGTTATTGTACGAAATATAATATGCTTCACAATATTCATTTGAAGAAGTTCTTTAGTTTATATAATGTTAGTAACAACCAACAAATACAATTTATTCGCCTGTTATTATTATTGTTAAGGCAATGACGAGGGCAATAAGTTTACAAAATCCCTATAATTATGGAGCAATAATTGTTTTAAAGCAAATATTCATATTTTCGAATATAGCAGGTGCTGACGGTTAGGGGTTTAATATGGGATTTTGTTTTATGCTCGGTTTTATGCTATCTTCTTTCATTTTACGGCAAAAAATGTAGAGTGGCTATTGCTACGAATTAATAGAAACTTTGAAATTTCTTTTTTAATAGGGGATTCCACCATTTTTTTTTAAATTTCATCTGAACGTATAAATAAAACTAAGACTGTCGGTGAAAATCCGGTGAAAAAATTCCTATTAACAAGCGAGTTATAGTCATCCGAAATTTGAAAATACAGATGTGACGTCACGTCACAATGTTCTTGAAATATATGCTATTTCTAAATTATATTTACAAAAAATAAATGAATATTATTATACTGTACAAGTCGACATGATTTATAATTGGAAATGTATTTAAATAATTAAGTTTAATGCAAAATATTTATATTCAAATAAAAACTGTTTGAGAATTGCACTACTGGACTGATAGCCACGCCTCCGCTATTTGAATTCTCTACTTCCATTGGTATATATATAGTAGGCTACGCCCCTAATTCGATATTCGTTATATATTTATAGGTCGTCTTTGAGTCGCCAATCAAACTTGTATCATTTTATTTCTTTATTAATATTCATTATTAAGCATATACTTTCACTATTTTTTACTAATTTCTCTTAATTCGATTGAGCTGTAATCCCCTATTTAAAAAAAAATACTAGTAACATAGAAATTGTAAAAATAGTTATCTACACAACTTCTAATTCTGAACAATTTTGCCGTAAAATGAGTAGGGGAGCAGGAAATTGCATAAAACTAAAATCCCATTCTAAATTCCTATGTTTATCCCTAATCGCCACCCGTATATTAAATAGAAAATAAAATTATATGAAATGATATATTCTACACAACGTCTAATTCTGAACAATTTTACCGTAAAATAAATAGGGGAGCAGGAAATTGCATAAAACTAAAATCCCATTCTAAATCCTTATATGTTCATCCCTAATCGCCACTCGTATATTAAATAGAAAATAAACTGATATTAAATTATTCTTATATTTTGCCTTGTATTAATTAGTCCAGGGAATCTAATGAAAATTTACTCTCAACTAAATACATAAGTAGCAATTATGGTTTTAACATCCGGTTTCATTATAATTTCACCACAAATATTTACTTTGTTTTGTGAAATTTTGAAAACAAATTAAATCAAAACTTGATTATGATTATTACAAACAGTGATACATTTAAGTTAAAATACCAGAATGTTTGTATACTCGTATCATTAAAAAACTATTAAATTTAAAACTTTTTGCAATTATTTTAAATTAATATTTAATATTTATTATTATTATTATTATATTATTATTATTTATTTGTCATGACTATTATACTGGAAGACACGATTTTAATAAAGATTCTACTTTATTAAGATTTTTTAAAAGCCAGATATGAGCAGGACCGCTCCGTGCGGGTGGGCAGGCTGTGCCCCGCACAAAGGCGCCTGACTTTGATGGGCGCCGTTTCAAGACAGTAAAGTAAATAATAGTAAATTTTTATAAAATGCTCTTATACGTAAAAACAAAATTACTATATAAATATGTCTTTGCACAAAGGCGCCTTATACCCACGGAGCGGCCCTGGATATGAGTAATATTTTTGAGCAAATACAAAACTGCTGACAATTACTACGTTTACATGCAGTTTTAAAAATGGTTTTCAGTCAAAATTATGCAAAAGTGTTTACATGCAGTTTTCAAAACAAGTTTAAAAATTGATTTGAAACCAGTTTCGGCGCATGCGCATTTAAACTGATGTAAGTGACAAATCCTCTTCACTCCAAATACTTCGTTTTGCTATTATTCCAATTATTTTTTATACTTCGTACCACTACGCACTAAAACTACACAGCTGTCAGTATATTTGACGGTTAGTAACACAAAGCAACAGAAACGTTATGCTCTGGACGCATGCGCAGTATCAAAACTGAATTTTAAGTGTTTACATTCGAAACTAGTTTTCAAGTCCAACCCATTAATTTTAGTTTTGGTTTGAGATAATTCAAAACCGTTTTGGCACTGTATACGTAGCGTTTTCAAAACTAAAAACGTTTTAAAAACGGTTTCAAAACTGCATGTAAACTCAGTAATTGTTATCTTTTGCAAATTATATAATAGTATATTAAAACATAAGATTCAAAAAGCAACGTATTCTAGTACGAGTTTCAAATTGGCTCACGAATGCTGGCTATAACGGGTGTTTTGTACTATTTTCTTTTTTGAGGCTTTCATTTACATTATTTTTACTTCCCGCTACCCTTGGTAAGGGAGGTATAAGGATCGTGCTAAAAATCGCATATCGAGATTTTGGTAAATGACCACGTTTTACTTTTAAGGCCCGTAGAATCCAATTTTAAGATTTTCACGATGTCTGTGTGTATGTGACATATAAATGTGACTATCAAAGAACTCATTATTTCACATTAATAATAGTAACGTTTTAAAAAGAAAATAGTAAATAGAACCATAGTTATATGGAACCTCATACAGTTTCCAGCATAAGTAAAAATATGTAGGTATATATATTTAAATTAATATTAATTAAATGGCGGGAGATATTTTGTTGGCCACATCAGATTTTTTTATATAAATATTTGACAATTTCCATTAAGGGATATTTTTGGTTATTGGGTTGGTGACAGTGATTTGTGCTTTTTATTTTGTCCATTACCTAGATATTTATAATAATTATGGCAGTCATGCCAATCTCAAATAACAAAATATCACCAAAAATCGTTTAAGATTGAACCTGCTTAACATCAATATGCGTGCTACAATGTGACGTTCTAATTCCGAAACGGAGAAATATTCTTACATTTGACATTTGCACTGTGCATGTAAAAAGGGAAATAATATAGAATTATATTTAAAAACTAATTATGCATATTAATAACTCGATTAATAATGTCAAACGACATGCCAAAGTTACTAAAACGAGTTGCATAGATATAAAACTTACAAATAATATATGTAGTATGTAATTAATGCAAACACTTTCTGTCTGTGTCAAGTATTACATTTATCTGATCGAAGACAAGTAGTACGCCGTGTGAATACCTATTGTCTGAAGATAAATTTGATTCGTTTCTCGCACGTTGTGCCGCACCCAATTATTGTAATAGGTTCCGCATTTGCTGTACGAACATCAACACTACAAACAACTGTTTTATTTCATCTTGTTCAAAGAAACACAATAAGACGTGTACTATTCTTTATTCTGCATTGAGATATACATACATCAACAAGGAGTGATAAATTATTTCAAGTTGCTTTAATCCTGAATTATTTCTTTGTAACAATCACATTGGAAGAAAATAATGTACAAATTTGGAATTAGTTGTTAGTGTATGATTCACTCGATCACTAAAGTGGCATTTATATCTAAATAATCATTCTTTAAGATTACGTACGTACCGTACAATGTACAAAAATAAAAATAACTTTATTTATATTTGTTTATGTATTTTTTATGGAAGTAATAAAAGCATTCTCAATTTATAATAAATTGATTAATGATTAATTTTATATGCACTTGATTAACCAAATTTAAGATGTCACGGATAACTTGTCGCAAAACGAAAAGCCTGACATTGAAATTTTAAAGTTCAAGCTGTATAATTATAAATTTCGAATACCACAATTTCAAATTTATCAATTCAAATTCATATACAATTCTAATCGATCTAATTTTCAGGTTATATATATATATATATATATATATATATATATATATATATATATATATATATATATATATATATATATATATACAGGGTGTAAATGAAATAAGTACATTAAATTTAACCAGTAATATAACTCATCGAGAGCAACAATATTTCTTAATAACTTTTTCTCGAAATCGCATATATTTTTAACATTTTTACCACGCCGTAAATTGACGAGTCGTTCCAAATATTTTTGTGATAATTGAATGCAGTAGCAATAGCTATGAAAAATTTTGTTTTAGCAATTGACAATCCTGTCAATTGTTGCAATTAAATTTTGACATTAGTAATAAACTTGTTTATAAGGTAAAATTCTGTCAAAATGCGAGTACACAGACATTGTAATTACTTACCTATGGTTTATTTATTTTTTTACTCGTATCTGTACCTACTACATTTTACTTGACATCACGGTTGACATAAAGATAGTATCATGGAGTTGCCAACGCATTTACACGGAGCGTTTCCAAATCATCACCAAATCATTCTGTTCTTAATATTCGCACATTTGTTAATCTTGTACATCTTTATCACATCACAATACGGAGTGTTACATATGACAATTTTAAAAAAAGCAACAGTTTTATCCATAACATGTGCAAAAAGTTCTGTGTTTTCAGCACATAACAGACTTCAATTTTGGGAATGGCTCATAATGTTCATTAATGAGACTGAATTTACTTGGGAAGGTGTATTTATTATGCACAATACACATCTCGACAGACAAAAATGCTGTAAAAATTTTCATTATAACATATTTGGGCGGGAACAATAAATGGACGACTAATTATTGGTACTCATGTACCTCTTTTAAATGGACAAAAGTTTGTACTTACATTTTTTGAATAACGTGTTTAAACTATTATGATTTATCGACGATAAATAATCATCTCATAACCTAATACCGATGCTTTTGCTCTTCCTCTCGTTACCTCGCCCCTCCTTGTCTTCCACTATTCACAGGTGATTAAAAGCCTGGTTTAATACACAACTTTATAATTTTGTTATACAAAATTATATTTCTTTATTTTAAAAATTGTACTATTACGAATTAATAAATAATAAATGTTATTTCCGTTGATTCGTTTATTAATTACTGTGACTGCAAGTGCAACCGATAACCGACTATTTTTGAGCTGTTTGTATCCCACTTGATTACGGCAGCAGCCATTTGTTCTCCATGGGCGGGTAACGAAATATGCAGTAAATCTTTAAAGAATTTTAACTCAAAATCTAAAAGACTTAGAAAAAATAGTTATTAAGAAATATTGTTGCTCTCGTCGAGTTACATTACTGGTTAAATTTAATGCACTTATTTCATTTACACTATATACAGGGTGTAAATGAAATAAGTGCATTAATTTTAACCAGTAATGTAACTCGATGAGAGCAACAATATTTCTTAATAACTTTTTTTTCTAAGTCTTTTAGATTTTGAGTTAAAATTCTTTAAAGATTTGCTGCATATTTCGTTACCCGCTCATGGAGAACAAATGAGCAGCTGCCATTCAAGTGGGATACAAGCAGCTCAAAATTTGTCGGTTATCGGTTACACTTACAGTCACAGTAATTAATAAACGAATCAAGGGAAATAACATTATTATTAATTAATACGTAATAATACAATTTTTAAAATAAATAAATTTAAATTTTGGATAACAAAATTATAAAGTTGTGTATTGAAACAGGCTTTTTATCTTTACCTGTGAATAGTGTGAATAGAGGAAGACAAGGGGTGACGGGGTAACTAGAGGAAGAGAAAAAGCATAGTTATTAGGTTATGAGATGATTATTTATCGTCGATAAATCATAATAGTTTAAATACGTTATTCAAAAAATGTAAGTACAAACTTTTGTCCATTTAAAAGAGGTACATGAGTACCAATAATTAGTCGTCCATTTATTGTTCCCCAAATATTTTTTAATGAAAATTTTTACAGCATTTTCGTCTGTCAAGATGTGTATTGTGCATAATAAATACACCTTCCCAAGTAAATTCAGTCTCATGAATGAACATTATGAGCCATTCCCAAAATTGAAGTCTGTTATGTGCTGAAAACATTGAACTTTTTGCACATGGTATGGATACAGATGTACAAGATTAACAAATGTGCGAATATTAAGAACAGAATGATTTGGTGATGATTTGGAAACGCTCCGTGTAAATGCGTTGGCAACTCCATGACACTGTCTTTATGAGAACCGTGATGTCAAGTAACATGTAGTACAGATACGAGTAAAAAATAAATAAATAAACCATAGGTAAGTAATTACAATGTCTGTGTACTCGCATTTTGACAGAATTTTACCTTATAAACAAGTTTATTACTGTCAAAATTTAATTGCAACAATTGACAAGACTGTCAATTGCTAAAACAAAATTTTGCATAGCTATTGCTGCTGCATTCAATTATCACAAAAATATTTGGAACGACTCGTCAATTTACGGGGTGGTAAAAATGCTAAAAAAATATGCGATTTCGAGAAAAAGTTATTAAGAAATATTGTTGCTCTCGATGAGTTATACTACTGGTCAAATTTAATGCACTTATTTCATTTACACCCTGTATATAACCTAAAACCGCATATTTTCCTTGTTAGATGTCAAGTATTGATCAAATAATTTGCTCGTGTAATAGCTTTATCATATTTTTTTATTCCGTACTCTTTGAAAATGTACTTGTTTCAATAAATGGATTGAGATAAAAATCTTTGAAGAGGACCTTATAAGATAAAAAATTGGCGAACATTATTTCCTTGTCGTGATATAATCGTTAGTAACGATAACACCAACAAAAAGTTCTAAATACTTTATACGAGGGTCACGTTAAAGTGATTGAGATTAAGAAAATCAGGCAAGCCGTGGAAAATAGACTAGGCAGCGAGCAATCACGTGACTAGAGCTACCTTGAAGTGCTTGTAATTAGCTGATATTTGTATTTGGCAAGAATAATGTCACATATATATATATATATATATATATATATATATATATATATATACAGGGTGTTAATTAAAAGGCGGGCCATAGGTGTTTAACATGGGAAATCAGTTTTTCCTTGCGCAAAAGTTCCCATTTAATTTTAAGCAATAAAGTTTCAAATAAAAGTGTAGATAATTAAATTGTACGCCTAAATCACTAAACAGATTTAATTTTGCACGTTTGGTATCGTGTAAAATTGAATTTGAAATTCTATTATATTGCTTATTTGTGGCGATAGCCATGGAATAGAAACAATGTTATGAAGAAATGCATTTATTTTGAACTGTTAGAAATTCGATTTTCAAATAAAAATTACTTGTAATTATACTCAACACCTAAGCCATTGAACATGTTTTGTTTTTATAATGTAGATCAAAATCACTACAGAGATTTTATTTAAATTTTATTTTGTAACCTGAAAAACCGAAATTTTGACAATTCAAACGCTATGTATTTCTTTATAATTTTGTTAAAATTCCATGGCTATCGCTACAAATGAGCAATTTTTCTACAATTTCAAATTCGATTTATTCGTTATCAAACGTGCAAAATTAAATCTGTTTAGTGATTTAGGCGTACAATTTAATTATCTACAACTTTTATTTGAAACTTTATTGCTTAAAATTAAATGGGAACTTTTGCGCAAGGAAAAACTGATTTCCCATGTTAAACGCCTCAGGCCCGTTTTTTAATTAACATCCTGTATATATACTGGGGAATAATTTGCTATTGTAATGCAAATCACTTTATTGCCATTTTTTTATTGAAAATGTGAAAAAAGCGTAGAATTGTGGAGAAGTACAATGTATTATAATATATTGATTTATTTGATCAAATTTGAATCGTCAATAACTCAACAGCAATATGCGGTATTTCTTTGAAATAGATACATACTTTCATCTTCTTAAAAACTTCCATTTATCACTAAACTCTACCTGCATTTATAATTCTTTTTGAAATTCTAAAACCGTAGCGAATTGCGTATCCAAATTTACACCTTACATTCTTCTCCGAATAGTTTTCTCAGTGTCTGCATTTTGTTGATCCGTCTAACAATGGGTCTTACGCTTTTAAACTTTGTTTACTGCAATAAGACACACGTTGCAGTTTCTTCTCAACTTTTAAACATCTTTTATCGTTCTTGTTTCTCTTTCTTTTTTCTTTGTCATTTGCTGTTTCGTTCCCATTTCGTTCCTATCGGATGAAGTTTTGGGATATTGTTCATAGTGGCGTTTATTAAATTTTGTTGTAGTATTTTTTTCCAGTGGAATGTTTTGAACGTGTGGCAATGTAATTATTTTGATTTTAATTTGTTTGGAAAAACAATAGCTTTAGGTTTGGTAAACAACTCGGTGCAGATTTTTTGATATTAAAATGAAATAAACATATTTAAATTTTGCGTGGAATATTCAATAAATGAGGGGAATAGAATGAAAATATATGAAAAACAGCTTAATTTCACATTAAAATAATAGGGAATGGGGATGTTTATGTTTTTTGTTGTGTATCGATCCAAATTTTCTCGGAATTATTTATAATGTTTAATTAATTATATATTTTTGATATTTTATTAATATGTATTTACAAAACATAACTATTTTCTATTATTCTAACCATGTAAGTATTTCTTGGAAATAGACAAAGCCATTAAACGTAATGAAAAACTGATGAATGACCAAACAGATGTTCTCCGCTCGGAAATTTTGGAAATATCGAAGGGGAATTATTGTTGATCCCTTAGGATGGTATTTCCAAGATCAACAATAATACTTTATAATTTTATGCATGTGTCTGTATATAGTCACGTAATTCTCTTGTACATTCTCAGTCTTCTGAAGATGCTGTAAATAATAATAATAATAATAAAAAAGTAACGTGAATCCCTGAAGCGCACGATATTTGCAACTCTTGAAAATGGTATTCTGTTATTTAACTTTACAGTAAATATATATATACCTAGTGCATTGGGTTCCTTGCCGGTTTCTTCTTTGTCTTTTCGTTTTAAAGTACATATAAATTACTTTGCAATATGAAAAAATCTAATGTGGCCAGCACATTACCTTCCGTCAGTTCTATGTATTTTGTATGAATGTCATACAGAAAGTTCCTTGCAAAAGATTATATTTTTTGTACATTACCTTAAGGCAGTTGAATGTATTTTATACAAATTCCATACAGAAAGCAAAAATCCTATATTTCCAGTAAAATTATAACACATACATACTGTCAACTGCACTAGACACTGACACCTTTCAATTAGAATTTTCTTAATACATCAGCTGTTTCCAGAGTTATAGCACAGCTAGCTAATATATGATATTTAATTTCTTTATAATTTTTAACTTTATATCCATTTAATATGAAATATAAAATGCATTCAAATCGCATAGAGAATAAAATATTCTTTAATATTTATAATAACATCAAATGTAAAAAAATGATATTAACATAATTTTTTCAAGAAAAACTGTTAAAATCTTCAAATGAGGGTACTTCCGGTTGACCAATTCTAACCAAAATCTAATCAGCTCTTCACATGGATGTAACGAAGAGGAATACGAAAGAATTATAATTTTTTGAATTGTAGTATGGAAGTTATCGTAGACGAAAATTTTGTTACACACACACACACACACACACACACACACACACACACACACACACACACACACACACACACACACACACACACACACACACACACACACACACACACACACACACACACACACACACACACACACACACACACACACACACACACACACACACACACACACACACACACACACACACACACACACACACACACACACACACACACACACACACACACACACACACACACACACACACACACACACACACACACACACACACACACACACACACACACACACACACACACACACACACACACACACACACACACACACACACACACACACACACACACACACACACACACACACACACACACACACACACACACACACACACACACACACACACACACACACACACACACACACACACACACACACACACACACACACACACACACACACACACACACACACACACACACACACACACACACACACACACACACACACACACACACACACACACACACACACACACACACACACACACACACACACACACACACACACACACACACACACACACACACACACACACACACACACACACACACACACACACACACACACACACACACACACACACACACACACACACACACACACACACACACACACACACACACACACACACACACACACACACACACACACACACACACACACACACACACACACACACACACACACACACACACACACACACACACACACACACACACACACACACACACACACACACACACACACACACACACACACACACACACACACACACACACACACACACACACACACACACACACACACACACACACACACACACACACACACACACACACACACACACACACACACACACACACACACACACACACACACACACACACACACACACACACACACACACACACACACACACACACACACACACACACACACACACACACACACACACACACACACACACACACACACACACACACACACACACACACACACACACACACACACACACACACACACACACACACACACACACACACACACACACACACACACACACACACACACACACACACACACACACACACACACACACACACACACACACACACACACACACACACACACACACACACACACACACACACACACACACACACACACACACACACACACACACACACACACACACACACACACACACACACACACACACACACACACACACACACACACACACACACACACACACACACACACACACACACACACACACACACACACACACACACACACACACACACACACACACACACACACACACACACACACACACACACACACACACACACACACACACACACACACACACACACACACACACACACACACACACACACACACACACACACACACACACACACACACACACACACACACACAGACATCATCGTAGAAATAGTAAAATCGTGTTCTAGGGACCCTAAAACGTGCTTATTCATCAAAAACTCACCACCGAATTTTTTGACCAAAGACAATACCTTCTTTACCTAAAGGTGACGGAAGGTAAAAAGAACGAAAAAATATTAACAACGTCAATTGCTGCGTTTATGGCTGTCATTCTCGGGGTTGTAAGAAATTATCTGTGCCAAAAATTGGTGAGAGGAAGAGTGACATCCAAAATAAATTTGGTAAAATGGAGTCTATCGACAAAAGAGAGGGCTGGATTAGGAAAATACGAACTGGAAAACAAGTGACGCATCATCAAGATGATAACAAAAATGAAAAATATTGTACTATTTCCTGACCAATTCATGAGTAAAATAATACACTTTTCACTTTATGTGTAGCATTCAATATATTTCTTACACTTGTAATTAAAACAATTTGAAAGATATTTGACATTAGTTCCATTTTAATTTTCTTAACTAAGTAAAGTAAATACATATTTATTTAACATCCATGAATAATATATGGTACTACCTTGTACAAAATATTAAGACAACTTTAATGTGTTTGCACTGGCCACATGATGGCCAGCTATACAAGAGCATTTTGTAAATAATCAATTGTAAATTTAAAGTTCTTCTAATCTCATGAGGATGTGACGTTAGAGCACTTGTTTAAACACAGCCCAATTTTTTTTTAGTCTGTAGCTTTATGTTCATTAACGCCACATAAAGATAACAACCCACGATTCAACAATTCTCCCCTTCTATAAAACTTCGAGAAGAATTTGTTGCCTCCAAATAAGTAATCATATCCTTAGTATATATAGTAATAAGTCTAAGATAACTTTCTTCGAATGTCATTATAATTTACACAAAATTATTACTAACACTATATATAAAAAGTATAATGAATTTGTTAGTATACAACGAATGTTGGTTATGCAATGTTTCTGTATGCGATCTTATAGCACAATACCATCGAATGTTGGTTATGCAATGTTTCTGTATGCGATCTTATAGCACAATACCATTTTCAGAGCACGTGTATGCTATAACACTAGCGCCGCCATCAGTAGTTTTAGTCGCCAATATTCCGTTACTTAACCACGACCGTGGTTATGGTTTTCTTGTGGTTCGCGTGGTCAGGTTATGGTTATTGAAAAGTTGTTGTGATTCGGAACATCTTGGTTAATTTCTGTTGGTAAAGCAGGGAATCATCGCATTAGAAATAAGTGACAACCTAACTCTATTTGTCTATTTTTTACTAACGTAAATATTATACATATCAGTATATATTAATAATAATAATTATATATTTATACAATTTTATTTAATATTATAAGAAATAAGAAAATGACCACAACAACCACAAAAAATTGTGGTCGTTGTGGTCACGAAAAAGTAACCAAAACTTTCAGGAACCACATTCCGAAATGGAACCTCTATCCTGAAATTATGTTTTGGTTACATTCCGGAACGCTTAACCAGAACCTTGGTCACCGCGGTTAAGTTACGGAATATACTATTAGCCAAGTGTTAATTATTTTACCTATATAGAAAATTTATGATCAATGACAAAAAATACCTGACCAAACTCGATTTATCCAGTTTATTTACATGCTGCTATAGACCGCTTTTTATATTTAAAAAGGTCGGTATTCTTTACAGGTGCATGTGCTTTGAAAGAGACACGTACTCGGAATTCTTGTGGTTTTTCTGAAACTTTTGCGTATGGGATTCCCAAAATAGTTTTTGCAAAAATTATAAGGAAACTCCGATTCTGAGAACATCTTAATTTAATACGAGTATGTGAAAACTAATAATATGGGTATAAACACTCAATTAAGTTTTGAAATTTAATATTAGGGAAACCCAATAAAATTAGTTAAATTCTTATGAATAAATAATATATAGAAATTACAAGTTACATTTTTTACAATGTCGAAAACAATATAAAATACATGTCATAAATTATGTACCTCACCCAAATTATCATAATAAAAAATTTATATGCGCCTCAATTATGTTTACATATTAGCAATATATAAAAATATAAACTCGGTCACTGGTTTCCGTTAGGCAGTGCAGTGTATTTGATTTTAGTATTTAGAAGCAAATGGCAATGATATTATCATTTGTGAATTCTGTTGTAGACAAGCCTCAGCTCGGAAGTGCTGCCTCCACATTAGTATAGCTTGCACCTTTCCAAAATTTCTTCTTCTCATTCACCTATGTATATATTTTCTCTTCTCGACAATTCAAGCGGCTTCAAGTATATTATGACTTGAAAAATCCCATTGGTTTATCTCAGCGGATTGAAAATAGGATTGAGTTATTTTCAATCTTCTTTAAATTCGTATCGACTAAAAAAAGATAGTTAAATACTAGATTATGAAGACAGACAGGGAGAGGAATATGATTTAATTTCATGCTGGATATATAACCTCAAAATCTAAAAATTGTCATGTTGTTGTTTGTCTTCTTTTTTAAAAACATTAAAAAAATATTTGTTTCTTCATTACTCCAAATATTTCGCTTTTGGACAATTTTACTAAGTTTTATGTCGCGACTTTTATAAAATAAGGTAAAATGCAAATAACCAACAATTGATATGAATTTAGTTTTTAGTAACACTCCAACATATTGCGGATGTGCGCATGCATAATTACATTATTTGAAACTTCACTGTTTATCCAAGCCTATTATTTTATAGGCTTGACTTGACATTTTCAAGCGGCTTGAAATATTAATCTCCATCGTTTATTTCGAAGATTGAAAAGGGATTTACTAAATTCAAGCGGCTTGAAACAACGAGATAAACATAGTCAATTATTAGGTACTTTCTGAATTCAATAAAATTCTTCTCTCTTCTCCAATCCTCATTCCTGACTCTCGCTTTAGTTGCTTTCTATGCAATCTTGTATGCTGTTTTCTCTGTGCAATTCTGCTCCTAATTTCTTCATTCCAGTTGCCATCCCAATTTACTGGAGCTTCCAATATATTTGAAGGACAGGGCCGATCCTAACCTATCAGTCGCCTTTGTTCTTACATATAAATGCCCCTCCTTTTTTTTTTTCAAGTATTTAAGCCATTCATATTGCAGAGAGTAGGGAATTGTTTTGACCTCTCTGATTGGCTGAAATTGGAGATAAGTTTACTTAAAAATAGCTCTGATGCGAGCACCATCTGCTGAATGACAAATGGAACAGAGATTAGTTCTAAACACAATGAATTAGAAATAAAATCATCCACATAATAATATGTTAAAAAACAACTTTAGTGAATTAGGTGTGTAATTTAATTATCTACAAGTTTTATTTGTAACATTTTTGTCTAAAATTAATTGGGAACTTTTACGCAAAGGAAAACTGATTTCCAATGTTAAACGCCTATGGCCCGCTTTTTGATTAACACCCTGTACCTATGTATATCTGTACCAAGAGTTGCGTAATTTAATGAAAATATGTTTCTCTGATTATATTCCTTAGGGTTTTTTCTAAAAAAATTTGATTACAACAAAGAAAAGCTTGATGAACAAAGAAAATTTGATTACAATAATGAAAAAGTTTAATTAATAATTACGTAAAAAAATTGATTATTATATTTCTGTCACCCTATAATGTAAAAATTCATAATTTTTTGCTTTAAAATTTTCTCATAGGGGCGCAAGATTTCTAGTTACGCCACTGACTGACATCATAAGTATACTCAGTCTTTTAATAAAATAAACTATATACCTATTAGTTAGATATGTTACCAGTCAGCCAAACCAAGTATTTAAAAGAATAATGCTTTATTAATATGTTTATTTCATAAATTGTTGATATTTTTAAAATTCTTAAATTTTTTTTTTCTATAGAAAGTTAAGATGGTTTTGCCGCCCCCATGCTTGGCCGCCTTTGTTCTAGGAACAAAATGAACACCCGTTAAGGTGGGTACACACATGTACAAAATACCGTAACAGAACACCGTCGAGTAACTTAAACGCGTAACTGTGTGGACGGTACATCGTAACAGCGTAACACCGTAACATCGTAAGAGAACAGCGTTCCACCGGCGGTCGGTTTTCTAGCGTCGCATCAAAGAAATGTTACACGCACGTGTTCATCCCTCGTGTGCGAGTGTGGACAAGTCTTTAGAACTTCGCAGTTTACAGTAACAATATTCAGTTGGTAAGTGTTAACACTATGGAGTGGACGCAAGATAATATCATAAGTTTCATTGAAATTTATCAGAAATCTGATATATTATGGGATTCAAAACATCCTCAACATTATAATAAAACATTCAAAAATGACGCATGGGAAGAAATATTGGAGACTCGTAAACGAGTCACCAGTCGCCAAAAATCGAATTGTCACTGCTAATCTTTGTTGTACAGGAATGGCCTTCCTCCAGTATGTGTCTTTGCGCATAATTTTTGGACCAATTAAATTTATTAGGTATTCGAAATCCACAGGTGACATTCGTGTAAAATTTTTGTGCAAACCACTAACTGTTTGGAATTTAAGATCATTTAGTAAATGGTCCGCACCATAATCAATTCTGTTTGCAAATAGTTGTGTACACTACCATCGTCTTTGTCTTTGTCTTCGTTTTTTACGTATTAAATTATCAATTACTATATATGCTGCAGCAGCAACTTCCATCTCGAACACAGACAAATGACTGCTTGACATGGAACGGGAAAATGTTCGACTATTTGATTCGTGGCGAGGTTACGTTACGGTCACACAAAAATTTAAACGTAACATCGACGCGTAGCAGAAAAATGTTACGCGACGGTGTTCTGTTACGATATTTTGTACATGTGTGTATCCACCTTTAGGATCGGGTCTGTGAAGGAACTTACTTATTCTCTCTCCATTCAACAAAACGAGAACTATTTTTCTAGAATGCAACCCTGAGTCTTTGTACAACTTTTTACAAGCTTATCATTAAAATCTTGCAAAATTATTGTTAAAGCAATTGGTAGTATCTGCGTTATGCTTAGTAAACAAGCATTAGGAAACTAGTTGAATTCTAATCTTTGCGATAATTTTTAACAATGATTACATCTGTATGAAGTAATGTTATCTTTATCTCTACGGTTTTATTAGCTGATATATGAACAAATATCCTGTTACTTTGTTTGAAAACATTGCAGTACATGACTCATACTTTGTCCGGGGATTTTTTTATTTGAGGAAATTCGAAATTACAAAATTACAATTACGAAGTAATCTGCTTATCTTTTCTCAAGATGTGTGGAAACTTTGCATTTAGATGGAGTTTTTAACGCTTTAGAACTTAACAGTACGTATGAGTCATAATATTTTGCAAGATGTAATTGTGTAAAAAATATTTACATTAACATTTTCTAATAAAACAACTATGGGAGAAAAGTTTTTTTATTGTGTATATAAATTATTATAAATAAATATCTTTTACACAGATCACTGTGAGAAATAGTTTTTTGAAGCAAAATGTCGAAAGTCCAAGCATTTTTCATGATTTGAAGGCTATAAGTATAGACAGTCCAAAAGTATAGATACACCTGCTGATTTGTAAAAATCCATGTATTTAAATTCAAATTGTTTCCCTCATACGAGGGTCACGCTAGAATTATTGGAAATGAGAAATTCCGGTAGGCTGTGGAAAACAAAATTTTAAACAGTTAGGTACTTACATGCCATTTGAAATTACAAGTAAATTGCGAAAGTTAAGTTCGTATTTAGTTAATCATTTTTTTGTAGTATCGTTATGAGTGCACATGAGGTGACGCCTGGTAAGCGCCCGCACGGTGCAAATATTTCATCATTACCGATATCTGTGTACAAAACAGATTGGTACACCCAGCAATGGGTAATATGCCGTGATGATATTTTTATTTATTTATTTTTCGCTCGATTTTTCGTTATAAGTGAAAATATATATTAAGAAATCTGACTAAAGGTACGGTTTCGCTGGCGCTGTCATCGGTTGCGGTCGGCAGCGCTGCCAGCCGCTTCAAGAGCAGTCTGACCACGCTTGTACTTGTTAAAAATGACACCCAATTTTACTCAAATATTTTAAAAAATTGTCTAAATTTTAAGTCATTCGTTTTTGGTCGACTATTTATTAACAAAGAAAAAATCCTTCATTTCTCTGGTTTGGAACAAATCAGACAGCTCTTTTCAATATTTTCTAAAATGTTATCCTCCTCCTTTTCCTCGAGCTTGAAGCAAAGTAGTGTGTAAGAATCAATTTTCGCTGAAGTTTAAATGGCAAGTGACGTCAGCCAACCGCGTTCAACGAAACCATCCTGGCAGTACTGTCAAAACCATAGCTGCTGACCGCTATTCCGACCGTGGCCGCGAAACTGTACTTTAATTGGGAGTTAAGAAGTGAAAGAATTGATAATAAAATTAAAAATTACTCCTAAAATTAAGTGAAAATACAAACTAAAAATATACGTATTTCGAGAATAATGTTTTCATCTTTACTAGTAAATTTTACGCGAAATCTTGTAGAGTTGATAAGACCTCTGGAACGCTGAACAAACGTCTAAGTATAGCGATCGCGCTAGCAGCCGAGCTACGTAAACAAACAAGCCGCGACGTGTTTAATTACTTCCGGTCGCCTGAACCTTTTGTGTTCATTGTTATTATACGGTCGAACATTCAAGATCTCTCTGGAAATTAATGGCAGCTGTATAAAAGGGACGCAGCTATGCTTGGGAGTTAGTTACATGGAGAGACATATAGAAACATTCACATAGAGTGTTAGTGAAGCACAGCAGTATCGTGGTGAGCGTATGCAGTATAGTAGACTCGGGAAGTTACTGGTTAACTGGGATAGCTGTGGATGTGAATACTCGGTAGTGTTGACGAGTATTGGGAAGCTGTAGTGTAAAAGGACAGTAACGGCGAGTCGGGAAGTTACTGGTATACCGGGATAACTGTGGAAGTGAGTGCTCTGTAGTATTGAAGAGTATGGGGAAGTGGATACTCGGCAGTGGTGTTGAAGAATTGTGGCATACGGACAGTCGGTGATACTGAGGATGTGGAAGTGAGAGAGTTACATAAATAGACAAGATAGTGAGGTGAAAGGTATGACTTTTGTCTGAGCAGTTGAATATACAGACATACAATTGAGTATATACACGCTGTGCTGGGGTAGGATTCTGTAACTCGTCCGTTATCAAATGGTACCGTTATCAGTATGGTTACATAGAAAATGACATTTTATTTGAAAATTATGACGTAAGTATGCCAATCATCTAATAAAAAATAAGTTGCTATAGTTATAATGGTACCGTTTGATAACGGACGAATTACAGAATCCTACCCGAGGTCGGTTGGCGGACAGTTGAACGTGATATAAATAAACAGTGAAATAAATAGTCGAAATAAATAATTAATAAGATCGTATAAATATATAGTCTTGTTAATTGTTAAATAAATAAATAATGTTTGGGTTATCTAGTCAGTTATAGTTTTAGTCTTAATTAGTTTTTTTAATAATTGTCTAATATTTACACTTCACCCAAATAAATAAATAAAAACGTTAGGTACATTATTTTCACTTAGATGTACGGGAAGTTTCGGGCAGTTTTAAATTTTATTATTAATTTTTGAACATAGGTACTTAAAATAAAATTTTAAAAAATATTACTGTGGTTTATTCTTAATAATTCTAGCGTGCCCTCGTATTAATAAATATTATTTACATGTCTATTTTATACACATACGCCAAATACCAACAAAAACAGAACAAACCAACAATATGAACAATCCGCCCTCCATATCGATTCAATAGGTCATAACACAGTTTCACAACCAATTACTCTATACACTATAGTTCTTTCTTCCCCCAAGGGACTCTAGTCACACAATTGTGAGTTTGGCTCAGCATCCAAACACGCTGTTGGCCTCGAGCCAGGGAAAAATTGGAGCGCACCCAACAAGGGATGCTGATGCTGTACACAGCTTCGTCAGCAGCACTGAGTCAATTCTGATCACTTCAGGGCCGCCTATGCTAATTTTTAAACCGGTTATAGAAAAAATAGGGCAGTAGAGGGTACACAAGGGATGTAATGTTGATCTGGGTGATGTTCAGTAAGCATCAGAGATACAGTGTCGACCAAAAATACGAGTAAGCTATAAGAGATAACTGACGGAGAAGGTAATTCAGAGACTGAAATCTTGTGAAACATATCAAGTATCATTTTTGTGTAACTTTTCGGGCTGGATTGCTTGCTGGGAGCCGTGCTGGTTACCGTGTTGGAAATTTGTCTGCTTGCGGGCTGCGGTGCTTTCCAGCTTGCTGGTTTTTCAGGATAGGTTCGGTGCTAATTTTTTTTGCATGCGGCGATGCTGGTACAGTATAGACAACATATACAGTAATGAAACTCTGTGTCGGCACTTTTGATACCAAACTGAGTGACCTTGAATGAAGCCGCCATGTTTCTGTTGCGCGTAGTGGCGCCAATTCAAATGGTACCGCAAAGTATAACATCGTATTATACTACAACCAGTTATACAATACAAGTAAAAAGTATTTTACATAAATAAATAAGTATATCATCACGGCATATTACACATTGCTGGGTGTGCCAATCTGGTATTAATAGGGTATTCTCTCATGATTACAAATATTAGAAAGTTATTAAAAATATTAAAGTTGATTGGTAAAACAGAGGGAAAAAGCAAAAAAAACTGTTTTAAATTGATTGTTGCAAAAGATATAAAGCATCTAAATTTTGCTGATGAACTAGTTGTACTACCAATGGGAGACGAGTTGAAATCCCTACTCCATGTTCGAATGTGATAACAGGCCGCATCTTAAATATGCACATACTCGGCTCTACTTCGGATCGTTCGGGAGAGTTCGTATACAACTGTTTTAGCATGTATTGTTAAGCGATATGACATCTCGTAACAAAATAATGAACTACATGTCAACAATGTGTGTAATATTAAAAATTTGTTAAATACTACGTACAAACACATATTTGTGTATCTAACCGACTTACGAGTGGCGTTACGTATATAAACTTAACATGCGAAATTAGAATATTTTGAATATTTACTGAAAATTTTTGTATACATGTCCATGGATACTAATTGCATCATATTAATAATTAATTGTTCAAAATTAATAAGGAATAATTAAAAAGTAAATAAAATTTATAACAAATATAATGTAATAATTATTATCCTTCCTAAATGAGATTTTGTATAATGACTTTCGTGGCACAGTGGTAATGTTCTTGCTTGTTACGTTAAGGGTGCTCTTTTTTTATTTTTTTATAAACAAGTATATTTTGTTGTAAATTTAAGTAAATATCAAATTTAATATAACCAATTTTATCTGATTATGTTAAATAAATATGAAGAAAAAATAAAAAAAAGATAAGGAAGTTTGGTAGATTCGAACCTACCTAGTGATATAAAGAAGCAAGAACGTTGCCACCAAGCAATGAAACTCTGGTGTTTAACATTCTTATACAATATATAATAATAGCAATAAAAGTATGTTGTCAATCGCCAGCTATATAATTTAAGAATTTCAAAATGTTTTTTCAGTATAAACAAGAATATGTAATCGATTACTTAGAATGATTTTTCTTATAAATTTCGTAAGTTTTTTAGTAATAGTAAGTAAGATTACAATTAAATACACTTTATTTCCCATCTTTTTCAATACTTACTGAACATTTTCTCGAAAATCCATGAACCACTGATTGCACACCGCTGGTACTGTACAACTAGTACGTCACTATCATGTGACACAACAAAATCAAATTTTAAAAATTAATATCTCGCTTATTAAAAGGAATTTTTAATTCGGGTTTTCACAGGTACTCTTAGATATACTTGTTCTTTAAGAAAAAAAAAAATGCGAGAATACTCTATTCGGTAATGATGATGACATATGGTTTTAGTATAATAACAGTAAACAAACATAATGCCTTTTTACAAGTTACAAATTTTTGTCTGCGATTTTATAATCGTTCAAGACTATTATATTCCCGAGTTCTGTCAGAAGTAAAATATCGATGCGGTTTTCGGTTACGGTTTCGTTACCCTGAACCGAAGTCATGGATAATGCGTGACAAGTCAGAGATACTACTTCTTGTGTGATAAGGCCTTTACACAATGTAGTCACCAAATCATCAAGGATTTTGTTTGCCGACAAATTCTTTTTTTTTTAAATATATTTCATAACAACACCGATTTAACTTATAATCAGTTTGCCGTGGTGTTTGAGGTATATACAGGGTGTTTCCCGAGGGGTTAATCAATATGACAGTACGGTGTACATTTGCAATACAGTACAAAAGTCAGTACAGCACAATCCTTGTCAGTACAGATCAGTCTCATGCTAGTACAAGCAGTCCCGTGTCAGTCCTTGTCAGTATGATTCAGTCTCGTGTCAGTTCCATATCAGTACCAGTCAGTTTCGTATCAGTACAATACAATCCTTGTCAGTACGACTCAGTCCCTTGTCAGTACACTCAGTCCCATGTTAGTCCTTGTCAGTACGATTCAGTCACGTGTCAGTCCCGTATCAGTACGAGTCAGTCTCAGTCAGTCCAATAGCAGTACGACACAGTCCCATGTTAGTACAACTCAGTCCCGTGGCGGTGCGACGTAAGTCTCAAGGTTTTTACTACTTACTAACAATGAGTGACAATATAAAGTGTTCAGTGATATTGAAAATATTCCACATCCAGAAATGGTGGAAGGACGAGTGGAAGGAAAATTATTTTTATCAAATGAAAATTTTAATGAGCTCGAAAATCAAGTTTCCATTGATAATATTTCAAATATAAATAGAACACTCGAAGAACCGGCATTTAACTGTGATACCTCTACGGATGACTCTAATGATGAAAATGACTATATAATTTTACCTGATTCTAGCAGTGGTGATGAATTTAATGATGATCCAGTAAATAAAATAGAATTGGAAAAATACTACTCTGTGTATTATGAAACAAACTGTTATATTGGTCGTGCTATTCATATAATAGATAAAAACACAACTAAATTTAAATTTTTGAAATCTGAACTTGATTATTATGTTTGGCCTAAATGCAGTGATATTCAAGATGTTTCAAATTTTTATATTTTTTACGGTCCTGTAGAATTAACTGGTTCTGAACCTTTTTACTTAAATATGACGTTAAAACAAAAAAATTATTAAATATTATAGAGATTTCAAAAAATCTTTAATATAAGTACAGTGGACCCCCGGTAATCCGGCCCCTGTCTAATCCGGCACCCCCTGTAATCCGACATGACTATTATTATTGAATATTTTTTGACAGTCTTTGCTAATGTAGATAATGCATGATTGAGCAGGTTATTTTTATTCATAATTTTTGATTATTTTAGTATGTACATTTGTTTGTACACAATTACATATTTCCTAATGTAAAGTTATTATTGTTTGTAAGTTGTTGTAAGCATTAATGACGTTAACTTCATAATAAAACGTAAGCTCTCTATTGTGTTGTTTAATTTACTAAATTTGACATACATAATGAAGTATGATTTGTACTTCAGAGTATAACATATAGAATCTTATCACTGGATCTGTAATTTGTCGGATTACAAGGTACTCGTTTGTAAAAAAATCCGGACTATAGGGGGTCTTAGGCAGTACTCTATAATCCGACAAATTCGATAGTCCGACACTGCCCTGCAAAACGTTTGTCGGAGTACCGGGGGTCCACTGTATTAGTAGATACCTAATATCTTATTAAAAGTTGATTTTTTTTTTCAAATGTTTGTACCTAACACCTTACTTACTCATCTTTATGTGCTATTTATTTATATTTTTATAGATAAAGTCTTATTATTATTTAAGAAACTGTTTTTTTTTTGTGTTATTTATATATAATATATTTTTGTGATTATTATATTACTTAAAAATACACTATTAAATACCTAAAACTATTTTTCTTTAGCTCTATCAGTACCTAACAGTCTTGTCAGTCCAGTTATCAGTCCCTAACAGTCTTGTCAGTCAAGTTATCAGTCCCTAACAGCCTTGTCAGTCCGGTAGTCAGTCAGTAACAGTCTTGTCAGTCCGTAACAGTCTTATCAATCAGATAATCATTACTTGTCATTCCTAACAGTACACACAGTCTTGTACGCTATTATGTATATTGACAAACCCCTCGGTGTTTCCTTTAAAACAACCAGCGCTTTTTTGGGCGAACTAACAACTTTAGAGAAAAATGTATTATACCAAAAATGATCAAGAATAAGTGGATAATGTATCAATAGTAACAAACCGAATATTTAATTAGTGGTTCTCAAACGAAAGAACAAAATTATATTTTTTTAAATGGCACCCTATATAATTTTTTAGCCATTTAAATAGAATATTATTTTGTGATTTCAACGATATAAATGTAGCATAGGGTTGTATAACAATTATTTCGAGAAAAATGGTATTAAAAACTAGAAATAATGTACGAGTAAAAAATGGATTTACTGCTAGCGTAACTAGGCAACAGACGTATTGTCTACTAATTGTAATATAACATTATTTTTAATATCATTTTTCTCGAAATAATTGTTATACACCACTATATCATATTTATATCATTGAAATCAGAAAAAATTCTCTATCTAGTGGGCTAAAAAATTATGTAGGATATCATTTAAAAAATATATAATTTCGTTCTGCCGTTTGAGAACCACTGGTCGAATTTTCGGTTTGTTATTATTAATAAATTAGCCCCTTATTCCTGATCATTTCTTGTATATAACATTTTTTTCTAAAGTCATTAGTTCACCCAAAAAAACGCTGGTTGTTTTAAAGGAAACACCCTGTATGAGTAATCAGTTTTGTTAACAATCATATGTTAGCTGATAAAAATAATACTGCAACACAAAATTATTCAACACATTTAAATACTGTATTAATTTCTATCTATCATGGTTGTGCATTACTGTCTCTCTCTTAAAGCTTGTAGACTTTGTCTAAAGAGGTTACTTCAGAACTCAGTAGATGGCAACAGCAAAATTCTAAAATCATAAGTCCCAATGTCCCCATTCACAGTTTAAAATCTCGTTTCATCTTATTCAGTCATACTTTCGAACACTTTTAATTTTTTTTTTGTTTTGCTTATTGAATATCAGGTTAAGCATATTACTCTCTCATGTGTATGGATATTTAATTAATTTTGTTTCCTTTTTTACTCAATACATAATCAGTTTTGCAATCTTAATTGGTATACCTACCCATATCACCCATACGTAGTGTGAAAGTTTTGTACATTATTTGTTTTTTATCTACTTGTAAAAAACCTTGGTTTACTCGTATGAATACATCGTAATGAACTTGTACCTAATTTTTATTTGATTTGAAGCTTTTGTGTATGTAGGTAAAGGTGATATTTATTTGGATTTGACCTGGTTATGAAGTAGAATTGGTGTGTACAAAACGCTGAGAGTATCAAATTAACTAGTGAATAGGCTAATTTATAATTATATCGTACCTAACATAATTCAATAGTGATTTAAACAGACACATGTATATCAAACGAAACAAACATAATTATGTTTATAAACACTAATCAGCAGATTTGAAATTAGCTTATTATTCTTTAAATGTATATTTTGTCTATATAAGCAAAACAGTTTTTAGTTGGTTCAACAAACATATTATCATTTATTACATTTCTTACCCTTTAACCTCACGGAGAACGCCGTATCTTTCAGAGGCTGAATTTCTTTCGTATTATTTTATGTTACAAAACTCATGAAAACTTGAAGACACTAAAACAGTAAACGTATACATACATACATATAAATTTTAATTCCAAAGCAAAAATAATGAATTCGTATTGAAAAATATTATGACTTCCTTGTATACAGGGTGTTAATGAAATAAATACATTAAATTTAACCAGTAATGTAACTCGTCGAGAGCAACAATATTTCTTAATAATTTTTTTTTCTAAATCTTCTAGTTAAATTTAATGTACTTATTTCATTTCCTGTAAAGTCACGTACGAGGTCACGTATTTGACAAAATTTGTCATTAAAATTATATGTTTTATTTTTTTGTTTTATTTTGTCCTAATCCATAGCAAGCTTTATTACAAAAACCAAAAAGTATATAATTTTTAAATTTCCATATCTCGCTTATACAAAGGGCTAATTTAATAATACTTGCTGTGCTAGACGCAGAATTTAATTCTCCAAACCTTTTATTTGAAGCATTTATTTCTAAAATAAAACCATTTTATTCA
The DNA here is from genome assembly GCA_963082715.1 of Harpalus rubripes. Taxonomy (NCBI): domain Eukaryota; kingdom Metazoa; phylum Arthropoda; class Insecta; order Coleoptera; family Carabidae; genus Harpalus; species Harpalus rubripes. The sequence goes on from OY720450.1 coordinate 69,639,661, forward strand.
AGAAAAAGTGTAAACAACTTCAGGTAATATATTACTTCCGGTTAGCCTATTTTAACCAAAATCTATTATGTTATTCTCATTGATATAAAAGTCTTGTATACCAAATTTGTAAAATTTTGAATTAAAAAAATAAATATTTTTATAATGAAAAGTAAAGATTCTTTGTTATTTCTTTTTTTTTTAGTTTTCTTCAGATGAATCTTTTTCATTCCAATACGAGAATTTGAAGAAGAACACCAATATCCCCATTGGACGCGTTAAGCAAAAATTCATATTCCTTTTTTGGGGTTAGATTTCGTTTTCGTTTATGAAATTAAATATTTATATTGCTTTAAAAACAATTAACAAACACCAATAGATCTTTAAAAATATAAAAATTCAAAAAATATATTTATTTGATTTTTTTAATAAATCAATGATTTTTGATTTTTGGGATAAATCATTTTTTTGCTAACCCTGGTTACAATCCAATGTTTCTCAATTGTTTTCAATAATTATTGTTAGGATGATTTTTTGTTTAATGTAATTAACTGTGAATTTTTAACAAATATTTATCTTCAGTTTAAAGAGGAAGAACTTTTTTATTGTTAATTTCAGTGAAAAATGTTATTCTTTACAACAAAACTCTGCTTCCTGCAAACTCCCACAAACATATTTAAATTTGAGGTACAGCAAATTAATTTAATACAAATGTAAAAGAAACGATATTATTGACCGATGCTTTGAATTTTTAGAAATCTAGTTAGTTCGACGGAATGTATTAAAATGTGTAACGCGAGAGCAGTAGGCATCCTTCAAATAAAAAAGTATTTTGTATTTTTTTATTACCTCTCGCTAAGAGAGGTATTGGATTCATGCTAAAAATCGCATATCCATATTTTAGTGAATAAGCACGTTTTAAGGTCCCTAGAATCCGATTATAACATTTTTACGATGATGTCCGTATGTGTGTGTGGATGTTGGATCCCCGATTTCTTAAATACTATAAGACTTAAGACATTTTTAACTACGGATTCCTCAATCTAACAATAATGGGAAGAGTTGATTAAGTTTTGGTAACAATTGAACAACCGGAAGTAGTAGTTATAAGAAAAAAAATCATCTAAATATTATTTATCGAAAATTTATGTAAATACTTATATTAAAGAACGTTAAATTCTTTATTCGATAAATATAAATTCATTATTATATCTTCTATGGATTTAGAGATAAAGAAATGCACACAAAATAATTTAATGTAAAAAAATCTCAGATCAAACTACTTCAGACAAGAGATTCAAATGTTTGTAAGTAACACATAAATGTCACTGTCAAAAATATTTGTATGCCATTGTCAAAAATATTTGTACATCATTATGAAGATTAAGTCAACAACGCAAAAGAATATACGTAAAAAAGAATACAAAAGGAATTTGCGAAAAAATGTCGAATATAAAGGAAAAGAAAAGGAAAGTAGAAAAAGAAAATTTCAGGATATTGAATATAAAGAAAATGTATGTATTGTACATAATTTATATTAAAATATCCCATAGATTTTACAAATATATGTGAGAATTATTTTGTAGTGAGATATGAATATATGTATTTGTATTTAAAAGTATTTTACGTTTTATGCGTACAACGAGGTAAAATATCTGGCGAGAGGTTATGTGCTGGCCACATCAGATTTTTAAAAATTTTGTTTTATGTCTGTACTGTAAATTGAAATTTAGATAGTTTTGTTCATTTTGCAGAAGGCAGAGTTTTTTTGATAAAGAATAAGATTTTTCGCTGAAATTAGAAATAAAAAAGTTCTTCCTCCTCAGGCCCGAGCCGTGGACACACTGTAGTAAATGTGAAGGTCTAGGGGAAGCTTGAAAATGAAAGTAAATAATAGAAGATCTGATTAAGGTATATTATTTATTGGTATTGTTGTTTAATAACGTAGAATATAGATCACATATATCACTATCATATTGCTCAATAATATAGTTATATGAATATATTTTAACACATTAATAATAAATAATAATTTAATTCGTGTCCTAATTATCAAATAAAGATATAACTTTCATTTATTGATAACTGATAGTATTAATTTATAGTTTAGAAAGGTTGCATTCACTTTCAAACTATAACAAGTATGCTTAGCTTACGATAAATATAATATTAATTCAACCAGAACATTTTATATTCCAATAAATATTAGTGTTTTATAATGAGATTTGCTAAAAACAAACAGAATTAAAGAGTATTAGAAAAATAATCTGTATCGGTTCATTTCGGTATTTATTTTCTCTTCGTGGTAGAGCTAATAAAAAAGTGATTATGTGAGATTTATTTTGTTTATATAACAGTCACGTGGCTAACTTTCCGAATTGGTTGTGTAAATGTTACCTTTTTGTTGCTTTTATTTCTTACAACTGTCACAATATTAGGTAACATGTATAACAATTTGATTCTCTTTTGTAAACACAAAGGTTGCGTAGTTTTACTGCGACTGTGTAAACTGTCACCAAAAGTAGATACTTAGATAGTAATTTAAGTCTGAGAAACACAATTTTTGAGAAATAACTTAATTTTGTTTTGATTATTTTGAACTTAATTGGAATTGTAAAACTATTGTATTGTTACTTTACATTGTTATTTAAAGTGTTACAAAATTTTAGTTATGGAAAGGTCATTACATAACATTTTTCTACTGTCATGATTTCGAAACGTTTGTACTTTATTTATTGTTATTATATTTGATTTATTTTCAAGTTTCAAATGGCCCAAGACCAAAGAGTATACTCTGTGGTGTTCTCTCCACGTTAGCTGTGAAACCCCGTAACCCTAACACTACTGGTACGAAAGTGAGCATTGTTGTGATGGCACAGCATTTTTTTTAACAAACCGGGGTTTTTTCCGAAATTTTTCGAGTAGGCGATTTAGACAGACGATCAGCATAATATTTTAATCAGGGACTCGAACCGAAAAATTTTGGGGTTCAGTTACGTTTAACGGTTTTTACATTAATAAAAATTCGGTTTCTGTTATCGGTTACGGTTTTTTAAAAATATTATATCGGTTATCGTTTCGGTTAAAAAAACAAATAAATTTCGTTTTCGTTACGGTTTCGGTTTTAATGAAAAATTAGCTTAGTTTTCATTTTTTGCAACATGAAATACATTTAGTACCTATTTCCTAATGTAATAATAACATTTTAATTCCACGTTTTACTAACAATAGATATATTCGGCTTGTTCGGAATTCAAAATTCGAAGAGAATCTGTAAGTAATTATTTGAAGGTGTGATCTAAAATTAAAATTGCAGTTCAAAAAGTAACTATAAGTTAAAGCTTTCACATTAAAGTTCTTAAGTTTATATTTGCAACAAAAATTAAATACGTTTCGTAAATTATTAATATTTAAATTTAAGTTATAATAATAATTCTATTCCAATAGTAATATGTAAACTTAATGGGTAATTGAATGAAAAATGTTAACAGATGAGTAATTTTTTTTACTATAATTGCAAAAAAATAGTTGAAAAATAGAGTACCTAAAATGTCTTAATTTTTTTTTAAATAAGAAACTACTTTTTTGTGAACTCGAGGGTATGCAAAGTATTTCTAAGAAAAATATTTGGGTTAATAAAAAATACCTATTTTTAAATTTACGGTTTTAGTACCGATATTATTTCGGTTCGGTTATGTTTTCGGTTACAGAACGAATTTATTTTTCGTATCGGTTTTCGGTTTCCATATTTGAAGAAATAAAATATGGGTTTCGGTTTTCGGTTACGGTTTCATAAAAAGTCAAATATCGGTGCGGTTTTCGGTTACGGTTTCGTTACGGTTCGGGTCCCTGATTTTAATAGTTATAGTTTGGCTTTTTAAATATAACAATACGCCCCGATCTGGAATTCAAGAAAATGGATGCCACGTCCTTACCGGTCGATGCGACTTGTTTTGCCATCCTTGGAGGCGAAGACCATGATGAATCAGTCCATTGCTTTCTTAGACTGATCCCTTGTTTCAGGCTTATAATAATAAACCACGTTTCGTCCATGGTAACAAAACGCATGTTTTACCGAAATATTTTTCTTCACCAATATATCTAGCGCCAAATCAGCGCTAGATTCTAGCGAGCCGAGCTAGATTAGCGATAGCCTGGCTGAATGCGAGCATTGTATAAAAAAATCTGATGTGGCCAACACATGACCTCCCGTCAATTCCATGTTTGAAATAGCAATGAGCTTTAAATAAAGTATCACTTCCAGTTGATTGTTTGTTAACAAAATCTAATTTGTTGTTCCAATAAATAGAAAAACACTTCCTGTTTATCATTTAGGTATAATCAAAATCTAATGTTTCAAATTATACACCGAGTTTTAAATACCAAATTTGAGATGTTTTGAATCATGTTTTAATATATTTTTTCAAAAAAAATCTGTTTTTACCTTCCTGTAAGTAGTTTATCAATTTTAGAAAACATCTAGTATGTCGTTTTCATTAATATAAAAGTCTTAAATAACAAATTTGAAAAGTTTTGGATTGTATCAATTTATTTTTCACGAAAATCTGTTCAGAGCTTCAAATAAAGTACTACTTCCGGTTTATCAATTTTAGCCAAAATCTAACATGTCGTTCACATTCATATAAAAGTCTTAAATACGAAATTTTAAAAGTTTTGGAATATATCATAATATATTTTATCGCGAAAATCTGTTGAGAGCTTCAAGTAAAGTATCATTTCCCGGTTATGAATTTTTAGAAAAAATCTAACATGTCGTTCTCATTAATATAAAAATCTTAAATACCAAATTTAAAAAGTTTTTGAATATATCATAATATATTTTTCACGAAAATCTGTTGAGAACTTCAAGTAAAGTATCATTTCCGGATTATCAGTTCTAGCCAATATTTAATATGTTGTTCTTCTTCATATAAAAGTCCTAAATACTAAATTTGACAAGTTTTGGAGTATATCATAAAATATTTTTCACGAAAATCTGTTCAGAGCTTTAAGTAAAGTGTCACTTCAGGGGGGCAATTCTTGAAAAGTGAGATGTCAGTGAGATTTGACAGAAATGAGAAAAAACGTCACGTGACGTACATGTCACGTAGTGAGATTTTATCTTTAATTCTTGAAATAATTTTGTCATCTCACTACTTCACATTTCATCTCACTACGTGAAATTTATCTCCCCACCTTTTTGGTTGTGAGAATCAGTGTCACTCGTTAATTTTAAATAGAAATTTGCTTAATACTAAATTATATTAACTAATATTATAAATACAATTATTACAAATATCATGGTTAACGAAAGAGAAGTAGCTGCTGCTTTAAAGCATTTGGAAAATACAGAAATTACTTTTCGAACAAAATTTTTGAAATATTCTTCCGGCTGAATAAAAATTTAGTGGATCGCTTTGGTTACAATTTAAACCAACCAACCAAGTCATAGATCAGCATTAGGGATTCCAAAAAAAAATTTAACTACACGTTTTTTGATTTGTGGGTATTCAGCTTGGTGTGGGAAATGACAAACATTTAGCTATTATAACTACAGCCCGATTTAAATATTTTACATATACTTATACAATACAAATACGTTTATACGTAGTAAGACACATTTTATTTGTAGTTGTTCGATTACGGCAATAATAAATAGTTAATATAGAAAATTTAGCTATACGTTAGTCACTCGTAAGCATAGGGGCGGAGAAAATTTGGCCCGCGGGCTGCCTAACACAGACCACTACACTACGGACACGAACTACGGAGACCTACGGACTCAAAATTCAATAAATCAAAAAAAAGTAGTTGCTTATGGCAACATTGTCAATACCAGCTAAAATGAAAATAGAATATCACGGTAAATATGTAAAGGTAATCAAAGAAGAGTGCAATGTAGTTCTGTCATGCAGTGTCAAAAATCACAATTTTATGTCAAATTTTTCACTTGCTAAATCATGGCCATTTAGATAGGTGAAATATATCTCACTTTGTTTCGGGAATTAAAAAAGTGAGAAAATATGAAATGAGATGAGAGTGAGATGAAATTTTATGTCACCTTGTGAGAAAATTCTCATATTTCAAGAATCGGTATCCTGGTTTATTAATTTTAGCCAAAATCTAATATGTTATTCCCCTTGATATAGAAGTTTTAAATACTAAAATTGAAAAGTTTTGGATTTTATTCTAATATAGTTTTTCCTTAAAAACTGTTCATCATCGTAAAAATAGTAAAAACGTGTTGTGGGGACCCTAATTTGTGCTTATTTACTGAAAACTCACCATCGAATTTTTGGCACGATTACATTACTTTCCTTACCTACGGTATGACGGGAGGTAAAAAACTAGTATTACCTTATGTCGTTCTATTATATTCTTTGTTGTTCCTAACATGCAATAATCCTACTTTAATATGCAACTATATTATTTTAAACCTAGAAGCCACATGCCGCGAGGATTGTATGGAGCAATTTAATTTTTGTCGAATGAGCATTAGTTTTCAAAAATCAATGTTTTGCGTACACATGCTCCGTCCAGAACAACAATTCTATAATATTTATAATAGTGGGGCTAACCGATGTAATGCGAGCTAGTTGATCATATTTGAGCGGATGCTACTACATAAGATTATAATGTGCTCCCGTTCCATATTCGCGCCATGTGGATTCTAGGCTTTAATCTGCGGAGTATTTATGTAGGTAATGTTTAAATTTCATTACTCAAACTATCATTTTAGGCAGCATTTTTTTTACAAATATACTCTATTTTAACGTGAACATAAACTGAATTCCCTTAATAATCTCCTCATTTGTTCCATCTTTGAGTACTAATTCGCACTACTTTTCATCTCACCATCGTTTGCGTGTTATATTTTTGGAAACAGCACAACAACTTTTCTGAAAATGAAATGAACACATATTATATTATGTAGGAAATTGCGATGAAGTGTATGCCCTACATTCTAGAATACGAAAATAACGAGAAAATAATAACAATAAAATAATTTTCTGCATTTTATTCTGTACAGCGACATGGGTCAGACAATTAAAATCCTTTTCATTTGACAAGGGTCCAAAAAGCCGGACATTTAAATAAAATTAAATCCTTTACGTGTTTCCGGACGTCTACAAGTAGGTCCACATTTTATGTTACAGTGCTGAATTTAAATGAATTCATTTTGACAATTATTTCACATGTGAACAATAAATTAATTTGAACATTCTATTGTGCGCAACCACATAAATTTATCATAATTATTGTTATATTTATGTTTAATTATATCAATTTATTGTTACTTTTGGTCATTTGTATAAATTAATTGACACTTCAATCATCATCAACATATTTAGATTATAAGAACTGTTAGTACAATTTATAAATCACGTACTGCTATTAAATATGCGTCAACTTCAAAATTTGATTGCGCTTCGCATAATTAAAATTTGAAATTTTAAACCATTTCTATTCATTAATCAAGACGACTCAATTAAATTAGATCGATGTGAAGCATTTTTTTTACTTTTCGTTGACATTCTTAAAGAGCGGAATTGATGATCTCAATATTTATTTATTACGTCATCCAAGACTACATCAAATATTTATTTATTTCAAAAAATGCTTGAAAAAATTATAACATTTCAACGATGACAAGGTCATTACAAATAGATTTAAATAATTAAATCAATAAATATATCTACCGGTGTCTACTTTTTTCTGAACATAGTGTAACGTGTGAGCGTAAGTATAGCTATAGCTACTAGATAAATTACAGCTGATTCGTCCGCCATTATGGAGCCACTTCAATTATTCAGTATCAGTGTTACAGTCTTATTAATCATGGAAATTATCTACTATGGCGAATTGTTCTGCTCCAAATTGTGCAAATCATTTGAGAAATGGTTATAATTTTTACAGGTACTTATGCAATACATATATTTTTCTCTAACCTCAAAAATCCTAACAAACCGTATTTTTTCTTGTTTTATTATTTTAAATAATTGTAATATGGCAAATCTGGAAGATATATTTAATTATGCAAATAGTTACTACATAAACTTATAAAAAATTACTTTTATTTCATAATTTACTACGTTCATTTTGGCTCCAGTATGGCGGACGAGTCAGCCATGTTTTATCTAGTAGCTGTAAGTATAGCGACGACGTAATCGCGTGAGCAACCGGGCGACGTAAACAAACGAGTTGCGACGTGTTTAATTACTTCCGGTCTCCTGAACCTTTTGTTATTAGAAGTTGTTACGGAGTCGAATGTTCGAGACTTCTCCAGAAGTTATAGGCAGCTATATAAAAGCGACGGAGCTCTGATCGTTAGTTAGTCCCATAAATAATTACATTGTAAAAGAGTTACACAGTCAGTTGAGCTGAGTTGAGTTGACGAGTTGAGTTACCAAGTGTAACACGAGGGGGGTGCGCTGATCTGATGGCAATTCTGATTACTCCCAAACGATGATACACTTACTGACTGGTGGACGCTTTGATGGCTGGCGTCTACGGCTTGTGAGAAGGAAGAACACACATACACTTTAACTTTACACTTTACTCTGATGAACACTACGGACATGAACAAATACTTGTGATTTACTAACTAATCTTTTATTTACATGATTATTTTATTATTAATTAATACTAAGCCTAACATACACAACTAAACTGTTACATTCCATAACCCAGAGGGCGAGCGTCGCCCCAAAACTAAAGGACACTACATGTCCAAACCAAAACACGTCTTTCCGACGCCACGTACTAATTTCGACTCTTCCATGTTTATCCCATGGCTAACTAATACCGACTGCCTTAAAACAAAAACGCTATCTCCAGGATAGGATTATCTTAGGGGTATGGGGTGCATAGGCGAGGTCATTCTAAAGTCACGCTCGTATATATAATAATTTCCAGACTTAAGATCAAAAAATAAATGTCGTGACTATCATAGTATGATAAGAATTTCTAAACTGAATTTTGACATTTATAACTTAAACAGATAAACAGAGTTAAAATATGATTATCGAAACTATAATTTAGAAAAGTTTATAAAAAGTTATTTATCTGTTATTGTGCTTACCCTCGTCTTGTCACACAAGTCAGCTGACTTTAGTAGCAGTATAGTGTCGAGTGAAGTAGGTACTCGGGAAGTTACTGGTATACTGGGATAGTTGTGGATGTGAATACTCTGTAGTGTTGACGAGTACTGGGAAGCTAGAGTATATGAGGACATTAACAGCAAGTGGGAGTGGATACTGGGCGTGGTGAAGAGTTGCGGCATACGGCATACAGACAGTTGGTGATACTGGATCGGACAGCTGAATGTGATATAAATAAATAGTGGTATAAATAAATAGTGACATAAATATAGTGATTTAAATATCGCATAAACAGTCTACAAGGACCTGCAACAGACCGGCAGTCTAAGATTTGATACGTGGTAAAATAAATAAACAGTTAGTTTAATAAAAATAGGAGAATACGGTAATAGTTATTTGTATATCAAGGCCGCGAAATCACTCTTTAGCATACCGAAAGAAAAATTGTCACCGAGGCCGCTTGCAGCCGAGGCAAGACAATCTCGAGGGCGCTAAAAGATTTCGCGGACACAATATTTTTTGTGCAACCGTAAAAAATATGTAATTACAAATTTTATTAATTTTAAATAGTTTCATTGTAAATAGAAAGTTAGCTTTCAAGATGGCTATGGGATTGACATTTGATAAACAAAACCATGCAATTCTCAAGTGTCAAAGTGATTGTTTACCTAATTTCGCGGCCGTTACCATAACATTGGTCGCGAAATCCAATGTTACAATAGGAAATGCAATGTTAAAATTTTCAATAGAGGGTTATGATATTGACGTCACACGCAAGAAAGAATGCGACGATGTAGAAGTTGAGATGGAAGATCGGATTACAAACAAACCACGACATTTTTAAAGTTCTGTCTTCTGTCACTTGTGTTTTGACATTTGAGTTTTACATGTGATTCATTGTCTGCGGAAGGCTGTGGAAACTTAAAGAATTTCACATTTGTCATGTATTCTTTATAATTATAGCGGGAGTCACTGTTGCAATGACCATACACTCGCTTGATACTTGGCACCATCTTGCAACTGTCACCATGACAGCGATTTGTTTGTAATCTAGCAACGGAGTGAAATGAGTCACAAGTATAGTACAAGGAAAATACCAATAGATGGCAGCCCGAAAATATACCGCTGTATAACCCTCTATAGGCGATGTGCACATTTTGAGCGTCAGCGCCTCTAACGGCTACATTGACATTTTTGGTTACCGAATCAATTTTGACATTTCGAGAAAGTGATACAATTTACAATTGTATTTTGAGTTTTTGCTATTGTGCATGAATATTATACATCATAGTATATCAAAATGAATAAAGAAAATATTAAAAATGCTGTATATGTGATGTGACAATCAAAAAAGTTAAAATACCAGCGAAGGTACTGTGGCAGAAAATATAATTTTTCATATGTATGATTTCTGTAAACCATTTTATCATATTTAAATTTATATTATAATTTATAATTTTAGTTAAATGTTACAAGATGCACAATACATGGAAATTGAGATTAAAAAGTTGGAAAACTTGAATGATTGGAAAGAAGAAAATTTCTACATATCACGATATCAGTGTATGATGTTAGCATCTTTCTTATATATTCGCAATGAATGAAGAAGATTCTTTTTTGAAAACATACCAGGCTCTATGTGGAATCAGTTGCACAAGCTCGGAAAAAAAATACACGAAAAATCCGACCCTTTGTGAATTTCTATCTTTAACATTAACAATACATGTACAAAATCTATAATAAATAGACGAATTATGTCTAAAATAGACTTCTATTTCATACAACTGCAAGTATTATACAATTTTAAGACAATTTTTTGCTTCTTATATTATATCTTGTTCAAATATTAACTTAAGAAACACATTTTTATATAATTCATTATTCCAATCAGACGACCATTTTTGGAATTTTATTCTTACGATAAGTATCTTTTACAATGAGAAAATATGTATACCTAAAAGAATTTTTCATTTTAGTAGAAGATATCTGATGAAAAGTTATTTTCTTATACATCTGTTCCTCACATAATCTTCTAGGAAATTTATAAAATTTGGTACTTCAATCGGTAATTTTGTAAGAATTATTACATCCCCCACTGCGTCACATAATATTTGACGTCCTATCATTCGCATTCATTATAAATATTTTATCAAATAGAAATTCCAAAATTATTCTGACATAAAACATAACCTTGCTATGTTTCAATGAGTAACCATTTTTTTCATTTTTGTCCGCTGTCGACGCTGACTACTTTTGTGCACACCGCCTATTCGTGATATTTCTTAGCATATATTTCTATTAATTGTGGAGAAAAAAGTGTAAGGATAAAAATTATTTAGCACTTTGAGTGTCACCACGCACAAAAAATGGTCCCAGGGGCTACCACCATTTTTTCAGTGTAAATAGTTGATAAAAGTCACGAATTAATAAAATGTGTAAACTTTACAATCGCTCAAATAACTCAAATGATATTAATGGCCCTAAATTTATTTCATCACTTTATCGTTGTTCGTATATTTTGTTATTTCGCATTTTTGAAACAGCGACAGATAAAAATAATACAATTTTATAATTACATATTATTATCGCAAAATATGAATTAATATTTATCAGAGTCGGGCGTACTCAAGTACATTTACTCGAAAGTACTGGTTAGAGTCCAAGTTTGTACTCTGTACTCGTACTCGAGTACATTTTAAAATCTGTTACTTTTACTCGTACTTGCGACGTTTCATTTAAATACTCGTACTCAATACTCTAAAACGTACTTAGAGTACATGAAAAGTACTCTGAGTACTTATAAATACTCTGAGTATTTATAAATACTTAGAGTACTTCAAGTTAATATTTTAAATTATTATTTTATGTCTACGAGTGCAACGAACATGCTTTTGCATCAGTTAATCGTTCATAAAAGATCAAATCTGTGTACCATAGAGCTTTACAGGTTCGTCATTCTATTACCAAATGCAAAACAGAATGCAGTTCATTATTCTATTATCGTTTAGAAATGTCTTTGATTTTCATATTCATTTGAGTTGATTAATGTTGTAAATTGACACACAAGCGCTGAAATGTAAATTAACAAGGATATTTTATTTATTGACTGTTAAATGTCAAATTAAATAAAAAAAAATTGAAAACTACCTCTTAGAAACGGCAATAAAAAAAATTGTATGTGTAGTAAGTAGGAAAAGTACTTTTTCTCACATACTGCACAAATAGTTATTCTATTAATACTTGATATTAAGAAGAACATACGTTTTATAATTAAATACTTACATATTTTAAGGTGGAAACAAATACATAAATGATATGTCTTTAAATATTTATTAGTGACGATATATTTTAGCGAAGCAAGTCTACATAATTTCGGAATAAAACTGGTATTTAATTTTAAAATATTTAATTTTATATGAAATTTCCATATTTTTACCATACAATTATATTTTTTTTATGAAATTGTTTCATAAAAACAATCTAGAAGCATTTTGTTACATAATTTTATATTACCTATAGAAGTATGTACTTTACAAAGTACTTTAAAGTACTTGGAAAGTACTCTGTACTTTTCCTACAAAATATTGTAACTACTAGTACTTTACTTTAAAAGTACATTTGAGTATTGAATACTTTTACTCGTTACTCGAGTATTTTTATTTGGTACTTTGCCCAGCTCTGATATTTATCTATTCTGAATGAAATGTTATACAGTATTTTGTCAGCTATGAGGAAATATTCGTAGATGATTGTACTCGTCATATAGTAAACTTCTTGGTGAATATAAATTTAAGATAGCAGGTGATGTAGAAAATGAAGTTTTACGAGAGTTCTGAACATAGTCTCCATTGCATAATAAGGTGTAAGGTACAACAGAAAATAGAACTTAATTTTAGTTTACTACTCTTTTACGACTACTTTTAAATTAAGTGGATTAAGATGATAGCTTATTTCTCCATTAATCTTGTCTATCTCTAATTTATTACTCATTTACTTGAATTATTATTAGCTATTGTTAATCAACAAAAGGGGTTTTACGGCCGTAACACAAATTACCGAAACAGCTATAAAACTAAAACATTACATTTGATCAAAATACTGGTTTCGTTTATATAATATCAGTGAATCTGTCAATTGAGAAAGTAAAATTAATTCGATCTTAATTAATCAAATTTGTAAAGTTTCGTTGGTAGAAAAATTATAGAATTAACCAGAGAACATTTTCTTTAGTTTTTGGTAAAAAAATTAATAACTAATATGGTTCTCGTCTGAATAATTATAAATGTAATATTTGTACATGAATACAATATTGAATATCATTTTTAATTTTTATGGAAACATTAAAATGGTTTTTTTTTATTTTCAGGTATGTGTCCTACCCATATTTTTTCAACTAATAATTGTAAGTACAATACATCATTAATACAAAAATATACTTTTCTACTTCGCGTTCACATAGTAAATTTTGTAGAACTGTTTTTGGGAAGTTTTTTATTTGTAAAATTGGTGACAGTCTAAATGTCAAATCAAGTCTTTCATTATTCATGCAAAATTATTGCAATTAGATTCATTCTTTTAAATACGGTGCAAATATTTCATCATTACCGATATCTGTGTACAAAGCAGTGGTACCCCCAAAAAATTTTTTTTGATACTAAAAGAATCCTCTTGAAAGAAGAAAAAAATTTGTTTGAATAGTGCCAAAACGATTTCTTATTCATAGAAAACTTTTATGGTTTTGATTAATTATTTTATATGAATACTAATTTAATTTTAAAATAAAACAAATATATTCTAAAAATAAATAAGTGGATATTTAATGGAAAGTAAAATTTGATTCAAATCAAAATTTATTCTTATTGCTATAAGATATTATAATTTTCTTGTAAGTAGCACCGTACTTTAAATGAAGTCAATATAATTTTGATTTGATATCTAATTTATTTATACTAATAAACTGAGAATTTTCGTTCAAAACTAATTCGTTTTGTATTAACAATTTGAAATTTTGACATAAGTAACATTTTTCTTTTAATTGAACAAAGGTAATTTTGATTTAAAAATTCTTTTATTTATATGAATAAACTGAGTGTTTTCATTCAAAATAATTAAACGTTTAGTTCAAAATTTAAAATAGCTTAAACTAAAAGGATAAGTTTAAATAAATACAGCAAAAATATGTTAATATTATAATTTTATTATAGAATATATAATATATAAAAAACAAAATAAAAAATATTTTTACATACAAAAACAATGGATTTTTATCTGGTGGAAGTATAGTACTTGCCGTCGCCAGCAAGTTGCAATGTGAATGGGTATATCTCGGACAGTTCTTTGAAATTTAAACATATATTTTCGCTACTGTCTTCAGCAATTTGATATGCACACAAATGTTCAGAAAAATAAATTGTTTTGTATTTTTTTAAAATAAAATATATTTCTTTTGAGCTGTTGGTAATTATTTTTTGAATAGACGCAAATATGTTTAAAAAATTTATTTCACCTATGCAGAGCAACATCTGAGTTTTATATTTTATACTATTAACTGTAACCCAAGACACATAGTAGAAATTTGTAAACTGATCTAAATTATATGTATTATTATCTAAACTATTGTCATAATCGACAGTGGGGCCAAATTCAATTTTATTATCTAAACCTTTTTTTATTAAAATACGGTTACAAAAGGAAAGCTGATTTTTAATCGCTATAGTATAGGCAATATTTCGCCTTGATTTAACGACGTTGGCATTCGATTTTAGTTCTTTATGTCGTGCTTCAAAGCGCATAGATGATACATATATTAATGGACCTAGGGATTTTATTAGCTGTGGATAATGTAATAAAAAATGATATTTTGGTTTTAAATCACCAAAAAGTTCAATATAAAGAGAATGATGTTCAGCAACGAGACATTTCAAATAATCAGGATATTCTTTAGTTACATATTTACTTAAAAGTGTACATAATATTTCTCTAAGTGACAGGTATAAACTCCAGACCATGTTGTCGTTCGGAATAAAATCACCGACAAGTAACGAAAAATTTTCAACCAAATGACGCATTTCAGATGCAGAAAATGTAATGTGTTTTTTATTTACATGGGTATTTAGGATAGGTGGAATTCTGTTGCTTATATTGCTATAATTAAAAAAATTTATTCTATTATTTAAATTATCCAAAGTAAAAAATCGTTCAACGTAAATGAAGTTATAGATTATGCAACCCATATCATACCTACATATTCCTTCTAACAGGTCATGCATGACGTCAACAGATAGATTTATAGTTACGTGAAAACTGGGAATATCATTCCATATACATTTTTCTTTAATTCCAGTATCAAAAGTTTTTAAGTCATGGTCGTAATTAGTGCAATTTCTAATATATAATTTATCTTCATAAATCTGTTTTAAAGTTACACTTTTCGAAGCTCTACAAAATCTACAGAAATAATTAGAATTAAAACTTTCAGAATATCCCAATAATGAATGTAAACCTAAGTTGTCTCCTACAAGTAAAATCATTACGAAAAAAACTTGTTCTTCACAAGTTGCTGTTTTTATTTTAATTCCATCTGTTTCTAATTTTATTAAATCATTAATAACATTTCGAAATACATTGCTATTCCCAAAGTTAGATCGATCCATAGTGTAATGCAGTTGCACTAAAAAAATATTTTCTAAAGCTGATGAAAATATAGGTGGTAAACATGCTAATGAAAAATATAGTGCTCCAAGTTTATGTACTCCACTATGTGCCCCCAAAGGGTTATTAATTTCGAAGTCATCAAAATATAAAATCAACGGCATTACAGTTTTATTATTATATTTACTCTTAATACTTTGCCATAGCTCTGCCTGGGTTAAATTTTGCCAAACATGCATATTGTTTAATGAATTGGTATAATTACAAATTTCTTCATAAACATTGGGAATTTCCAAAAATGATTGCAAAGTTTTTGAGATAGGAACGTATTGCGCGCAGCACTGTTTAAAATCTAGTACAACACGGGAATCACGTGTTTTATCATCTCTCATTTCACCTACAACAATAGTTTCTGGTTTAATAAAAGAAGAGGTTTTTTCTAAATAACGAAATCTATGATATTCAGTTTTTAATTCGCGAAATGGTTCGGAAAACATGTCTAGAAAAGAATTGAATTCCTGACAATCTAATTCATTATTATTATTAGATTTTATTTTATCTTTAATAACATTCACTGAACCTTGTATTAATTCAGTAATGTCTTCTAAAATCTCCTGTACGATATTTCGGGGTAAAATATATTTACTATACAATTTTGAAATTAATTTAAGAGAAGACGTTGTTATATACTCGGAAAATAATTCAGGTGTCCATGGTTCTACTTCTGGCGAACATTTTAAATTATATGAATTGATATTGTGGGCTTCTTCATTAGATACCTGCGATGGAACTTCGTTTCCATAGTCGAAGTTTTTAACTGTTGTTGTATTTCCCGTGTTGCTACAAGATTTTAAACAATGCTTGGATGAAATATGTTTTTTAAAGGCATAAAAATTTTGAAATGATCTGGAACAGTTTTGTTGCGTGCATAAATATGATTTAACTGATAGGGACGAATGTTTAAACTGAATATGCAAAAAAAATATTTCTCTGTCTATAAATTGCAATTCACAACATGGACAATTATAAAAATCCATTGTTTTTAATAATAAATAAACATAAATACAACTAAGTATGTAAAGTCTTAGTTCAATAATGACCTTGAACTTAGTTCAAAGTAATCTCTCCTATGTCGGCTAAAGCAGTCTCAACCTGGGGAATATGTTTATCAAAGCGAGTTGCTATATTATATACAGCTCTCTGTATCAATA
This sequence comes from Harpalus rubripes, assembly GCA_963082715.1. NCBI lineage: Eukaryota > Metazoa > Arthropoda > Insecta > Coleoptera > Carabidae > Harpalus > Harpalus rubripes. Next base: position 69,656,603 of record OY720450.1, read on the forward strand.
GGAAAATGTGCTCACTCTCAATGGGATACGCTGCATTTAATGTGTGGAAACTTTTAAATAATGTATCAAAACCTTTTAAAGTGGATTCTAATTTGTACAGAGTCTCACCAACTTGTAAATATATGTCATGAATTTGTGTCAATTCTGGTCCAACTACAATTAGATATGGTTGGATCGGTACGTTGAATTTCTTATATTTTATTCTTCTTTCAGCTATGAATTTTTCAATATCCGCAGGTAACTAAAAACAATAGTATATTGAAAGACAAGTATTACACTGATCCTTATTTTAATACGAGTACAGTTTGCGTAATCGAGCCGCAGGCGAGCTAGCCGAAGTACGAGTATTTCGAGTAAACATTGTAACACGTGTTTTTCATACTATTTTTCCTATTTCGCACTAATTTACTATATTTGAAAATTATTTTTGAAACAAATATTAAAATTGATAACATTGAGAGTTTCAATAAATATTTGAAATTTATTTTGACATTTGACATATTGACTACAATTATTTATAAGTTAGGTTAGAATTAAAATTCATATTTATTTTTCTATGAACCGACAAATAAATATAATGCCTCGAATTTTTATTTTAAAAAGTGCTTAAACTGTTTGATGTAAATATTTTACTATAAAAAATCGAATTTCAGAAATTTTGCAAGAGCTGCAGCTGACACTTAAGTGAAACATATTTATTTGACACTTAGGCTACCAACATTTATACAAAATTGTTTATTGTAACACTGTTTTTGACAAAAATAGTTGTACAAAATTCACTTTCTATACGCGAAATAGAAAAAAATATTATCAAAACCACTTTTTCATTTTACTCGTATGTAGTATCAAAGAGATTTGAAATTTATTTATAAACTTTTGTAGAGTTTAATCACTTTCGTATCCCTTTATAAATTTATGATTTAAATAAAACAGTATAATTTATAATATTTACCTTCACATGACTTATTAAGCTTTGCTGACTTTCATTAATAGACGGTTTCCAATGATTCTTATTTTTTGTGCGTAAACGTCGGCATGGTGGTAAAAAACACGATAATAATGTAATTTTTATGGCATATTTAGAATCTGAAACAATATTAGACTTAATAGATACAATTGAAATAAGTACATTAGTATTTTTACCTTCCGACATCTCTGTATTTAAGCAGTTAAGTAATTCCTGGCCGTATTTGTCGAGTTCAGACTCTTTTTTTAATGTCATTAATTTTTTAAAAAATATATCAAATTTTCTGAATAAAGCCATGTCAGAATCATACATTAATTTAAAATCATGGTTAATCTAAAATTATAATATGTAACTATATAATTCACAAACAGTTAAAATTAAAGTGTAGCCACGTCAAGAAACATTCCTTAAGAACACTGTTTAATTTTTATTTGAATTTTTCATCGAAGTTAATATAAATTATCTGTTTGATAATAAATATAAATATACCGTATTATGCTTTCTGTGTAACTTTCAAATAAAACTTATTAACAAATAAAATTACTAAACAAATTAGTGACATATATTTAATTGAAATTCGATGAAATATGATTTAAGTTTACCAAACACGCCAACAGAAAGTTCTCAAACATGTCTTTATCATGTGGCTTCCCATTTTTCGTATAAATTTTATTACCAGTACATATCCAAATGATTTTTTTAAAATAGGCCATTCTAAAAACAATTCTTCCACAGTTTTTGTGACACTATTTCGTCTCATACACGCTGTTATTTTCCAATGTTCTATAACCTCCTCCCACGGCTCCGAATTATTCTCCAACCATATTTTACTCTCAAGCATAGCGTCTACATTGAAACAAATAATATATATATATGCTCAAAAATAATGCTTATATAGATTTACCTGTTGTCGATATTTTATCTGATGTCTGTTCAACCGGAAGTTCTTTCAATACAATTTTATATTTATGTTTCATGTTTCTGTACTTATCTGTTAATTTTCCCTTCGCATTTAGTACTTTTCTTTGGCCGGTATGATCTGTCATTTTAGTGGATTTAATGAAGTAAGTGCTTTTGTTTTCATTTGGGAAAATTTCTACAATTTTTTCTGACAGTATCTCAAAATCTTCATTAGTCAACGCACTAAAATATATTGAATATTAATGAATATATTTAAAATCAGATCATTACAAAACTTACTAATTATGTTTTGCTAGCAGTTCATCAATTATTAGTGCAACAAGTGCATTTCTACATTTCTTATTTAAGATTTTGTTTTGTTCGTAAGTGCTGAGAATATATAGCCCAGTTGTATTTGTATTTAAAAATTTATGTAGATCAAAATGATATGTTCGAAAGCAAGATTTTTGATATTGTTGAACTCCATGAAAAGATTTATATTGTTTATAGAGTGCTGGCGAAGACTCTGGTGATGGAGATCTATTTCTTTTTCCTAAAGGAGTATTACTCGGTGTAATACTCGTCGGTATTGAATCATTTTCTGACAGAAAACTTAAATTTCCCTCGCTATCCACACTAAGTGTAACTGAAGATGATTCTTCATCTGTTTTAGGTGGACTTGCGTCAACTAATGGAAGAGCTGGTACGATCTCAATTGGCTGTAATTATTATTAATTTTAAATGGTTTTCATTATATGATTATTTTCGATTAAATTCCTTGTCAGTATTATTTAAACATTTAACTTATTCCACGTAAAAATGCATAAAAAATAGTATACTTTCATTATATAAACTATTACGCTATTAAACAGTCAAGTAGAAGTTAACCCCTAAGGAATATTATTTTAAATTTCATTATTGCTCTGGTAAATAGACCCGTGTTCTCACCTTTTGCAGTAAATATTAAATTTAACACTTGACAGTTGAAGTTGCGATTTTTCGGCAGAAACGCTACTTCAAGAGGTGGGAATACGGGTCAAAGAATTTTGAAATGCAAATACCTTATTTTTTAAACAAAAGTTGATAATATATCAATATTTTTCTATATAGCAGACCACCCATCTCTATCAATCACTATAAAGAACAGCAGAAACATTATAATATTCAATTTTAATTAGATAATTAGGCCGCAATAAAATAACTAAGAGCTTGAATATAAAAAAAATTATGTCTTACCACATTCAGTATCTCAGTTCCCATTACATAGGATGTTAACTTTTTCATAAATTTTACTCGGGGCCCTATTTTAGGTACCATTTCTTTTATTATATTATCTGTTAAACATAGTAAACTATCGTGGTCAATTTCTTGTTCTGAAAATAATAATCACTAATAGGCACTCGTAATTTGGTGTTCATTATATTTGTTACTAGAACGTATATTATACAGTACACTGTACCAATAAACCTATAGCAATGTTGAACATGTGTTGTAAATAGAACTGCGTTTACATTATAAATTATACTGTTTTAGATAAATATATGAAACTGCTTACCTTCAAAAACTGCTATTAAATTATCGAACCCCCATTCCTTCAATAAATTTCTTACTTTTTCGTCACTCATGTTAATTTAATGTTTTATAGAAACAACGCACATTACAAGCGTCGCATTAACAACAACTAGCCATGGGGCTGAGACTACGGTGAAGTTACTGCGCAGACGCAAACTTATAAAGCAGTTTTAATTTAAAACGATGCCGTTTTAAATGAAAACATTTCTTTTTAAATATAAAAAAATAATTTTAAATGGAATATATAGTTTAATTATTAAAATATATTAAATTTAATTGAATGTATTCTCCGTTTTGGTTTAAACAATTTAGTTTTAAATCAAAACTTGTTTTCTTATGTAGAATATGTTTCATTTTAAATAGAGCATAAACTTTTCATTTATAAATTATATTAGTTTTAAATGAATGCATTCTGCATATTGGTTTGAACAGAAGTTTGATTTTTACATGTAGTAACGTTTTTCTTCAATCAAAACGATGTATTTAAACATAAAAAGGGCTTTTTTCTAATGCATACAGTTCAAAATATTTTCGTTTTCTTTCAATGCAAATAACCAAGGAAAAAATAGTTTTCTTTCAAAAAGGAGAAATTTTTTATTTGAATGTACATATTCTTTCATAAAGATTTAAAGTTTTTCCCCAGAAAAAATACTTTTCAATTAAAATACACAAAAACAAAACTGAAAATATTCTTGATTTAAGAAATCTTTTTTATCAGTGAGCAATGGGTAATAAGCCATCATAATTTATTTATTTTATTTAAATTAAAGTACAAAGCATTTATTTGTAGGTTCATAACATAATAAATATAAATTTTAACTCTAACCTAAATTCTAAATAACTGTTGTCAACATGTCAAAATAAATTAAAATTTCAAATGTTTATTGAAACTGTTAGTATTACCAACCGTCATATTTTAATATTTCTCTCAATACATGATTATTTTGAAATAAAAGTAAATTAATGCGAATGATCCTGTTTCACATTTTTCAAAAAGTATTTTAAATGAAAGTTTATGTAATATTTTTCTTAATAACTATTATTTTTTTAATAATTTGTTGTTATTTTCGTAAATAATTAAATACGAATATTGGCGCCAAAATTAGTCATGAAAAACAACCCCCCACTCCTGTGTCGTAGAAGCACATACATTACGTCATTCACAGCCAATAAAAAAACAGTTTTTCCATTACCTACATTTATTTTTGTTATTTAGATAAATACACGTAGGCGATCGTTTGTCACATGTTAATAACAAACTTCTAATTTGACATTTGACGCTGACATTTTCCATTATAAATTAGTAATAATGGCTAATACAAAATACACTCAAGCTAAGTCGCACAGTTTACCGAAAATCGAAAGCTAGATGATGGCTGAATTTATGTCAGAAAACTAATGTTTTACTGTTGTCGAAATAAGGTGTTTTAAAGAGTTAAGATAAAATAAAATGTAAGAACCCAACAATCAGCTCTTCGACCTACTGCTTCCAGACATAATTTTCTTTTCTTCGCATCTTTTGGCATATTTATAAATTCAGTAGTAGGTTTGTTTCTAGCGCATTTTTGCAAGAAGGCACAATACGATATTGTAAATTACTCATTTTATATTGAATTTTGTATTATCTATTTGACACTTGTTTGACAACTTTGAATATATTTATCATAACACTTGTAACAAAACACAAAAAATTGACACTATAAGGGACCAATTGGAACTGATGAAGATGTACCTATGTGTTGTGACGTCACATTCTGTTTCAGATCACTTGACTTTTTCAAAATATCAAAATTTCTAAAATTAATTGTAAAATATCTAATGGATATTTGGTGATATTTTCAAATTTGAGGCTATTTAAATAATATCTTTTTAAATTTAATACTTAGAAGGCATGTAAAAATTCTTGCAGTAGCCCATTAAGGAAAATAATAAGAAAAACACGTATTATCAGAGGTCATATGAGCCCTTTACTAGAGTGGTTAAGGATTCTGCACATTTATACCATGCCATAGGTTAGATTGGGTTATTATACCATGCCATAGGTTATGGGTGTTAAGAAATATAAAAACATTTTATTTTATTAAATAATATTTCATTTTAGAATTTGTGACTGTTGCATAGGTACATAATTTTTAACGATTTAACCTCTGGCCACATAACTTTATTACGCGAGTTGGGCATAGTTTAGGCACTGGTAGAAGTTTTAAGCTCTCTTCTTTCCCTACTATTTCTATTACTTCTACCTCGGTGAACGACCCTGCAAACGGTCAACCTAGAGTTAGACCCTTGCTTGAAAGTATACGTGTAGGCTGTACGAGTGTACGTGCTCTTCAGCAGACTAGCGCATGTATGATACTGTCTGTAGTTTGTAAAGGGCACAGTGGAATAAGGTGTAGGTGTGTCAAGTCAGGTTGTGGAATGCAGTAATGACTTTAATAAAAGGGAGAATTGAATTCTGAAATTTTTCAAATAGAACCACCATAATGTCAGTTTTATATAACAAACCGATCTCAATTAGTTAATTGCAATGGATTCGAGTCACAATATATTTATACTATATCTGGAGTACCCCAAGGGTCGCACTTGGGCCCCCAACTTTTCATTTTGTTCATAAATGACGTAATAACTTGTTTCCAAAATTCTAGTTTCCTGCTTTACGCCGACAATTTAAAAAATTTCTGCACTTTAAAAATAGAAATGATAGTATTTTGCTACAAAATGACCTACACTTTTTACAGAAATATTGTGAATCTAATTACTTAACACTAAACGCATCAAAATGTTATGTAATGCATTTTAAAAGAAACCGCGAGACCATGATTTTTGATTATCACATTAATAATATCATTTTGGAAAGAAAAAAACTAGTATTAAAGATTTGGGAGTGTTTTTTGATCCGAAACTACTTTTCAATGACCATATGTATATACTATTGTTAAGCAAGCATAGGACACTTGGATTCTTATTCCGCAGCTGTAACTATTTTAATAACCCCTACTCTTTAATACATCTATTCAACACTTTGGTTCGTTCTAAGCTAGAATATGCATCTGTTGTTTGGAATCCTTACCAAAAAAATATTGTACTTATAGAAAGAATTAAATAAAAAATTTCCTATTTAACATAATTAATTTATAACTTAGGTATGATTTATGTACTATTTTTGTATTATTTAAACCGAAGAAACCTATTATTGGTATATATATATATATATATATATTATTTTCGACCAATAATAATGGGTCATTAAATTTTAAATCGTCCAAAAAAATTTAACTTTGGACTATTAAAAATTTAATGACTCATTATTATTGGACGAAATTTATGTTAGTTTATAGGTAATCATTCACCTGTGACTCCCGTCCCTATATAATCCCAGTTCTCTCCCGTGTTTTTCATAGTTCTTAGGACCTCTGGCATGGTAGACATGTCGAGTAATCTTGACTACTCTGTTTAACTTTCCCTTGTTGTACTACTGATGATGAGAACTTAGTTCTCGAAATACGTATTTAGTTTTTATTAAAATTAATTTTAAATTAAGGGATAATTATAATAGTTTTAGTTCGGATTGTTATACTAGTTTATAACAAACATATGTAATAATATAAATTTATAGACACGTATATGAATCTAGGTTTTAGAAAATTATTCCACTTCTATGATAGGTACCCGCTGAACCATAGTTAATTTTGAGGACATTCTGTATTTTATTTGAGAGATAAAAATATATTGCGATATGTATATGGTTTTCAAAGTACAAATATTGCACCATTTCGAGGAAAAGATTTCATTCTTCGAAACAATATCTCTTATTTGCGGTTAGATTACAAAATAGAACAAAAAGAATTACAATCCACCAATTCATTTCCAACAGTGTAACACGTGCCTCTAGCATCATTCTATCTGAATCTCACGATCGGTTTAGCTACTATACCTGTACATAATTGTCTCTGCAACTGACGCAAATGCTGTCTGCATCTAGCAAGCCATGACTCACCCTAGATTGTCAGATGATGCCTGCAGCGAAGCTCTGATGTTTCCATGCCCTGCAGATGGCGTGGCTGATGTGCACGTGGCAGTAATGGATGCTTTGATCAAGGGGGGAGAAAGGATATAAAATAAATGTGAGATGAGATGAATACTCCAATGAAAAGAAGGATGATGAAGAAGCGAACGCTGATGGCATAAAGAATTGGTTTTTGTTTATTTTCTTTATTTCTTACAAACTAGGGAACGTCTTTTATAGGACAGTTAATCTGAGTCCTTTGAAGTACATAAATGCTAATAATGTATACGTATGTTCCTCTCTTCAGGTAATAGTGGATCATATATTTAGAAAGAGAAATTATTTATACCATATGATTGGTTGGAAAAAAATTGTCAACTGTCAGTTGTCAAATAAAATCGACATTAATAACTGATAATTGACCTCGTTCGTGAACTATTTTATACACGCGCAACTTGATAGAAAACGCGAAACAAGTGAAATTTATAGATTTTATTTCGAATTTCAGGACATCAGTTTAGGAAACAAAGTGAAATTAATAAAATTAGTTCTCCTTTGATGCTGCATTCATTCTATTTCCTTTGTCATTCATAGTTCAGTGTTATTATTAATTTTGTCACTGACGTCCATATAAAAATACCCGTATTAAAATTAATTAATTAAAATACACAAAATAAAAATACCTCCCGCTATATACTGCCCGAGTCACAAAAAAGATTAAGGTAATCTTTATTTTTGAGACCCCATGGGGTCTAGTAGCTGCGTGCATGAGTCTCAGGTCGCGAATCTGGGGAACCGGGTTCAATCCAGAATAACGCCGAATATTTCCAATTTTAAATGGCAAAAAATTGACCCCTGTGGTGCACTCTCCACGCCAGCAATCAGTGCCCGTGAGGTAACGCCTGGTAAGTGCCCGCACGGTGCAAAAATTTCATCATTACCGATATCCGTGTACAAAGCAGATTGGCACACTCAGCAATAATAAGCCGTGATGATATATTTATTTAATTATTTATTTATTTATTTTTGGATTAGCCAATTTTACACTAATTTTGGCAGTTTATTTCTTAAAATATAGTCTAATCTAATCCAAGTAACTACCTTTTTTGATAATAAAATGAAGATTAAATTTTAAATACCTGGATAAAATAGAATTCACTAATCCAAAAATGAGAATTATCTTAAACGTTTTGGCGAATCGTTAATTTTTATTAATCTAAATACATACCTTCATATTTACATATGCTGGAAACTGTAATGATTTCCTTTCCTATTGTTCTATTTATATTTTTCTTTTTAAAACGTTACTATTATTAATTTGAAATGATTAGGTTCTTTGACAATGACATTTATCTGTCAGTTACATACATTTGAATAACTGCGTTTTGTTTGTTTAAAGCATAGGCTTCGGGATTTAAATTATAGATAATTTTATAAATTTATCCATATAATATGTAGAAAAAGTATTAATGCAAATCTGTAGAAAATTTAATAATTTTTATAATAACATTAATGTCGAAAAAATAACATTTAAAGGTATTTTTCGAAGAAAAACTATTTTGAGCTTCTAAGAAAGTGCCATTTTCGGTTATCCGATTTACACCAAAATCTAATGGGATTCATACATACACACAGACATGATCGTGAAAATGTTAAAATTGGATTCTAGGGACCTTAAAACGTGGTCATTTACCAAAATCTCTATATGCGATTTTTAGCATGATCCCAATACCTCCCTTACCAAGGGTAGCGGGAGGAAAAAATAATCCGAAAAATCAGGTATGCTATTTTTGATTTTTTTGTAAACAAGTACCTCGTTACCATAGCTGAAATTGAAGACTATAATGTTATTATGATACATCTCAAGTTCTGCAAATGTTTGATCAGTTTAAATCTGAAACAAAATAATCTAATGCTGAAATACATCAACTCTAGCCATACCTACATACCATGAGTAGGTACTAGTAGGTGACATGATGATATATCCATTCAATTTTCCTCTTCCAACGTTTAATTATTTGGTGATTAGATCCTAACCGCATAGAGGTTTGCCCCAAAATTCCAGGCTTGCGAAATTTCTTCTCTGGAATTCCAGCCTGGTGACCTAATGCTGCCCAAGGCTTCCTGTGGCAACAAAAACTACAGACTGGCGATTTTTTCACAAGCAAGGAACTTCAACCTCGCCGAATTGTCCTGTAATAATGGCCAGTTTTGTTGTAATTATACATTTAACACATGCATTCATATAGGAAAAGTTTTAGAATGTGGTATGTGGTAGTTAAGAAACGTATTAAATGCTTAAATATGTAAATTATATGCTGTGTGCTATAAATAGAATTATGCTGATTCAATTGCAACGTTTTTAAATGTACTTATATGCACTTAAGTGTAAAACTATTTTGCTATAATAATGATATTTGCAACTTCTTTTACGAGGGTCACGTTAGAATTAAGGTTGTTTTATCTAAGCTTAACTTAAGACTTTACTTTTACATTACGTTGTCCGGTACAAGTTCTTCTTAGGGTAAACCAATAAGAGTAGGCCGGTAATGTCATTTTTTCTAACACCGACACGTCTTTTTTATCAAAAATTTATCTGTATTTTTCAACAAACTGTATTAATTGGACATCTTTTTCAATGACACTCATTTTTACTCAACACATTGTAAGTATTTTTCAAAAATAACATTGCTATCGGGCACTAATATATTCTATTGTGATTGGTCTTCATTAGCATTATGACTTTAAAATTTATAAATTTCCGTATTCTAGGGTTACGACATAATGCTAAGGTTAAGGTTACAGCTACATTTACCGTAGCACACATTTGCCTATACTCGAATTATTAATGCTACAGTAAATTCTTAAGTTTACAGCTTACATAAACCAGCCATTATTTAGAAGAATAAATTGTATTTTAATTTATAGACAGTTATTCATCTGACAGTTAAACTTACGTTTCGAAAGTTTGTTATAACAATGAATTTTTTAAAGTAACGTTGTGGGTAAGAATATGGAATTAACCAAAGAGCATATTATTCAGCTTTTGGCAAAAAAGAAATATACTTAAAATAAATTACGGGATAAAAGGTTTTTGTTTGAAGAAGAGATTGATGCTGCAATAATGGAATTCATAATAAATCATGATTCTAAAATGTTCTCTGGTCAATTTCATTTTTCACATTAAAAATTTGATAAATAGGTTCTAATTTAACTATCCAAGATAACTTCAAATTAACCTTTTGAGACTGGCCCGCATATTTTTTGACATTTCTTACAACCAATGAAATGTTCTGTTTTGTGTCACGTGTCTGCGTTTTAACCAATCCTGCCGTTATTTTATTATGCCGAGAATAAAGCTCTAGAGATTATTCTCGGGAATAATCTCTGTAACTTTTGTTTTTGTTGACATATGTCAGATAGCAATCAACACATAAGTCAAATGAGCGAAAAAGACCAATTTTGTGCCATTTCTGATCATGAAATAAACCAAAAAATTATAGAAACCACTTCTAGAATTATCATACTTAGTAATTAAATCTTTTGATTATTTATTTTGCATTGTCAAAGTGTGTTCTAGACTTACCAACTGCCTGATTCCGTTATTTGAAACTTGTGGATCAAAAAATTATCTAATTCGAGAGAGTATTACCATTTGGCAATAGTCCTATGGGCTTTTGTGACTATTGCCTGGCAACAAGTTTTCGAAAAATCTGTCAAATTATTTTCAATTTATTCTCACCCTCTTGTTATATTATTACTGAAAATTTTTATCATTCTTGAAGTGAAAAATTTCAAAAAACTCTGTAGCAATATTGTAGACGACACTAAAAGAAGAATGTCGAAAGTTGCGATTTGCGAGTAAACTACAACAATTTCTGCAGTCGTTAAAGATCAAGAATGGATCTATAAAATCTTTGTAATTTTAATAAAAATAAATTATTTCCAAAATTCTTATAGATTGATTGGCGTCTGAGGTATCATTTGTAAATATTTATACGGGGTCTAGTGGCCGCGTGCCTGAGAGTCTGGTGTCTGGTCACGAATTTGGGGAACCGGGATCGAACCCGACCGATGCCAAAAGGAATATTACGAATTTTAAATTGACCCCTGTCGTGCGCTCTACACGCCAACAATGAGTGCCCGTGATATTACGCCTGATAAACGCTCGCACTGTACAAATATGTCATCATCATTACCAAAATCTGTGTTCAAAGCAGATGGGCACACCCAGCAATGGGTAGGTAATATGTCGTGTTGATATATGTATATACCGGGTGTAGAAATGAAAAGTGGCGCATAGCGATTTCAATGTTATTTTTGTAATACTGCTATATCTCTTTACCTATTCATATTAACACAAAAAAGGTATGAATATAAGTTGTTCAGAAATTAAAAAGGTATCCTATGAAGGCAACTTATGTACATAATCATTCATATTTCACGAGATATTAATTAAATAAAATTTAATGTTCTTTCATAAAAATTGTTAGAGTGCCTTGAAAAATGAAACAAGTAACGTGAATAAAATATTCATTTTAACATTTATTATTTGTTGTATAATTTAATTTAGGTATAAATTCAATATCTTCGGAATTTATACAACAAATATGAAAGTGAATATTTTATTTACGTACTACGTACTTGTTTCATTTTTCAAAGCACTCTTAACAATTTTTCTAAAAGAACATTAAATTTTATTTAATTAATATCTCGTGAAATATGAATGATAATGAAAGTAAGTTGCCTTTATAGGATACCTTTTTAATTTCTGAAAAACTTATATTCTTACTCTTTTTTGCGCTAAAATGAATAGGTAAAGAGATATAGCAGTATTAAAAATATAACATTTAAATTGCTATGCGCTACTTTTCATATCTACACCCGATATATAAATATTAAGCAAATAAAGTATTACTTGAAAATATTACGGTGGTCTTTGTCTTTTAGCTTTTGCGTCAGAGTTGAAGAAGGGGTAATAGAATATTGATAATACGCCTGACTCACCCTTATTATATAATGCAACAGGGGGAAAAAGTGCATATTCTGCTGCAACGTTGCTAAACTACAGCTTATCCTTTCCGAAGCTCTAGAACACAACCTAATCAATAATATTCACCATAAATTAAATTTACTCTTTTAAAGTTATGTGAGTAATATTAGAATTAGTAATTCCCGGTTGGTTTTAAATCCATATGAAGTGTTAATATCTGTAATACCATATATTACCGCATAGGTATAATAACTAGAATATGACAATCCATTTAGGGATCTGAATCTTATGGGAATGGTAATCAGATTATGGGCAGTAATGCATGTCAATATGATTGATTATCTAATGCCCTTGTGTGAGCTTAATACTTTTTGGTGTATTTGATTGTGGTGAATCACTCAATTCAATAGAAGAAATGTAAACCAACTACTACAGTACAGACCGGTAGCTTCCCTTGCATACGAAGAATTTTAAATAAGTTCAAATTAAAAAAGAATGAAATTTTACATTTTTTCAACGGTAAATAATGAAATTTGTATAATGAACTTAACTTATACTTATAACCAATTTGTGGTTTGTAATTTTAATTCAAATTTTTATTATTTACAACCATTTTGACTGATGAAAAAGTGAATATATAATCTTAACCTCTGCCATTTGTCAAAAAGAAAGTACAAATGTCAACAACCAAAACAGAAGATATAAGTGCTCAAGCCTCAAAAAAAAAATCCCTAGTTGGATTTTTTTTTAGTAGTTGCCAATAGATTCGCAACTATACCTTTTTCCATTTAAGCCATTCAGTATTGCAGAGCATAGGGAATAGTTTTGACCTCTCTGATTGCCTGAAATTGGAGACAAGAGACAAGTTTACCCAATGGAATTTCGGCTACTTCAAGTTTGCGCTGTTGCCAGCTCCATCTACTGGATGGCGTAAATGGAACAGAGTATAGTCAGAATATTATTACGATATCCGGCAAAATAGCGGCAACGCATAGAACTAATGGTTGCTATGGTTGCAACTTCCAAACAAAGAACTGTCACCTCTTCACTCGCCATCGTTTTAGTTGTATTATCCAATGATCTTCAATATTATTAAACACAAAAGTTGCCCTAGGCATCTCTTCTCGCTTTAAACTTATTTTTAAGAAACACAACGAACAAAACAAATCAGAATAGAGAATTATGCAGACAGAGTGACAGGTATAGTACTATGGAGAGGAACGTGAGACAAGGAGGGGGGGGGGTTGTTTGGAAGCAAGATCTTTTAACTCGCTCTTGCGTGTGACGTCAAGTTTATGGCTTTACAGATATTACATATTGCATATTTTGAATATAAATAAATGAAAATTGTTATATATTTTGTATTTACATGCCGATAATAATGTAATTAAAATTTTTGTAATACAGTTACCCTGTGTAAATATTACTATAGTGTGGACCATGCATATTTTGCTCATAAATACCCGATTGACCTTAAAAATACTACATAAATATATTTATTACATCCGATTAATTTTTTATTAAGATCAAAAGAAACTTTACTCTTATTCAGGTAATAAATTCTTATTATAATTTATGTCTTAATTACTGTAACCTCAATACTGGTCATTGTTGTAATCAGTTAGAAAATATGAATATAAATGTTGGATTACTTTTTATTGTTAACTATGAGTAGGTTTAGATTGTTGTAATCAATACTGTCATTGTTGTGATTAATTTTAAAAGCAATATAGCTTATATGTTATTTTAATTATAATGACGACAGGTGATGGTAATGAGTATCATAACCGTCAATATTATATTAAAGAAAGTTTCATTATTTAAAACCAATTATTATAAATACTAACCAAAATTATAAATTTTGCTTACATGATTTTTATTTATGCATTCTTTCAATAATTATCGTACATTTATATTACCATATTAACGGTAACGTATGTCGGTTCTGTCTACTTATGGTGGAGTGACGTTGACATCACAACTTTCACGCCAAAATTTGAATAATCATTTTAGGCGTTATTAAGAAAAAAATTCAGAAAACAAAAAGTACGGCATTTCTATTTTTAAATAAATAAATAAATAAATAAATATAACATCACGGCTTATTACCCATTGCTGGGTGTGCCAATCTGCTTTGTACACAGATATCGGTAATGATGAAATATTTGCACCGTGCGGGCGCTTACCAGACGTCACCTCACGGGCACTCATTGCTGGCGTGGAGAGTGCACCAAAGGGGTCAATTTTGTGCTATTTAAAATTCGAAATATTTGGCGTCGGTGGGGATCGAACCCGGTTCCCCAGATTCACGACCTGACACTCAGGCACGCGGCCACGAGACCCCATTAAATTATTAATAACATAAAAAATTCAAATAATGTTGGACACCCATTATGTAACTGTCTAGTAAAAAAATTGTAATTAAAAAGTATGCTACTTCTACCTATGCCCCCCAGTGTGAATGAAATTAAGCTATTTCTTGAAAATCAAATAATGGCGAATCATTTAAGAGGAAAGGTTACCCCTTTACTAAAATATGAAGTGAAAATTCAAATAACAATTTAAATAAACAACAAATATTATTGAAGTCTATTAGTATTTGCCTTTGATATTAATGGAAAAACAAGAAATGATACTGGATTTTATGGTTTTGCCATTAAAATCAAAGTCCAGTATTAATAGATTTCAATAATTTTTATTTTAAAATGCAGGTTAATATCGGAAGTATGCTTGTCGTGTGTTGAATTTCTTAAAATGTTAATAGTTCTAGTACAGGAACAATTTATTTGAATTTAACGCTTCATATTTTTGTATAGGGGTACCTTCGAATTATTTAAGACTGTACCGTAAATGTAGAGTAACGTAATTAAATAAATAAATGCACATATACTCGATAATGTTCAAGCTTAAAAGAAATTGCCATGCGTTATGCGTTATCGTACATTATAAATTTTTCCTCCCAGCATGGTGGTAAATAAGTAGACGATAAAGTAGTAAGTAAATTAAATTCTTCCATTAGAAATATCGCCGGTTGTTGCAACAATTCTCAGGGTGAAATATGCTCGTATTCCAGCAGGTAACTACTTTTATGCTGTCTGCACAAAACTCTTCCATTCTTATCTCCAAAACGTTAAATTGCTGCAGCACTCGTTTATTTCTCCAACGGAACACATAAATTCCGCAGTTAATTTTTCATCAAGTAACGTGTTTCACACGCGACGACTTCACAACCAAAACATTTCTCATGGAAATAATACCGGCTGCGGAACACGGAGAACCAAGAACCAGTCTAACCTACTTCTACTGTTACGTCTATTTCCAAGGGGACACACAACTTGCTGGAATAGCCTACTTAGCCGTGATGAACAGTTTAAGTATGGTTTATTATACTGTAGTTGCAGATAGTACAAAGTTAAAGTTATGAAATTTGCAAGTACATGTGGAATATATTTCCTTAAATCTTGACGTTGTTTGTTACATTGTGGAACTTATGGTGCTGGTTTGCAAAACATGTCATTAATAAAATATTGCCGGTTGTGACAGCTGAACCCATGAAAGTACTGAAACATTCTGAAGGTATCTGATACGTTGTATTAATCAAGAATTGGAGAAATTTTAATTAGTCAAAACCACCATGAACGCATCAACAAGATTACACTTGCCAATTTTCTTGTACTGAGCTTCGAAATAAATATATATATATATATATATATATATATATATATATATATATATATATATATATATACATATATATATATATATATATATATATATATATATATATATATATATATATATATATATATATATATATAAAAGATTCAGTTCTTGTAAATCCGAATGGAACCCTCCACCCTAGTAAAAATTCTTTAATAATCTTAAAATCTACTTTATGCATCTACTCTACTCCAAATTATTACTACATTCAAGCCTGGTGCTATTACCTTTTTGAAATCCGAGATCCAATTTCAAGTAGGTAAATGCGTACAGAAAATAATTAAACGAATTAAACAACGAAAGTAAAAAAAAAAATAAAACTTGTTTGAAACAATGTGCGTTTTAATGGAAATAAACACTTATTGAATAACAAACGGTACATCAGAATATTATATTCGTAGTTTTTTAGTTTTACTTAATTATTTTATTAAATTGCTTATTATCCATGCATATGTCCAAATATTGATCTTACATTTATATATTTTTTCTATTTTGTGTCTATAATAAAGCTATTACAGCACACAAAAGAGTTTGTTAATAGCTCATTCGAGTGGTGTAATAGACTATTATCTGTTTTTTAACTAGAAGTAGTAAATTTAAAATTTCCCTAGCACAATCCATACGTTGTTTGGCCACTGCTTAGCCATGTTTACACCAAAACACAAATATTTTTCCGTTTTGACATTTAGTCATTATCCCTTAACCTCTTTTATTCAAAAACAGACAGTTTTTACAAAAACAAAGTGTTTAATATCATATTAATTTAGACTGAAAGTACAATAAGTTAAATTTATTGTAAATATTTTATCTAGTTTTTTTATTGCTGTAAATCTGACTTTTGAAGTTACTCTTAATACACTCTATTTCACGTAAGAAAATAGTGGTGGGAAGATAGGTGCAGTTTGATCTTGTTTTCTAATTGGATTAATACCTCGATATTATAAAATCAATCTGCACCTATCTTCACATCATTTTCTTACGTGAAATGAAGTATAGTTTAAAAACAGGGTATATAGTACAACTTATTTTTGTAAGGTTGGTGGTTATGTTTGTCAAAAAATATCAAATGTCAAATCACGCTAAATAAACATACACAAACGATTGTTAAGAATTTATTTAAAAGTAAAAATAAGAAGAAAAGAAATAGGGTGAGTATAGTAAAGCTAGAAAGAAACAGAGAATATCATAGATAGTTGGAGTTGTGTTGATAAACGTCAGATGAATTTATAAACGTCAAATTAGTATCACCCACCAACTAACATAAAATTCCCTAAATAAGTCGTCTCGTCTCATCTCGTGGGCGCGTGCCTGAGTGTCAGGTTGCGAATCTGGAAGACCGGGTTCGATCACGACCGACGCCAAATATTTCCAATTTTAAATGGCACAAAACTGACGTCTGTGGTGCACTCTGCACACCAGCAATGAGTGCCCGTGAGGTGACGCCTGGTAAGCGTCCGCATTGTGCAAATATTTCATCATTACCGATATATGCATACAAGGCAGATTGGCACACCCAGCAATAGGTAATAAGCCGTGATGATATATTTATTTTATATTTATTTAGGTATACAAGGCGCAAAACTGGACAAATAATATAAAGAACTTATTTCATTATTGTCTTTAATATACAGTTTATAAGTGCTGAAATAGATCATTTTATGGTGACTCCAAATATTAGCAGATTTCAAACAATTAAGAATATCTACGACTACAGATAGCTTTTAATTTACTAATTTTTCTTTTTAAATAATGGAGTGAAGGACCATATTGCAGAAATACACTAGCCTCACGACTAGAAAACTTCGATTTACACTTATTTTTTATTTCGAACTGTTGAGGTATTCTCAAGTAAACAAATATTACGTATTTTGAATTAAATACAGGTTTCAATTAGCGCCGTTTTTCTGATATTATTTCTGCCGTTATCGAAAAAATCCAGTACAACAAAATAGTTTATATTTTCATACTGCCTCGTATGCGTAATACCTACATTTAATACTACAGCAGAGTCCGTCAAATAACTCTTGATTTACGCCCTAAATGGTTCAGATATATCGTCATTACCGAAATCTTCGAATAAATGAAAATTGGCACATCCAGAAATAAGTAATAAGCTTTGATGATATTTTTTATATTTATTTATTTCATTCTTGCTTTTATTCTCAATCTCCATAATTCACCCTCCTTTCTGCCGTAAATATTATACTTTTTTCTTATCGTTTTGCCCTCTTCATTTTGCCGTCTCCGCAGCAAAGCACGAATGTGTCCACGTGACATAAATTCTCATTGCGGTCAGAACCGCTGTTATTATTTTCTATTCCTGCCCTTACACCGAGCGTGGAACGTCCGGAGCCCGGACTATGGCACCCGACCCGTCACCGGATTAATAATTCCGTCAGCGCATGCGCATTGCTTCTGCGGCAGTGGATGGAAGTTGGTACGTGCGAAAGCGTCTCCTGAAACAAATGAAAAAAAAATGTGTTGTATGGTTCTTATTAGTTATTGATGGTTGTTTGTAAAATAGAAATATTATTGCCGACCAGGATAACATTAACATTCTCGAATGCAAAAGTGACATAGTAAATAGCCTCTTTCTCAGAAACAGTTGAAGATCGGTCAGTACTATATGCCCTTTCATTTTTGATTACACCCTGAATATGATTTATATTTTTCGTAATATGCGCTGAGGGACTAAACTCCTAACACAAAATGCTATCTTACTATAAGGCGCGAGCAGACACGTGACTCGGGCGTCCTTGACGTACTCGAAATCAGCTGCTTTGTGTGCGCATATCGTTTTGACAAGAATAGTGTCACTTTGACAAGACCAATATTTCGACTTATTTTGATTTTGAACCGCTAACATGTTATTAATGTACAATTTTCAGGCAATAAAAAACATGAAATTAAAGATAGTAACTTCTCAACAGTTCAAAATTAAAATAAGTCAAAACATATTGGTCTTGTCAAAGTGACATTGTTCTTGTCAAAATGACACACAAATCAGCTGATTCTTACCACGTCAAGGACGCTCGAGTCATGTGTCTGCTTGCGCCCTATAGAAATTAATGAAATGGGGTCATACCAAAAAGAAAAATTGTTGATTTTTTTTTCATAAATGAAAATTTTGCCTAATATTATGCATATACATCAAAAATATTTAATATTATTATACTTTTCATTTATGATATTCTTAATAAAGATTATGAGTCTGATTTTGTGATGTCATAATTTTGTACACAAATACACGATAGTGAGGCACACATGCACTCGTGCCTGTACTGTACATGTATCAGATTTGTCACTTTTGTAACATAACCTTATGTAATCAACATTTTGAAAGTAACGTCAATATCCTTATAAGTTGTTTTTTAATAAAGTACAAATAACGAAATATGCTAAATAAAAATTACAAATAAATACAATTTATGTATGATTTAGATATTACAATGGTTGTACAATTATGTTCTCTGCCGACCTGCGAGAACAACTCGTTCAGAAGTAAAAATAAAATTTTTGTTCGTATTCTTATGGCTCAAGATGTAAGGGACAGGTGGTATAAAGCAATAAATACTCCAAAAGTTTTGAAGAATACTCTTGCTTATGTGATGACGTAAACGTCAAATGTAGTTCCATTTTTACTTGGTAGGCGATACTACGGTCGCAAAATTATGACGTCATTTGAAATTATTATATAAACTTTAAAAAATTATTTGTGTAAAACTAGAAACTTATGTGACATAAAATATATATTTTCGTAAGTAGTTATAAGTGTACTTCCAGAAAAAAAATGGAAAATGTGGTATGACCCCATTACAATTTCGCAAAATCATAAATAGGCATTCAATTTTGCCACTTTGGAAATAAGACAAAATGACCATAAACTCAGTGAACGTGTGAAGTTAATTAAATGTGTATAAATATTAATTTAGTATTACGTCACAATGTTTAAAAATATTTAGCAATACCAAGTTTCAGAATTGTTTATTTCTGTAACGAAGCTCTAAAATGTTGTTAAGCCTATATATGTCACCATTTCTGCATGAAACTAATTTTAAATCCTAATGAGCCCTACTTCCATCTTACTTTTCTCACTAACTACCTTTCTTCAGTTTCGTGCGTGACAGGGCTCCGTTTCGTTTCGTTTTGTTATTGCGGCGGCTGTGAAGGTATGGGATGTCGAACGAATGTTCGACTTTGTTCGCAGCTTGTTTTTCTTTCAAGACAGCGGCGCCGAAACGGGTTATTTATTGGGGCCCACCGCCGAATACGAATGAAGGAGAGAAATGGTTTTTTCTTGCTGAGGGATATTTATGGCTGTGAGGTTGGTTTTATTGAAGACTATTTCGTGGATGTGTGACATTCAGATTACTTACATAGCTTTAACACAATGATGGTATAGGTGATGAATACTGAATGCTATAGTATTGTTGAAGGTTTTTATACTGTTAAAATGTTCGTAAAACTTCTTTGAACACATATAAGTTGCCGCATTGTAAAGTTAAAAACGTACATAGAGTTTTGTCTGCACAAGCATGAATTCAAAGTACAATTATTTCTGTGTATTTTTAAAGATTTAGTTTTGAATTAAAAGTAGCCCTTTTATTAATTACAACTGCTCAACAGGATTATTCCCAATGAAAGAGCAGGAAACCCACTTAAAAATATACAATACAATAAAGAATAATATTTAACAGATTAAAATGTATGAAGGATATTATTATTTATATATTCGAAAATTTGACTAGGCTTTAGAAGAAAAACGTCAAAATCAGAGAATTTAATATTGTAGTACGAACACATGCGATAAATGGGGGAAACCTGTAGGACATTAGTTCGGGGAGTAGGAAGATAGAAAGTACATGAGTAGCGGGTGGAAATACGAGGAATTTGGAAGTTAAGACAACTAGTGGATATGGGGTCATCAATGTCGCCATTAATTAACTTGTATAAATAAAAAATTGAGTAAGCCTCACGTCTTTCTAAAAGACTTGGCATATTAAACATCTCGCAATATGATGTATTATAATCAGGGTAAATATTATTTATTTTAAAAAATATAAATTATAGAAATTTTTTCTGAACTTTATCTAATAAATCTTGATGACATTCGTAAGTGGGGTTCCATACAATAGAGCAGTATTCAATTTTAGAGCGCACCAATGAATAATAAAGAGTAAATATGGAGGAATTTTTTTTGAATGATCGGGTATTACGTATTATAAAACCAAGCAATGTAATGGATTCCTTGTAAATATTGTTAATATGATGAATAAATGACAATCTAGTGTCGAAAATTATTCCCAGATCTTTAATAATGTTAACCCGAAGTAAACTTTTATTATCAATTTTTTTACTAATTTGTGCGTTGTGGCCGATTGTAAAGGTGCTTTCAAAATCAAATAACTTTAATTTCCGATTCGAATTTCTACTTCGTAATTTTTTCTTTGAATTTGACGCATCCACAACAGCAAGTAATTTCAATTTGACGCATGCGCAATCTATCAGATTCCGCGTATATTGTGTTTCTTGTCCACATTCCTGCAAACATTTGTTTACATCGATACCTTTGACAGAAGATAACTTAAGCTGAAGAACTTATTTGCAATTCATTTCTAAAGTTTCATAATAACGTCCGATATAATAACAAAATAATGGCAACTGAGCTTCAAATTGTCGTTCAATAACACTATGCACATGCGTTAATTCACAAATTGGAATAGAAAAGTTTAGAATTTGCAAGTTTGGAATGGGGACTTATGATTTTAGAATTTCACTGTTACCATCTACTGAGTTCTGAACTAATATTTTAAACAAAGACGACAAGTACGAAGAAAGAGACAGCAAAGCACTACCATGACCTCTTAGATAGAATTTAAAACAGTATTTAATGTGTTGGATAATTTTGTGACTCGGTATTATTATTTTTTTAGAATTTACCATCAGCTAACAAATCATTATTATAACAAAACTGATTACTCATACATACGTCAAACACCACCGCAAAATAAAACAGCAAATATATAATCGAATTAGGACAATACGTTGAGAAGAGACGTCATGGTACGGCCCGGGTTAACCATAAAAGATATTAAATTCCACGAAAATTAGAACGGAAAACAAAATTTATATCACGGTGTAGTATCAATATAGGTGAGAGCACGAGATGCGTTGACATGGTTAAGTAACTGGGAAACAAAATGGTGCTAACGCGACCCGTTACCATTTGACAGAAAATGTTTTGCTATAAGATGCACAACAAGTTATGGATCAAATAAAAAGAAATATAGTCTTTTTAAGGTGCCAAAATGTGCAATTTAGCGGCAGCCAGCTACACTATGATCACAGAAACAGGTGCTAAGATAAATTTCTGATTGAAAGGTGTCAACGTCAAGTGCATTTGCATTTGACATATGTTGTTTTATAATTTTACTGGAAATATAGAAACGTTTCTGTATGGAATTTGTACAAAATACATACATAGGACTGACAAAAGATAAAAGGTAATGATTGAAAATATAGAATATTATGCGTTATATATGAATAATATAAGATTTTAAATATTTTGTGTAAAAACCGGGTCGCAACAAAACCTGACATCTAGCGGCAGACTGTATGAACTAGCCCAGTTGGTCATTCTTCGTAATGCATTGGAATACGTCGTGCACTCACCTATAGATACTACACAGTGA
This sequence comes from Harpalus rubripes, assembly GCA_963082715.1. NCBI lineage: Eukaryota > Metazoa > Arthropoda > Insecta > Coleoptera > Carabidae > Harpalus > Harpalus rubripes. Next base: position 69,679,453 of record OY720450.1, read on the forward strand.
TTTATATTGACTTTGGCATTTTTTTTTATTAAAAAAAGAGTAGGGTTACATTCCTATAAAATGAATGTACCTACTTAGCATTAAAGTATTTTTGAAATTTTTATCGCGAAATGCATGCAATGACCGCTAGGCCGCCACAAAACATATGGCATAGATGGTGTTATTCATTTGTCAATTTAATTTAGATAACTATTAAATTATTAATTATTTTTATTAAGAAAATAATAATAAAACAATTTTTTATTTTGAGACTTGAAATTTTATACCCTCTCGACTTAAGAGGCCCCAACTGCGCGCTTTCTGCGCCTGTGCGGAAATGCGCCACTGCGTGCCCTTCATCTACTTTTGCTATAGAACCACAAATTATGTAAAATATAAATTTCCATATTTATATATTATTAATACTATTTATTGAAAACTTTTATAGTTTTATTTAAAATCATTAATATTTTTTTTTTCAGGTTTGTGCTCTTTCCATATTTTTTCATCTAATAGTAAGTACAGTACAACATTAATATATTAGGATATTATTCCATTGTTTACATGGACAAAAGTAGGCTGGTAACTAAGTAATAACTGTATCTATACGGTAATATTATTACCATACTGATTTGTCAACAACGGTCTACAAAATGAAAATAAAATAAAATGAAAATATAATGCCCTTCATTAATACATACAGATAACGATAGCGTATCGTTCTAAATACGGTCAACCTTATTCTAAAGTAATAAACATGAGGAATAAATCACATAATTTGAATATTTGTCATATTGACATATGTCAAAATAATTGTTCCGTAAACCATAGCATTCTGAAAGTAGCATTAATGAGAGAATTTCAAAAAAATAATGTTTATCAATAATGTCTTCATTTTCTGAAACCGATAAACTATGAAACGGTCGTTATGAATCATAACAAGCCTTAGATGTCTTATAATCCTCGCTCTACGAGCTTGGATTTCAAACCGACATATACATATTATAACATACATAACATTCCTAGGTATGTTAATAGCTATTACATATGTTATTATTTAAACATTACAATCTTTTTTTTCTGCAATTGGTAGGTACACCGTACACAAATATATAGTTTGTGTCAAGATAAATGCACATTGACTTCGACTTCTTAATCTCGGTATTTTCTTACCTGTGCTGCCAGGGGCGGATTACCAAATTTACAGTACAAACTGGGAAATATACAGTTAAAATCTTTTAATGTATTTTGACTACATATATAAATTTCGCTAAACGTTGTATCACATTATTCTTGTTTCATTTGTAAACAACTGAAGTAAAATGTGGCACGCATGGAGTGATTTTCCGGACGAAGAAAATAATCTAATATTGAATGAGAACATATTTTTAAGGTTTGTATAATGTAAAAAACTATATAAATAAATTATTGAATAATAAACTGTAGTAATTTTATTATTAATTTTAATATCTGATTTGTGGTTACTGTTTTAAATTTGGTAATTTGGAAAAATTGTGGTTACCCTTGCAAATCTTTTAAGCTAATACATGCTGTGATGGGCGCAAAAGTCAATGTGCATTTATCTTGACACAAATTATAACATTTTCTTTACAATTTCTAAATTACGAGTAATTCCAATTTGTTTCAAAACTTTGTACGCCTTAGGAATATTTAATAAAATAATGCAAATATCTTTTCTATTTATGCATTATTATTATTTCTCGGTATTTTTATAGCTTGTTTATATTGAATCTTATTAGATTCAATACAAACAAGCTATTGTCGGAACTCCTGTTTTCAATTTCAATACAATGGTGTGAATATCGTTAAGTGAATGTTGATGAAGAATCTCCATTACATTGTTAACTAAGGTAACAGGATAGGTGTTGGTGTATATGGAATTTCCACATTCTATTAATATTTATTACATAAAAGCGATATTTATACTTTATAATATAAAATCGTTACTAAAACAGTTTTCAAAACAGCTATGAGAATAAATACGGATATAAAAAACCTGACAAGCGTTTTTATTTGTTTTGAAAGAGTAGTTTACTAATTCTTACAGCATTATTTGCTCATTTAATAACCGTTAGAAATTGTTTAATTTGTCATTTGTTAATTTTTTTTAAAGCAATTTTAATTTTCCTATATAGCATTAACGATATTTTATATATGTATAGTATTTGTTAATTTTCCATATAAAATTTTATTCGCAACTATTTCTTGTACTTTCCTCATTAATGTCGTCTATAATTCATTACATTCATAATTTTTACGAACTTGTATTTACTACATGCATTTACGATTCGAAAACTTTAATAGGAAATCCCATTTATTTTTGTATAGCAAACTTCGTCTAACATCGATCGAAATATATTTTTATTAGTTTCCGGTATTTCTTTACCTGCAGTAACAAGGGATATATGTTTTCCGCTAAATTCTTTTCCCAAGAATGGATATAGATATGGAACAAAAAGAATTCCAGAAACTGGCCTGAAATACCAAAATTCCAGAAAGTTAAATATGAAATACTTCAAAAATATTTGGTATTTTTCTGTGAAGTAAACAATACTCGTTATGGACAATAAATATTAAACTTAGATAAAAAAGCTCTCGTATTAAAAAAGGTTCAGGTACAATTGTGAACAAAACGTAACTGAAATTATTATTTATTCTCAAATCAAATACGACCAACGTTATAAGTTGAGGTGACGCCTGGTAAACGTTTTCAACGATACAGGTATACTGTTATTGTCTAAAGCTACGTTTCCAGCTCTTAACATAGTCACTGTTTTTGTTATTTGTCATAACCTTGAAAGTTTGTCATACGTATAATGGCTTGAGCGTTTCCAGCTACTGTTTTAGTCTTTAGTCTTTGTCTTTGTCATAGCGCATAAAAGCTACGTTTCCAGCTCTTAACATAGTCACTGTTTTTGTTATTTGTCGTAACCTTGAAAGTTTGTCATACGTATTGTGGCTTGAGCGTTTCCAGCTACTGTTTTAGTCTTTAGTCTTTGTCTTTGTCATAGCGCATAAACACAAAGTTTGCATGCTTCATACTTTCGTCATAGTCTTTGTCGCTGTTCTGTTGGAAAGAGATAAGTGATGTAAGCGCTATCTCTTTTTATGTTGCGCAGTAGTTCTACGCGTTGTATCTGTCATTATTTTGGTGGTTATGTTGTTATTTTTGTGTTGAGATAATATAAATATGGACAACAGAAAGAAAAAGAAATCATATCTTTTATATTATAAGTACAAATAAAATTATATCATATCTTATGGATATACAGACAATATTGAAATTTAAAGTGGAATATTAGAAAATATTGTGGCTCGTTCACCATATTAATTTCGTGCTTTATTTCAAATGTTATTTTGGAATTATACAAAATAATTACATTATTACATAATTTGAGTAATGATTACTACTCATCATTAATATCATTAATAACTATATAATTTTTGAAGCATTGTAAAGAGTTTTATAAATGTGTTCCTTTTTTGAGTGAACAAACATTATAAGTACAAAAACTTTAGACTGTGCTTATGTTAACAGCTGGAAATGGTCAATATCTTCTAACAAAAACATAAGACAAAATACAAAAACAAAGATTAAAACCGTGACTATGTTAAGAGCTGGAAACGTAGCATAATTTACTAAAATACAGTATTTCATTCTGATAAAAAAAATATTACATTTTTCCATAATATTGCCCATTCCAGGCAAGACATTATTTGTATTCGAAGGGACCAATTTTCAAAAAAATCTCCGGGGATGTATATCATTTATCTTTCTTTTGAAAACATGGACATCTTTTTTATCTTTGACTTGTGGAAATAAAAAAAAGTCGTTGATTCCATCAATTCAATGTTTTTGCTCGTTTAAATAGTTATTGTGTCTGTCATTTGAAGTTATGTTGCGAAAATTAAGTAAGAACTTATAGCGTTTTTCATTTATATATTTAGAGTGAACTATTTTGCACTGAGTGCATAACTTGTTTTTCATTTATACAATTAGTCGCTCTAGCTGAGTTTTACGTGTTTCATTTATACTTTTTGAGTGAACTGAAAGTCGACTTTGCGCAGAGCGATTTCCAAATACGCGATGTCCTATACCCCAACAATTCACTAATTTAATAATACGTGCGCCAGATAACTTTTTCAATGGCTTGTACTTGAGTAGGAGTGGCTAAAGCTATACGTCACAATATAATCCGTATTTCGTATTAACACCCGCACACCCGACCCGTCCCACAGCTATATTCGGTATCTATTATAACTGAATATCAAAACAGGGGTGCGTTTAAAATATATGAAACATTTTTCATTTATGTTCATTATAACAAAATATTTTGATCTTTAAATTATTTAGTTTGGCAATTCAATGAAATAGGATTATTTTTAATTTCCTCTAACAGTAATTCCAACTCGATGGTTGCTTACACCTGGGACGAACGAACTAGAATTTGCGGTATTAATTTTTTTAAATACATTCCTGAATCCTTTTGCTAATGTCATTTTAAATGCCTCCTGGTATAGTTCGTCCAGATATCATTTGAACAAATGACTTTTAAATCCTACTAATCTTTGCTACTGTGAATATTTTTACGTTTCACGCAAATATAGTTTCTTTTCAGTGTACATTACATGTCTATGAAAGTTGAATATTGCTTGAAACTATTTAAAAAAAGTTTTGTTGGGGTTCCAAAGAACTGTAGTTGAACTGTAAAATTCTTATCCAAGATGTAATGATTGCTTTAACAATGAACGCACATTACTCAACTGAGCAACTGGTAGTGCCAAAATGTAAATGTAAACGACGACAGGTAAAAATATTCACAGTAGCAAAGATTAGGATTAACACAGAGGATTTAAAAGTCATTTGTTCAAATGATTTCCGAACGAACTATATTAAGTATAGTTTGTTTCAAGATAAATGCACATTGCTTTTACGCCTATCGCAGCATGTATTTGCTTAAAAGATTTGCAAGAGTAAGCACAGAAAGAGGTATCCACAATTTTTCCAAATTACCAAATTTAAAATAGTAACAACAAATCAGTTATTAAAATTAATAATAAAATTACTACAGTTTATTATTCAATAATTTATTTATATATTTTTTTACATTATACGAGTACAAATCTTAAAACTATGTTCTCCTTCAATATTAGATTATTTTCTTCGTCCGGAAAATCGTATGCATGCCACATTTTACTTCAGTTGTTTACAAATGAAACAAGAATAATGTGATACAATGTTTAGCGAAATTTATATAGTCAAAATCCATTAAAAGATTTTAACTGTATATTTCCAGGTTTGTATTTGGTAATCCGCCCCTGGCAGCACAGGTAAGAAAATACGTTGGAGTGATGGGTTAACTGAGCTTAAGAAGTCGAAGTCAATGTGCATTTATCTTGACACAAACTATACAATTCTAATATTCTGTAACGGAATACATAAGGGTCAGTTTCCTTTCAAATCAAATAAAGGGAAATGTTTTCAAAAGAAACCAAATCTATTAAATAATCTAAACGTCAACTTTCATTCGCTAGTCGTACTATACCTACTTAAAATAAAATTATAAAAATATGAACCATTCTGAAAAATTCCAGCGTGATCCTCGTATAAAACGAACTGCAAAACTCAATAATATAGACTGACAGACGGAGTACGAAACAATTTACTTATTTATTTATACCGTTTCTTCTGACGAGAATTATTAAAACGATATAGCACCAAAAGATGTGCCAAACTAAAATATTTACCAAGTTCTAGCTAGAAACTGTGCCACCAAAAAATACAAAACTACAATATCTTATTCTTTTTCTCTAAGAATTCCTCCTCGCCAGCCCTGTGTTTGGCTTACCTGACCGGTTAGATTTACGAGACTACCCCCAGGCAAATGGATATTTATGGGGCTGACTGTAAGACATACATTAGAACGGCTGCGGCACGGTAGAGGCAGTTGGATTCCTTCACGGCACTCGCTCGGCTAGATGCAGCCTCAGCCTTTAGTTAGAAAGTCATGTCTCCTAGCAAGAACCAGTTGGACCTGCGTGACTTGCAGCTTGTAGCGGGTCACTACACCGACGGGGTGCAAAAAGTGGGTGGACCGGATGCAGGAACACCGTGACTAACTAGATGCTTTTTGTAGATGCGAATGAGGTTATTTTTCAACGTCAATAAAGATGAGTGTGTCTATTTTGTATCTATTCTAATGGTCTAACAATATGTAATTCTTTGGGTTTTTTAAGACAACTTGGGGCAAAAATTCCTTTTGAATATTTTGATATTCATTAGAATTGGGTTCTTGCAAAATAATATTATTCTTTAAATAGCCGCAAATTTGAAAATATCACGAAATATCAATTAGATATTTTATAATTAAGTATTGAAATTTATGAAATATTTTGAAAAAATCTGGTGTGGCCATCACAATACCTCCCGCCATTTACAGCTTGAGTCACAAAAAATCTGATGTGGCCAGCACATTACCTTCCGTCAGTTCTATGTATTTTGTACAAATTTCATACGGAAAGTTCCTTGCTAAATTAAATATTCTGTTTCTTGTACATTACCTTCCGGCAGTTGAATGTATTTTATGCAAATTTCATACAGAAAATTATCATTTTGTGAAGTTTTCTGTATACAGTGTAATGTATCTGCAGAAATAAAAGATTTATTATTATTATTATTTCTTGTACATTACCTTAAAGCAGTTGTATGTATTTTATACAAATTCCATACAGAAAGCAAAAGATCCTATATTTACAATAAAATTATAAGACAAACCCACTATGTCAATTTCACTTGACACTGACATAATCTTTCAATCAAAATTTTCTTAATATAGTAGCTGTTTCCATAGCTATGGCTACTTTATGAAATTTAATTTCTTTATAATTTTTTAATTCTATATCCATATATATATATATATATATATATATATATATATATATATATATATATATATATATATATATATTTATATATATATATATATATATATATATATATATATATATTTATATATATATATATATATATATATATATATATATATATATATATATATATATATATATATATATATATATATATATATATTTATATATATATATATATATATATATATATATATATATATATTTATATATATATATATATATATATATATATATATATATATATATATATATATATATATATATATATATATACAGACATACAGACATCATCGTAAAAATAGTGAAATCGTATTGTAGGGACCCTAAAACGTGCTTATTCATCAAAAACTCACCATCGAATTTTTTGACCAAAGACAATACCTTCCTTACCTAAAGGTGACGGAAGGTAAAAAGATTAAGTTAATCCTTATTTTTGGATTAGTGAATTTTACTCTAATTTTAACAGTATATGTTTCTTAAAATATTGTCTAATCTAATCCAAGTAACTACCTTTTTTTAAACCCCTCAACAGGATTAAATCCCAATTACAGAGTGGGTTCACATTCACACGCTTCCATACCTTAGAGGGATTCGAACCCAGAGCCCCGAGCGTACTAATGACTTATGAGGCGTTGCTCTAACCATTGAGCCACCGGAGCTATAACAAAATGAAGATTAAATTTTAAATACCGGGATAGAATAAAATTCACTAATCCAAAAATGAGGATTAGTTGAAACATTTATGTGAATCTTTAATTTTTATTAATCTCAATATGTACCCACATAATTATGCTGGAAACTGTATTTAATTCCTTTTCTATTGTTCTATTTACTTTTTTTTTAAACGTTACTAATATTGTTTTGGAATGATTAGGTCTTTGATAGTGACATTTATCTGTCAGTTACATACATTTGAATAACTGCGTTTTGTTTGTTTAAAGCGTAGGCTCTGGGATTTAAATTATAGATAATTTTATAAATGTATCCATAAAATATATAGAAAAAGTATTAATGCAAATCTATAAAAAAATTAATAATCTTTAATTTTTATAATGACAATCTCGAAATAATAACATTTAAAGGTATTTTTCGAAGAAAAACTATTTTGAGCTTTCAGTAAAGTGTCATTTCCGGTTATCCGATTTACACCAAAATCTAATGGGCTCTTTCCATATTAGAAAAAGGTCGAAATACAAGTTTTCAAAATTTTCTCAAGGGTAGTATTTGAGTTAGAGTGGAGGCTCCACACACACATACACACATACATACAGACATCATCGTGAAAATGTTAAAATTGGATTCTAGGGACCTTAAAACGTGTTCATTACTAAGGGAAGCGGGAGGTAAAAAGTCACGTGATCTGCAACAAAATTTAACGTCAAAGTTCGTGGAAAATCTGTTTTCTTATAGGTTTTGAATGACGTGCTGTATGTAATTTGACGTCACAGGACGGCGGGTTGTTTTACATGACTTTCTTATACCAATCTTTATTTATTTACGAAAACGAGCACAAATTATTATTATTTTTTTATGAAACGAAAATAAGTTTCTCTGATTCAGCCACATTTATTACCTCAGTCTCTACAGTTTCGACGCCACATCAGGGGCTGCGGGTTTTGATTTTTCCCGTGGGTGCACAATAAAAAAATATAGGTACAGGGTGTGCGCCGAAAACTGAAACATGTGAGTTCAACATGGGATTTTAAACATACAGAAATTGGCTCTGGTGTAACCTTTAGAACAAAACTACAAAAATAAAAAGGTGTTTAAAATTAAATTTTACATTAAAAATGTTTAAATTCTGATACAATTTCGTCAGGAATCATACGGTGATGGACATAAAACGTGAATGTGACAGTTCAATAAAATATGACTGTTTATAATTGTTGCAGTCATGATTTTCATATAATTATAGTTAGTTTAATTGTTATAGAATGGATCAATGGATGTAAACAATACAAGAGAAAAAAAATTGTTTGTAAAAATTGTACTATAGTGTAAATAGTTATTAAAATATCACATTGATATTGTGTTTAATAAACATGGCCATCTAATTCTTGACGAAATTGTAACAGTTTATATATGACATTATCTCGTACTGCAAATGTGCTGTTACCTCGAATTAAAACATTTTTAATGTAAACTTTAAACAACTTTTTATTCTTTTAGTTTTGCTCTTCTAAGGTTACAGGAATACAAAATCTTAAGATTGGTATTGCAAAATTAAATTATATTTTAATAAAATAAATCAAATAAAATAAAAGTTATTGTTCACCGTGGGTGCATTGCACCCCTATTTTTTGCCCGTGGGTACACCTGAACCGATGCACCCACGTACTTGCTGCCCCTGCGCCACATTAGTGCTGGAAAAAAGAATCGATTAATTATATATAATCGATTAATTGATCAAATGATTATTATTTTCAAAATAATCAATTAATCAAATTTTTGATTAATCTATTGTTTGATTATTTGATTAATCGATTGTTTAATTATTTTATTATTCGATTGTTTGATTATTTGATTAAACCATTGTTTGATAATTTTATTAATTGATTATTTGATTAATCAATTGTTTGATTATTTGATTAATCGATTGTTTGATTAATCGATTGTTTAATTAATAGATTGTGTGATTATTTTATTAATTGATTGTTTGATTATTTGATTAATCAATTGTTTGATTATTTGATTAATCGATTGTTTGATTATTTGATTAATCGATTGTTTGATTTTTTGATTAATCGATGATTTGATTTTCGATTGTTTCATATTTGACTATTTGATTTATCATTTGCTAGAAAAATATGATTGTGCGCCTGCTTTTTTAAACTAAACAAATGTAAAGAATCTTTCATAAAGTAATATTACTAGTGCTGTTGGATTCGGGAAAGGGTATTATTTGAATACCCAATAAGTTATCGGTACATACTAGATTATTAGGTACTGCATTACTTCTAAGAATTTCAATTCGAATAAACCCTTCTATTCTAACAGGTGTGAATTATGAAACAAATATTTCTCAGTGTATGTTCATTCACTTTCGAGGATTCATTCACGAAGTTTGTATTTCGGTGTTGTTACTGGTCGCACATTTTACTAGGTTTTCTTCAATTTGATTAATCGATTGTCGTAAAGAATAAAAATATATAGAAAATATATGAATAAATGGTGTGCCACACTCTAATCAACAACTCGCCGCTGTCGCCACCGCCGTCGCCGCAGCAATGAGGGAGTCTCTATTTATAGCGATGACGTAATCGCGCTAGCAGCCGGGCAACGTAAACAAGCGAGTCTCGACGTGTTTAATTACGTCCTGTCGCCTGAACATGTGTGTTCATTGTTATGATGCGGTCGAGCATTCTAGAACTCTCTGGAAGTTAATGGCAGCTGTATAAAAGGGACGCAGCTATACTCCAGAGTTATTTAGTTACATTCAGAGTCATAAAGACATTCACATGGAGTGTTAGAGAGTAAAGTGTTAGTGAGAAGCACATCAGTATCGTAGTGAGCGTATGCAGTTGGTGTCGAGTTGGTACTCGGGAAGTTACTAGTATATTGAGTTAGCTGTGGATGTGAATACTCGGTAGTGTTGACGAGTATTGGGAAGCTATAGTGAACAAGGACAGTAACGGCGAGTCAGGAAGTTACTGGTATACCGGGATGGCTGTGAAAGAGAATACTCGGTATGAGTATGAAGAGTATTGGGAAGCTAGGTATACGGGGAAAGTAACGGCAAGTGGAAGTGGATACTCGACAGTGTCGTTGAAGAATTGTGGCATACGGACAGTGATACTGAGGCTATGGAAGTGAGAGAGTCACATTAATTGACAGATAGTGAGGTGAAAGATGTTACTTCTGTCCGAGCAGTTGAATATACAGACGCTGTTGAGTTAGTTGAGTATTTAGACGCTGTGGAGGTCGGTAGGCGGACAGTTGAACGTGATATAAATAAACAGTGTCATAATGTCATAAATAGTCGAAATAAATAATTAGTAAGATCGTATAAATAATTAGTCGTGTTAATTAAATAAATAAATAGTGTTAGTGTTATCTAGTTAATTATAGTTTTAGTTTTAATTAGTTTTTTAAATAATTGTTTAATATTAATAATAGTCATTTTCATTATAGTTTAATAAACACTTATTTTAATTAATAATAATTGTATAATATTTACGCTTTACCCAAATAAATAAAAACGTTACAGTACATTTCGGACCTGTAGAGTTAATTAAAGTTGAAGGCTAAATCAAGGTTTAATACTTTTAGTTTAAAATATTCGCGCCACAATTAATGTTTAATGAAGGTCAGTTATACATACAAAAAATGAGTTGTGATATATCCGTTATTAATGTTTAAAAAAGTTGCAAGGAAAAAATTACCAAATATTCGTTGACAAAAACAGACAATGAAAACTAACAAACCTTCTGATTCCAACAATGCTTATTGCCTAAATCCTAAGTAGATGAAGTATACCAATATGTTTTATAATTCATTTACACTTGTGCATAAAAAATTGTAATATGTTTCTTAAACAAACATCTAAATTTGGTCGTATAAAAATATTTGCAAAGGTCTAATGGCCGGTTTTATAAACATCGAATAAACTGCTGAGTTATTACTTTGAAAGTAAATTTAATCGACGAGTAAATAAAAATGTCTGTTTTATAAAACAAGTTACGGAGTAAAATAACTACTTCCAGAGTAAATATTTTATCCTAGTGATTTACCGACAGAGACATGACATCTGTCATTATTTTGTGATTTTTGCATATAGATATTTTAATATTTTCTATAATTATATACATTTAATATTGTTTTTCACTATATTAAGAACCTATAGGCCAGAGTGGTAATAAAATTTTATTTTTTTATGAATTTGCAACTACATTTTAACTGGGGACAAGGAAAAGAGCTTCCATGAAGAGTGTGTGAATACTGTAGTACACTCAGGCTACGGTTTCTTATACCGGTAAATCTTTCCACTACTGGAACATAAGAGAGATTGATAAAACCAGGCTATAACATTACTAGACGGTATCCCTTAAAACCACTACTGACAATAATGTTAATCTCCAACTGAAGAGGATCTATTCCAAGCAATGTGCCGCAGAATGTTTTAATAATATTGTATTCTGTCCTGGCACGAAATAATCCAAAAGTCAAAATAGAAAATAAAGTGTGTCATAAAGTGCCAGGTGTCAACTAACATGGAAAAAAGGAGAGAACGGGGCAAAAATTACACAGAAATAGACAAAGCAAATATATTGGATATAAATAAATGTAAAAATAATGCAAAAAATGAAATTTATAATGAATTTAATTAAATTAATGTTGATGTGTCAAATTTATTCTATAGAATAAAATTTACTTCCTCGAAAATTGGTGGAGTAATTTATTCTGTAGATTTACTTAGCTAGTATTTTTATTCTTGCTTTATAAAACGAAAATCTCTAGAATAAACAATTTTACTTTAAGAGTAAATTTTACTTTGCTAGTAATTTACTTATTCATCTTTTATAAAACTGGGCATAAATCAATTAAAATAGTTATTAACGTCATAAGGCTGATATGTAGCAAATAACAGATGAGGTTGAATGTTGTAAAATCGAGGCGATAGCCGAGATTTTATAATCAACCGTGTCTGTTATTTGTATATCAGCCGTGTGACGTTCAGTATTTTTCATAATAACATAAAATATCTTCTTAAAATTCTATTTTCTATGGCATATTGACAGGTGACAGCTCTTCATGACAATTTCATGATGCTGAGATTTTTTTAGAAACACATGATTTTTAATAATTGTACTGTTATAAAAAATAACGGCCGTGGCTGTTTTGATGCATATATCGGTTGAGCATACAGTACTGTTAAAGCGCATTTAATAGTATGGTATTATGAAAAATATATATTTGCAACTGTTTAAACATTTTATTTAGAACTACATGTTATATCACTCCGTCTGTAAAAGTATCTAACCAGCAAACACCTTTAATAAAAATTTAAATTCTTTCAATTTTCCAAAGTATCCATTAGCAATCAATTTAGCGGGAAACACTACAAAGGTCTATAAACAAGAAAACAAACGTCTGCCCATTCACTGGAATTCGACAGTGGAGTTCACCTGTTTGAAATTCATTTTATTGGGGACGTTGGAAGATACACCCTTGCTTTCAGATACCGTTAGACGGGACAGAATCTGACTCCAGTCCAACAAACGATTCATTCTCGAAAAAGCAGATAAAAAGCCACAGAACAAGGGTTTCAGTCCAGAAAGGATGATGTGGAAAGTAAGAAATGCAGGGATGGGCTTGAAAAAGGGGAAAAAGTTGCTGGTATGGAAACTGATAAAATGTTGGTTCAAGTAAACAAGAATAAGGTCAAATAATGAAAGTTGACAACGTTTAAAAAGATGACTTTTCATGTTTTAAAGTTTAAAGAAAAAGTTTAAATGGGGGATTTCATTAAGAATGCGAACCTGGCGACAAAATTTGAAACTAAAAACAAGGGAGCATTTTTATTTCATTCGTATGTTTTTACATAAGCACGTACAGTTTATACATTATCTAATATATATTGTAAAACTGTTCCTAAGAAAAAACAAAATTGTGAAGATAACCGAACAACTGCTAACTAAAGTATTTAAAATGAAAAATAATAGTAAATCTACTACTACAATTAATAAAACAGGAAATAAGGCAATATACTCTACCTAAAACAATAATAAACACTAAAAGAAAAGTCAAGATACAAGCAGAATCAAAGAAAAACTACTGACAGCAATAATACGCTTATGGAAGTCGAAGGTTTGACATTGGTACACAACGCCATCTCTATATAGTGAAATATCCAATGTTAGCATCATCTTCTTTCAATAATATTCTTATTAATTTGTTTCTAAATTCATGATGCTTACGGTAATGGACACATTTTCCAAAATCCAATGATTTGGAAAAAATCCTGAATTTTTTTTTTTTTTTTTGAAAATGGTTCTTAGAAAATTTGAAATACATTTTATTCCTTTCACGACGAGGCGAGAGTCCTCTCGCATCTCCTCTCGTCTCGTTGCATTATGCGAGACGAGAACGAGAGCTAGATTACAGTTTAAAATTAGAGGCAAGATCAATATAACAACTGGGAGAAGCGAGAAATCTCGCGAGAGTCTCGCAATAAAAAGAATTAGTAACTTTATAGCTTTGATTCATAAATTCAATGAAAAGAACGAGTGGAGTTAACGCTAATTCGTGCATAGAACACGTGAATATGAAAATTATATGACTTCATTATATTTTTTAAGTTTATCTAGAGTCGATTGGTATCGATCCCAGAGCGAGTAAATGCGAAATAAAGACAAAATCGGTTTTGCATCCAATAGAACTAGTTTTTTTGAATATTTCAGCCCTTAATTCATCCCAGTTAAAACCATGGTGAATGAAATTGTTATTGCCCCTGAAAAGTAAAGGATGTTATATTAAGCGGCTATGGGAGACAACACGGCACGAAGCGGAGTGATTGGTTGCCGGCGGGTTCCCAGTGTAGCGGTTTTTTTATGACTAAATCTTACTTAAATAGTGGCATATATTTAATGATAAAGTGTAGGTACTTTTAGTTACAAAAAAGAGTTTTTTAATGTTTAATTAGTTTTACTGATGGTAGAATGTATTAACAGTATTAACGTATTGAAATAGTTTAGAGATCAAGATTTGGTGATAAATTAGATATTTTAAATTAAATTATTTACTAACTTATCACATTATATTCGTATTGAAATAACTTAATTGGTGTTTAATATTTGTTTAATCATAGTGTAAATTAAATTTATTAGATATCTTTTAATATCAATTTATCGTTATAATAAACTATTATTTTAATTAATAATAACTGTCTTATATTTACACTTCACCCAAATAAATAAAAACGTTACAATATTTAAATAACTATTTCATGTTTCATAGTTATTTAAAATGCCTTAAATATTCATGACGCATCGAGTGTACTATATGAAAATATTTTCGTTCTTATGATAATGAATCATGTTATTTCATACAATACATTCGATTCACATATCATCTATTTACGTAAGTACGTAAGATTCTTCCTCGGATTCTTCCATAACATTTTAAAGATCCGATCCTAATAACCTACTTTTTTATAATAACATATGAGGCCAGTATTCATATGTATAATATATCATTTCTCGTTAATACCATGTCATGTTTCAACAGTAGCAACAAAGACTGTCGTATTAATGAAAAAAACTGAGATGAAAGATACGATGTAATTATGTAAAGCGCTTAACAAGTTAAAAATGAGAAGTGAGAGGAGATACTCGTATTCTGTATATGAAGAGCGATAATTGAACAGTTCTCGTAAGGTAGCGGGTTAATATTTCATTGATGTGAGCGATAACATGGCCGCAACTGCGTTTTTAATTGGGTCATTAGTAAATTGTTTCGCGTATCTTGGGAGTTGCAGCACTACTATTAATTATATGCAGTCGGATGTATGGGTGAAGCTTGCATAATTCGTCCCTCGATCTTAGTAAACTGCGTATTAAAGATTCATAAATTGATTTAAATCTATAGGTATATTATTACACTTTTGTTATACTTTTTGCCATTGATTAAATAATATACTGGGTGTAACACGAACAGCGGACCATAGGCGCAAACTGTACCTTTTAAAGCTGAAGATATATGAATCTTGAATTTTGTGTCTTTTTTGTAAGATATACCTACTTATATTTGATCTGGTGGAGTTTTTTGGATATCTTCAGTACGCGAAATCGATAGCCACAAAGATAACCTTTTTTAAAATCAAATTTCGATTATTATTTCATAACTTTAAATATTTCTGATAAAAATTCAGTCACTTAAGGGTATCGTCTACGCTTTTCCAAATGAACGAAAAGAGGCTCTACAATTTTACCAATTATGCAAAATATTTTAGGAGTTTGTTACTTATTTTTAACTTATTCTTGCAATATCATTGTTCTTATATCTGGCAAAGCTCTAAAGTTGTTGATTTTTGGTTAATTTTGAAGTTAATTTTTCGAATAATATATAAATATTTTTCAATTTTAGAAAGTTACGTACCTAATTTCATGTTTTCTAAGACCGAGGGTTTAAATTTTAAATGAATGACAAACAGTCATTATTAGTAAAAACTTGAGACGTATTTTGTGTATTTTCAACACTAAAGTATAAATAAAAATCTGAAGTGGCCAGCACATTACCTTCCGTCAGTTCTGTGTATTTTATAGAAATTCCATACAGACTTTTTCTTGCGAAAGGTTCTATATATTTTCTACAAGTTCCATACAGAAAGTTTCTAAGAATTGATTCTATATTTGCAGGAAAATTATAACACAAACATACTATGTCAATCGCACTTGACATTGACATCTATCAGAATTTTTTAAATTATTAGCTAATTCCAGTTTTATTACATAGCAGGCTGCTTTGTGAAACTTAATTTCTTTATAATTTTTTAACTCAGTATCCATTAAATATGAAGCATAAAATGTAATCAAATCGTATAGAGAATAAAATTAAAATAAAAGTGAAAAAAATACATTTTACAGCGTTTTTTCAAGGAAAACTGTCAAAATCTTCAAATGAGGGTACTTCCAGTCAACCAATTATAACAAAAATCTAATCAGCTCTTCATATGGATGTAACGAAGAGGAATACGAAAGAATTATAATTTTTAAAATTGTAGTCTTGGAGTTATCGACGGAGAAAAAATCGTCACACATACACACACTCATACATACAGACATCATCGCAAAAATAATAAAATCGTATTCTAGGGACTTTAAAACGTGCTTATTCGTTAAAAACTCACCATCACATTTTTTGACCAAAAACAATACCTTCCTTACCTAAAGGTATCACGGAAGGTAAAAAGTTAAACATAATATCAAGTTTGTTTAATAAGATCATGAAAATAAGTAATAGATTTTGTTTAATTAAAAAAAAATTAAAGCCTCAATCATTTGAAAACGCGTAGTCCGAGACGCAGACGATCCCATTAAGAGCCCTGTGTACAGGTACACCTGTACTAAAATATGAAGCGAAAATTCAAATAAATTGTTTCTGTACTAGAATTATTAACATTTTAAAAAATTCAACATTATACAAACATACTTTTTATAATAATAATCTGCATTTAAAAAAATACTAATAGATTTCATTTTTTTTAATGTAAGTTAATTTCGGAATATTTTTGTAATAGTGTTGAATTTTTTAAAATGTTAACGGTTCTAGTACAGAAACAATTTATTTGAATTTTCGCTTCATATTTTACTACAGGGGTACACAATGCTCGAAAACTTATTTAATATGAATTTTGGTAAGTTCGGTTAAATAGTAAGTATAAAAATCAAAGTTAAAAATAAATTATACGTCAGATAAACATCAATATATTACCTTAAACAAAGAAGGTAAATGTCATGACAAACTAATAATGCATTAAAGTTTTATCATTTTAAAAAATAAATTATACATCAGGTAAACATCAAAATACGCGTATGCATGTTTTTCCTTAAACAAAGTAGGTAAATGTCATGGAAACTGATAATGCTTTAAACATTAATAATTTTGAAAAATGAATAACTATAGGTTGAATTTTGATAAAAGTGTCATATGACATCACTATAAATATAAAACTTATTTAATCTTTTCATATGGCATTTTTAACTCAAAATGATCACGCCATTAATATAATTATTTTAAAAAAACAGATAATTTTTTTATTGCTATGAAAAATGTTGCATAACCTTTCATTTAATAGTATATTATGTTATTAGGAGTAGAAAGCGGTCTTTTTGTGTTGAACTCAGCTATTGCGGCCGAGGCGCTAGCAAGCTGGGTAAAACACAAAAAGTGCGTTCTACTCCGAATGACATATACTATTTTTTCTTCAAGTGTTTCAAATAATTTTTTGACATTTTTTGGATTTTTTTTGTTTGTAAAATTTGCAATTTTAGTCAAAGCTGGCCGTGTACACTACAAAACACAAACGATTCAACTGTCAAATAACAATTTTCAATATGATCTGTGTTGCTGTGGCTACTGCCGCCGCCAGCGATGAACTAAGAAACTAACATTTTTTTACTAGTACAACAATAACAACATTTTTGTACTAGTAAGACAATGAGTATGTTCTACAGCGTGTGTACAGTAGCATAATATGCATATTATAATACGCTTGAAGAAAAAATACTTTTCCTACAACCGTGCGTGAAAAGTGCTTTTCAGGCACTCATTACAGTATGTAAAGCGTCACTAGTGCGTGAAAAGTACTTTTCACGCATTAGTGCTTGAAAAGTAAATAGGAAACATTAAAATTCGATTAATTTACGTGTCAAGTATATAATTAGGTGGTAAATAATAATGAAAGTAATAAAATTTATTAAGAAATATGAATATACACTGTAAATGAAACAAATCTAGTATTTTTTTAACAGATTGAGTACTAATCTAATTTTTAAGAACATTAACATTTTTTTGACATGTATTCTAACCTAACCTAATTTTTAATATTAATATTAAATGTACAATGTGTACATTATAAAAGACTAATCATCGTCTGTCTGAGTTTCTTCCAAGTGTTTAAGAGACTGTACGGTGTTATGAGAAAGAGTACTAACAATATTTGAAGCTGCTGGATGCCTTTACACTCAGTATTATGAGTAACATCAATACCATTTCGGTTGTTGGAAAATGTTTATGCAACACGTGTGTAAAATAGTATTTTTTGTCTCGTGCTACAATTTCCGCATTCGGCTGCGCCTCATTCGTAAAACATCGCACTCGGCCAAAAAAGTACTACTTTACACACTTTTTACATAAATAACTATTTAAAAATATGTGAAACCTGCTCATTGAGAATTGAATCATACATGGCTGTCAAAAATCAAATCTGTTTAAATGAGAAATGAAAATTGTTCTTTTTACCTTCCGTCATACCTTTACGTAAGGAAGGTATTGTTTTTGATCAAAAAATTCGATGGTGAGTTTTTAATGAATAAGCACGTTTTAGAGTCCCTAGATTACGATTTTACTATTTTTGTGATGATGTCTGTATGTATTTGTATATGTGTGTGTGTGAGACGATTTTTTCTCCTACGCTAACTCCAACATTACAATTCTAAAAATTTATAATCTTTCGTATTCCTCTTCGTTACATCCATATGAAGAGCTGATTAGATTTTGGTTATAATTGGTCGACCGGAAGTACCTTCATTTGAAGATTTTAACAGTTTTTCTTGAAAAAACGCTGTTCAATATCTTATTTTTATATTTAATGATATTATAAATATTAAAGAATATTTTATTCAATTATTATACGATTTATTACGTTTTATTCTTCATATTCAATGGATATTGAGTTAAAAATTATACAGAAATTAAATTTCATATTGCAGCCAGCTATGCAATAACACTGGTAACAACTAATATAATTTAAAAAAATTCTGATAGACAGATGTCAATGTCAAGTGCGATTGACATGTTTGTGTTATAAGTTTACTGCAAATATAGAATCAATTCTCAGAAACTTTCTGTATGGAATTTGTACAAAATACATAGAACTGAGAGAAGGTAATGTACTGGAAATATAGAATCTTTCGCAAGAAACTGTCTGTATGGAATTTGTATAAAATACATAGATCTGACGGAAGGTAAAGTGCTGGCCACATCAGATTTTTTAAATACACAATGTGGATAAGTGTCGAGTTGCCAGATTTATAAATACGAGTATAATACGTAATAATATGTTAATATTATTATATTAATGGTGTAAACGAATCCTTAACTTTATCTTGACATGCGACAAATAGGCAGTGTCCTGTTCCTCCTCTGAGAACACGTCTTTCATTTATGATAGTATGTAATTCCAGCCATCACGAAGAAATATGTTTCATAATCCTGATAAATATTTGCTCCAGAGCCGCAAGATGAATGGATGTAATTGCAGAATTTGCATTTTGTTCCGCTCCCAGCTATTTGACGCCTGTGTTATTAAGATAATTCTCACGAAATTGCTTCAATTATTATAATAATTATTGCAAAAAGTTTGAATTAATTTTATATGCGTGTAATTATGTGTTTGCAATTTAATGATTCTTTTTATTTTTGCTAAATTATGCCGATCTGCTTTACTTTGATGTTTTTATATTATAATTATTTTAATAAAATCAGATGCAAATCTTGTTTGTTATTTTCTGCAAAACACTTTTTTCGATATCTTTAAAACAACAAAAGCATTTCCAATTTTTTGTATTTTATTCATATACCATTATTTGTATTTATACATACTGCCGTCATTTAGTAAAGGGCCGTAACTGACACTTTTTTAAATTGACTTTTTATGTTATGGCAAATGGCAGCAAGTGATTCAACTTTTAAATTCACTTTTGTACAATTATCTATACTTCCAAAGACGAGGAACTGTTAGGATTTTCCCAAGCCAACGGCTTTTGAAGAAATAAGTATTGCATATAAAGTATATTAATATAAAATAAAAATAATGATAAATTATATAGGATTTCCAAATGATTCCTTAAATTTAAAAATAAATATGTTCAAACCGGTCGCCAAATGACGCCACAACCCTATCGAGGTCACACAACGAAGTTATTTCATTGACATCTGTCTATCAGAATTTTTTAAATTAAATTAGCTGTTTCCAGTGTTATTGCATAGCTTGCTGCTTTCTGAAATTTAATTTCTTTATAAATTTTTAACTCAATATCCATTGAATATGAACTATAAAATATAATCAAATCGTATAGAGAATAAAATACCCGCCAGTCGAATCAGTTTAGCCAACTGCCAACTGTAAATGCACCCTGCCAGTGATGTGTAGTGAGAAAGTTGCTACAATCACTATCACTATTACTAATAATGACAAACAGTCATTATTAGTAAAAACTGAGACGTGTTTTGTGTATTTTCAACACTAAATTATATATAAAAATCTGATGTGGCCAGCACATTACCTTCCGTCAGTTCTATGTATTTTATAAAAATTCCATTCCGACAGTTTCTTGCAAAAGATTTTATATTTCCATATAGATAGTTTTTTAGAATTGATTCTATATTTGCAATAAAATTATAACACAAACATACATGTCAATCGAAATTGACATTGACATCTGTCAATCAGAATTTTTTTAATTATATTAGCTTTTTCTAGTGTTATTACATAGCTGGCTGCTTTATGAAATTTATTTTTGTTATAATTTTTTAACTCAATATCCATTGAATATGAAGTATAAAATGTTTTTTCAAGAAAAACTGTTAAAATCTTCAAATGAGGGTATTTCCGTTGGACCAATTATAACCAAAATCTAATCAGCTCTTCATATCGATGTAACAAAGAGGAATACGAAAGAATTATAATTTTTAGAATTGTAGTGTTGGAGTTATTGACGGAGAAAAAATCGTCACATTCACACACACAGACATACAGACATCATCACAAAAATAATAAAATCGTATTCTAGGGACTCTAAAACGTGCTTATTCATTAAAAACTTACCATCGAATTTTTTGACCAAAAACAATTCCTTCCTTACCTAAAGGTATGACGGAAGGTAAAAATGCAAAATATCATATAAACACAAAAATTTGCGGCCATATACGAGTACACTTTTCAATAGGAGATAGTAGATGGAGGTTGAATATAGTAGACTACAATTAAAAATAGTAGATCTGACAACCCTATTCCATGGTAAATTTTTTATTTAAATTAACAGATTCAAATAAATTCTTTTCATTTTATAGTATGTAAATTTATGTGTCGTTTATAAAACTGGACAATAACATAAAAATTTTATATAGTTCTTTTTGAATATAAATCCATCAATTATTATAAAAACTTGAACTAAAGTTACAAGCTTGTAATTATAACATTCCTTTATATTTGCTAAATTATACCACTCTTTTTTCTTTGATGTTTTTCTCTGAAGTATAAAAGAATAATTATATTTTTTTTACTGCGAACATTATATGCTGTGTGCTATATTAAAATCTTTGTGTACTTTTTTATATTAATTCTTTAATAAAAATTATACCCAATTTATTTTGACATACAAATTACAGTATGAGAATTAGATCAAGAGAACATGGTCATATTCACAATTTTAGTTGCAACAATGTTGTAGTATGTAGTAAATTATTTATTCATGTAAATGTAAACAAGTTGTTTATTTTACAATATAGCAACATTCGTATGTTTTATCTAGTAATTATTTATTTATTTTTCATCATAAATAAATACAAGTCTACTGAAATCACTCATTATAATTACATAGACAGTAAATATCTACTGCAAGAAATAATTATATGCAAAGCTAAAAACTTAAACCAGTCTAAAAGACTGTTTACAACGTTAACATCGGAATTTATACTGAAATATATATTCAGCTGATAATGATAATGTTGTTTGAACTACCTAGACACGGTGGCTTATTTTGTTTAATAGTTTATAAATTGTTCTTCTAATAATAATCCGTCATTCAATAAGTTCGTAGGATGACATATAGATACTGTCATTATTAACATATCCATATGATTTTCAGGAAGTGCCAACCTTCAAACGATACGTGTCAAAATTTTATGACAATATAACGTTTACTTCACAAGTTACAGTAATTTTAGTGTCGCTACGTTTATAATTTTCAATACAAGAGAAAGTTTGAATTTCGTGTGTTGATAAAACATTGCTTTTTAGTGGGGAAAAATACCGTTCAAGCAAAGCAGACAAATGGTAGAGAAGTGGTTTGCTGATTTTAAACGCGGCTATATAAACACCGATATGCTGAACGCTCTGGTCGCCCAAATTCGGCCAGAAAAACATAAAAAAGTCCACAAAATGGTTTTGGCCGTTCGTAAATTGAAGTTTCGTGAAATTGCTGGCACCTTAAAGATATCAGAAGGCAGTGTATTCACCATTTTGCATGAACATTGGACCATGAGAAAGCTCTGTTCGAAATGGGTACCGCGTTTTCTCTCAGACGATCAAAAACAACAACGCGTTGACGATTCAGAGCGCTGTTTAGAGCTGTTTCAGCGTAATAAAAAGAATTTTTTCATGCGGTATGTGACAATGGATGAAACATGTATCCAACACTTCACTCCAGAGTCAAATCGGCAGTCAGCTGAGTAGACAGCTAAGGATGAAAACCGTCCTAAGCGACCAAAAACGCAAATGCCAGCTGGTAAGGTTTTGACCTCCGTACTTTGGGATACGCACGGTATTTTATTCATCGATTACCTTGAGACACGAAGAACCATCAATAGCAAATATTATATGGCGTTTGAAAGAAGAAATTGCGAAAAAACCACTCCAAATGAAGAAGAAACAAGTGCTCTTTCATCAAGATAATGCACCGTGTCACAAGTCGATCGCAACAATGGCAAAATTGCACGAATTGCACTTTGAATTGCTTCCCCATCCACCGTATTCTCCGATTCTGGCTCCCAGCAACTACTACCTGTTTGCAGACCTAAAAATAATGCTCCAGGGAAAGAGATTTACCTCCAATGAAGAAGTAATTGCCGAAACTGAAGGGTATTTTGAGGCCAAAGATAAATCGTTCTACAAAAATGGCATCGAAATGTTAGAGAAGCGTTGAAAAGAATGTATCACTCTTGAAGGAGACTATGTTGATGATTAAGTCGAATTTTGCCAAAAACTTGTTTTATTAGTCATCTTCCGAACTTATTGAGTGATGAGTTATTTTATCACATTAATAAAACTGTGTAATACATGAAAATTAAATGGAACGATTTCATTTAACAAAGACAAACGTCATTTTTGCCACATTGTGTGCTTTTTCAATCATAGACGAAGCGAATACATAAATATAACCTTGAAACTTTAAAAAAAGCATTAAGTGTATTCTGCAATCTGATCTGAACCTTCCTAATATGCATCTTAACGTCATCTTCGTCATTCTACGCAAACTGCACTCTCGTCACAGTTGCAACTTCAAACAATGAGTCCCTTGTTGTGGTAGGACTGGTTTCACCTTGCAAGTCTCTACTTGCATTGTAAGTCGCAAGTGACCCATTGTTAGTGCAATGTCGTTGAAGTCGTCAGAGAGTGACTTTTTTCCAAGATCTCGTATCCATTTTTACGCTGAGTGTAACCCTAGATGCACAACCGGTGTTCGTGTTTCGCTAAACAATATTTATGGCCGTAGAGCGGTCGGGAGAATGAGAATGGAAGTAATGGATCGAATGTGAAGCTATTTTCTAAATTGGATTCGGTTTAAAGGAATGGCATGGAATGGAGTATTGATTTTTCTATCATAGCAAGTAATTAATGTTTTGTGCATAATAATGGAGATAAACTGGTTAATTGAAATAAATTGATATTGAATAGGCGATGACGCAAAATTCATAAATAAATAAAATAAATAAATATATCATCACGGCGTATTACCCATTGCTGGGTGTGCCAATCTGCTTTGTACGCAGATATCGGTAATGATGAAATATTTGCACCGTGAGGGCGCTTACCAGGCGTCACCTCACGGGCACTCATTGCTGGCGTGGAGAGTGCACCACAGGGGTCAATTTTGTGCCATTTAAAATTGGAAATATTTGGCGTCGGTCGGGATCGAACCCGGTTCCCCAGATTCGCGACCTGACACTCAGGCACTCGGCCACGAGACCCCATAAATGCCGCAAATCGAAATTCTATTTTAACGAAACATTGCTGGGGGCTACGGGTGTTTTAGTTTTTCTTCTTAATGGGAACTTATGATTTTAGAATGTTATGCTCAAAGAGAGAGATAGTAAAGTATTACCAAGACCTCTTAGATAGAATTTAAAACAGTATCTAAATGCGATGGATTGTGTTTCGGTACAATTATTTTTTTTTTAGAATTTATCATCATCTCTCTCTTCGAGCTTGTTGTCGGCTTCTAAAGACATGTATAGAGGAGAATGTGTGTTGGTGACGTCAATTTCATAAGCCCTCATTAATTTAAAAAAAATAATTTGTCTCACTATCATGTTGCACATATATATAAAGTCAACAACAGAGCATGCACATTCAGCCTTATTCTCGTGCCCATTGTTAACTTATCAATATTGTTAAAAAATAAATTCTCCTAACAAAGAGCTTAACAATTTTGTTACGGTTTGGTATTCAGGTGACCACATTGCTAAAAACAGATAACAATTTTTGTGTTTGAACAATATTGTTAGAAATAGTGACATGAAGTGTTTAAATTGTACTACCAACTGTTTTATTTCTAGTTAATTTAGGAATATTTATTATCAGTATGTTCGATCTTTACAAATATCTGTCAATTCAATAATTCGAGCATTTTAAATTCTGACATTTTCTATAGGTACAATGAACAGTGAATGTGATCTCAACTGTAATTTTGCATTATATTTTCTCCGTTTTTAATTGTACAAATTTTGTTCCGTTCTGGTCTGTCAATATTATATTATTATATGTGACTGATACTTCAGTTGTTGTACTTTATGTATTAAAAATAAAATAGAATTTATAAAATAAATTCATTGTTGTAATCAATAGTTGTTGCAATCAACGATCAACATTTGGGTTCAATTAATATTACTTTTGCGACCATTTATTATTGGACAAAGGTTTTTACACATTCCTTGGCTCTTATTTTTTAAAAAATCTTATCGAATGTAACTAGAAGAATTTTGGATCTATATCTTGATACAAAATTCATCAGTATTTATTTTCCCTTTTAATTACAAAAATCAAAAAATATCTACGTAGTATAAAATGCTATAATCTATAAATCAATTTACAATAATACGTAAAGAAAAAAAACTCTTCTTCGTCTTGAAAACTTTCTAACATTCTAACAGCAAAAAACTTGCGTTCGACAGTTTCAATTTTTAATAGATGTACAATGGAGATTGACAATTTATTGTTACGTTAACAATCATTGTTAGGAACCAGAATACCATTTTCAAGAAATATTTTTAAGTTAACAATATTGTTTAATTAACAATTGTTAAAAAGTTAACAATGTCTCAATAAATAGCAATATTCAGGTCGTGACGTCACACCATTAATAAATAACTTAATTTCACTTTTTTACCTTCATAATTAAACATTATCTTAGTTGAATTACGACATACTTAAGCCTAAAATTGATACGCAATAGAATATTTTTAAAAAGGCGTTACTTAGAAATAGCAATTGATATAATAGGCCAGTCGCCAGAGAGTTCAGCAGATGTAAATATGGTGCGCGAAAATGAGTATGTCTAAAAGAGGCGTACAATAAATCGATTCCAATAGATAAATCTTTTTCTCGATGTTAATCTTCCTGACGACTGGCTTATAAGAAATATGTACGTATTTTTTAGGTACCTACTTTCTAAAATAAAATTGCTTTGTGAAATAAATTTATGAAATAAATATTATTAGAAAAAAGATGTAGTTTAATGTAGAAACTGTAGTGTAGGTAAAATAAAAGAAAGTGTCTACAGTTCCGAAGTCGGGACCGTGTTCAAAAAATTAAAGTCTCAAATAGGCGTGATATACGCAATTTCTTTAAATACAATTTAACATTAACTAATCTAACACATAAAATTCATGCTTGGCAAACTAAGGCCGAGTTAGGTTAGGTATAGGTTTTTGTTGTTGTTTTTGGGGAAATATATCAAGCTAAGTAACAGTCTTGCATTACTAAATCACGCCTCATCGTGATTTAATTGATCCGCCACGCCGCTTCGGAACTTTCATTTTTTGAACACGGTACCGCGGTCGGGACTCTAGCCTAGCGATGTGCCGTTTGAAAGTTTCATATTGAAAGTTTCAAATGAAAATATCAAAAATGAATGTTTCAAGCCTTAAATTTCATGAAACTTTCATAAGCTACACCCGTCCAATTCTCTGCAATAGACTTGCTAAGATGACAGGCATGCGCCTGCACTTTTCTACCTACATGTCATGTTTGGTTAATCGACATATTTATCGAATATAAAATTCAGGATTCAGTACAGTTTAAGATGCATATTTACCCCTGTCCTAAATTTGAAGCGAAAATTCAAATAAATTGTTTCTGTAATAGAACTATTAATATTTTTGAAAAATTTAACACAACCGAACATACTTCCGATATTAACCAGCATTTAAAAAAAATAATCATTGAAATCTATTAGTATTTGACTTTGATTTTATAAGAAAAGCGGCATTTCTCGTTCTGCCTATAAAATCAAGGTCAAATACTAATAGATACCAAAAATTATTTTTTTAAAATGCTGGTTAATATCGGAAGTATGTTTGTATTGTGGTGAATGTTAATAGTTCTAGTACGGGAACAATTTATTTGAATTTTCGATTCAAATTTAGGACAGGGGTAAATATATGCCTTTTAAGTATGGTGAAAATTAAAGGTAGAATTTGGCGACATTTCAATGAAATAAATACAAAAGAGAATAAGATATTTTCTATTTTAAATAGCTTAATACTTGGTTTTTACATTTTTGTATTACATTCTCATTAATAAATTTTTATTTCGTTTTGAACCTTTTGTTTTTCTTATTTATTTTCAAATTAGATAATTTGAGATTCAAATATTTCAAATTCAACTGACAAATGTTTTTTCTTGAAATTTAAATGAAACTTTCATTGATAGTTTAAATGAAATTTTTATATGAAACTTTCATTGAAATTCATGGTGAAACATTTTTTGAAACTTTCAATAATATTTTCAGTGAAACTTTCAATAAAATAAGTTTCGGAAATTGCACATCACTACTCTAGGCACGTTCAAAATAAAAAGGATTAAAAGTCTTTTGATCACATACCTTCTCATATTTAAATAAAATAAAGTTACTAATAAAAGTTTAAATAACTAATTCTTAAGTAAGCATCCCCAAATAGCACAATCTTACGAAGATCAATCTGTTATTTAATTAAAATGCGATTTTAATGAAGAAGAAAACTTATTTTCTCTGCAGGATCAGCGAGTTCATTGTTCGAGGCCTCTACGTCAATGTCATAAAACAAACATGCACAAATCACACTTGATCTCTATTTGTCTCACATGTATTCGCAATGACTTTTAAATAATATCTTTGCATATTGCGCCCTTGAACTTTCAGACAGATAAACTTTGCTATACCTATCGAGATCAAATCTAAATTCTCAAATAAGTGATTTATTTGTTTATTACAACAGACACCAAAATATTACGCAGTAGTTCTACAGGATGTTGGGTATAAATAATGCAATAAGTTTCATATATTTAAATAATGGAACAGTTTAAATATTTATATATTTGACTTGTTGATTTATACGTGTTGTGTGTTGAGTGAAACGCTATTGCAAAGGATAATCGAAACAAGACTGCGATCGAAATATTTTCAGTTTTTGCCACATTTTCATTGGTGGTTCATGTGCTCACGGCCCTTTCGAAATCTTTTGTATAGATCATACGTAAACCGTTGGTTTCGACATATAGCGTGCTCGTTAAATGGCTAAAAGCCTTCTCTACACTTGTACCACCTCACTGAACTTTGATTATTTTTTTTTATTGGAGTGTACTGAAACTACTTACATAAATATTTTAGTTTATTAGTTTCTAGTTTATTATTTTTGAATTAAACACAAATTCATTTTTTTAATTACTTATAGTTTCAAGACATAATCTCACTATCATATAAAATTGGTAATACATTTGACGTTTTTGTATTAACTTAAACATTGACAAAAAGTTGTTGTGTATTTACTAATTTTGATTATTTTACAATTTATACTTTTTTAAAATCGAAACCACTTGTTGCAAGCTTAGCGTCGCTTTCGAATTTGTTGGTTATGCTGCTTATGTAAAATTTCGATTTATGAAAAATCATCAATATTTTTTACTTTCTGTCTCCTTTAGTTAGGGAAGGTTTTGTCTTTGGCCCAAAAATTGATTGTTAATAAATAAGCGAAGCACTTTTTAGGGTCCACAAAATACTATTTTACTATTGTTACGATGATGTTTATACAGGGTGTTTCCTTTAAAACAACCAACGCTTTTTTAGGCGAACTAACAACTTTAGAGAAAAATGTTTTATACCAAAAATGATCAAGAATAAGAGGATAATCTATCAATAGTAACAAACCGAATATTTAACCAGTGGTTCTCAAACGGTAGAACAAAATTATATTTTTTTAAATGGCACCCTATATAATTTTTTAGCCCTTTAAATAGAATATTATTTTCTGATTTCAACGATATAAATATAGCGTAGGGTTGTATAACAATTATTTCGAGATAAATGGTATTAAAAACTTAAAATAATGTAATAAAAAATGGGTTTGCTACTAGCGTAACAAGGCAACAGACGTATCAAACCTTGTGTATTGCATAGCCTATTATAATATTATAACATTATTTTTAATACCATTTTTCTCGAAATAATTGTTATACAACACCATATCATATTTATGTCGTTGAAATCAGAATAAAATTTCTAGCTAGTGAGCTAAAAAATTATATAGGATAACATTTAAAAAAATATAATTTTGTTCTGCCGTTTGAGAACCACTGGTCGAATTTTCGGTTTGTTATTAATAATAAATTAGCCCCTTATTCTTGATCATTTCTTGTACATAGCATTTTTTTCTAAAGTCATTAGTTCGTCCAAAAAAGCGCTGTTTGTTTTAAAGGAGTATATGTGTGTGACGATTTTTTCGCATCCGATAATTCCAATCAATAGACACTTCCGCAATTGCAATTTGCACGAGCGCATCTAGCGACAAAGCATAGAACTCATGGTTGCTATGGTTACGACTTCCAAACAAAGAACTGTTGCCTCTACATTCCAGCCATCGTTTTAATTGTATTATCGAATGATCTTCAATATTATTAAACAAACAAGTTGGCTCTGGCACCTCTGCTCGCTTTAAACTGATTTTTGAAAAACACAACGAACAAAACAAATCAGAAGAGAGAATTAGGTTATAACACGAATGACAATAATAGGTACAGTACTGTTGAGAGGGACGTAAGACAACGAGGAAGGGTTTGTTTGAGAACTATATTATCATATGATCGATACCAAACTATTGAATCTATGTTGCGAGAATTGAATTGGCTACCAGTGGAACAATTTCTAGAGATGAAAAGTCTAATTTTCATTCATAAAATTGAAAAAGGAGTAATGCCTAAATATTTCGATAATGCACTAAAAAAATGAAAGACGTTCATAATTACGAAACAAGACATGCGGAAATTTTTTTCATAGATAGACAAAAAATATACAAAAACTCAAAACTCGATATTTTTTAAGACACTTATTATATACAACAAATTACCGAATAGAATTAAGATATTAAATGTAAACAAAATAATAATAGAAATTAAAAGATACTATATGTAAATATAAATGTATTGTTATGTTATATATATATATATATATATATATATATATATATATATATATATATATATATATATATATATATATATACGTGTTGAGAATTCGTCACTGTTTTAAATATAATTATAACTTTTGTAGGATTTCAGTGAAATATATATATATATATATATATATATATATATATATATATATATATATATATATATATATATAATAAAGATATTATTATTATTATTATTATTATTCTTATCTCTCTCTTTCGAGGAACGTCAATGGGGACATGATTTTAGAATTTTACTGTTGCCATCTATTGAGTTCTCATGTAACCTTTTAGACAAAGACGACAAGCTTGAAGAAAGTGACAGCGAAGCACTATCATGACCTCTTAGATAGAATCTAAACCAATATTATATGGATCATTTTGTATTTCGGTGTTATTATTTTTTAGAAGAGAAGAACAAATCATTATTATAATAAAACTGATTACTCATGCATACATCAAACACCACCGCAAAATAAAACAGCAAATATAAAATCTGATTAGGACAATACGTTGAGAAGAGAAGAGAGGCCATGGTAATACAAAACTATCTCTTTCTTCGAGCCTGCCGTCTTCTTCTAAAAGACATGTAATAATGGAGGGGAGAATGTGTGTTGGGTGACGTCAATTCAGTCCCCATTATGTAAGTGTCTATTCCAAAAATTACATTTTTTTTGACATTTTATGTTATTATAAATGTGGAAGAATATTTCATCTCAGTACGGTTAGATTTCTTTTTATTCATAAGTATTCCAATGTATATAGAAATTAAAAAAAATATAAAGAAATGTAAGTTTCATAAATCTTGCTACCTATGCTGCATAAACATGGAAACAATTAGGATATTCAAATACATACATATTATTCGAGATATTAGTAATTGAGAGATGTGAGTGTCAAGTACAATTTACATTTTACGCAGGGGAAATAATTTAGTGCAGCTCTGTTTCTGCAGTTCTAAATTTAAAAATGTAGCTCTAAATTCAAATTTTGCAGTGGCTTTTCTATGTATTATTTGTTATTTAAATGTGTATATAAAACAAGAATATTACAAAATATATTTTTAATTATTAGAACGCGCGTTTCCCGCAACACATCTAGGTATTGTAGTTCGTACTTTAATACTGTATTCCGTAATTAAACCACGTTAAACCGCGGTTACTGAAAGATCTGGTAACTTTTCCGTAACCAAGCTAACCGTGCTAGATTCTATATCGGTGGTTACGGTGCGGTTACATCTTGGCGCATGACAGATGAGCACTTGTGTACACGTGTCATCATATTTGCGTAGATTTCAACTTTTAAACTATCTTAAATTATACCAGTTAACTGTTAGCTTCTTACCAAATGTTAAGAGAAAAGTGTTCTGTTTTTCCAGCCCAGTACCGATTGGAATATTGTAACCGCGTCTAAACCGTAACCATTTTCAGTGGTTACCGTGGTTCAATTTTGGAATACACTTGTTTTTTGCCTTAGTTTTTTTAATGTACCCATTGTTTAATATGTAAATAATGTTGAGAAATAATTTTAATGAATTTATTTCTTTACATGAAAATGCGTTAAACCCGCAACTGCTGGTTCTAAGAAAAAATGTAAGTTTCAATGTACAGGTATTTGAAGTTGAACTCAAAAATTTCACCCCCCCCCCTCTCCCCTTTTCATTGAACAAAAAAGTGCAGCTCTAAATTTTTCAAATTATATCCCTTGAAATTTTACGTACCTACATAATATGCTCGTGAAATAATTTTGCAAAAAACTTTGTGTGTGGAATTGACAGAGGATAATGTGTTGGCCACATCAGATTTTTTCTTGTGGGATGACCCTACCTTATTATACTGGGTGTAACAAAAATGGTGTGCAGACTATACATAGACGGCTTCTATTAGTAAAAATAAGTAATATCTTTACATAAACATGCCCCTGGAAGTTGTTTAATTGAAATCATAATAAATGTTGAAAATATCAACCACGGGTAGCAATTAATTAATTTCAATTAAACAACTCTGTGTTCTGTTACCTTTTTGAATAAAAAAATTTTTTAGTCGTAGAAACTGCATGTGTATAATCAGCCCACCATTTTTGTTACAAACTGTATACCGGTAGCTTTTATTTTCAAAAAAATAGTTTAAATCCAAGGATGGGGAACCGCAGAGAAATGGGTTCGGTTTGGGTTCAGGTTCAGAAATGAAAATAAAATTGAATTCAGGTTCGTTTCGGGTTCAGAAAAAATATTTTTAGGTGGTTCGGTACCGGTTCAGTTCTGGTTCGGGTTCGAAATATTAAAAAATATGTACCTGAAATAAAAAAATTGTACATAGGAATATGGTAAATAAAAGGCGATATGTTCAATAATAATAAAATAATATTACTCTAGGTACATAATAAAAATGAAAAACAAAAACAATTATTTTCATTAAAAATCAGTGTTGTGACTGATTTAGATCATTTGATCTAAATCACTGATCTAGTTCATTAAGTATGGTTTTTGATCTGATCTAGATCCTTTTACGTAATCAGATCTTGATCTGGATCTAGATCTAACAACTGAAATCTCTGATCTTAAAAAAGATAAAATAAAAGCCTTAGAATAAGTTCGAATGATATAAAATTCGTGTATCTCAAATACAATACCTACTACCCTACCGTCATCTGCACCATTGGAACTTAGTGAAAATTATTGTTGGCAGTCAAATTAGTTCTTGGAAGATGCAATTTAAGTGACAGTAGGTTTGAATCTTTTGAATATTTTTAAAGGGAATAAAATTGGAGAAGACGAAAATTAATGGCCTGTCTTAATATATTTCAACAATTCTAATATTTAAAATTAATTATTATTGTTCCTGTTTCTACTTTATTCATAATTTAGTATTATTAAAACTAAGTGTGTGTAATTTATTTATTTTTTGTAAAGAAATAAAAGCCATTTGAAAATCGTTACTGATCTTTTTTATGATCTAAGAAAAACAGATCCCAAGTTCCTGATCTGATCTGTAAAATAGATCCGACCGCAGAAATTGACCTATGATCTGATCTAGAACATATGAATTATATAGATCTTGATCTTGGTCTAGATCCTTTATTATTTGATCTGTCACAACACTGTTAAAAATACAAGTACCAATAAATTTACTTTGTAAAGAAATTTTAATTTAATCTAATAATCTAAATGTCTGATATTCCTTCAGACATATTTGCTCGTTGAAGTTGCAAAAGAATTTTAGTGCAGAAAATGCCCGTTCCATACTAACCCGTGTAGCTGTAACTGCTATCTCAATTTGCGCAACGTCAGAGAGTATAACAATTTTTGTTCCTCCCAAAAATTTAATATATTAGCAGTTTTTGAAAGTCTTTGGACGCCTTCACAATTTTTAAAAACTATGTACTTGTAAATTAGGTTTATTTTAATTTTTATATTTCTGCTTAGGCTTTTCTATTTCACTAGCTTTCTAATAAATCTTCCTCATCTTCAAATACAGAAATAAAATATTAAAAATGTAGGTTTTGTTTAAAGATAATTATTTCAGTTCAAAACTAATCCTATTTGCAACTATGTGTTACAGAAGTATTAAAACATGTTGGTTCAGTGAACCATGTTTTTGAACCCGAAAATAGTGAGTTCAGTTCCGGTTCGGGTTCATGTCGACCAAATTAACAGTGGTTCGGGTTCTGGCTCAGGTTCAGAAAAAAGGTGGGTTCGGAACGGTTTTCGGTTCGGGTTCGGGTTCGGTTCGGTTTCCGGTCCCTGTTTGAACCTGCTATAGACTGACAGATATGAAGGAATATTGTGAACTAAATATAATTATTATGTTCATGCTTCAATTTATTTTAATTAAAATTACGGACATTCAAATATAATTTATATTAAATGCGACATTTATAGGAACGTTCCAAATTTATTAATCATCTCAACAAAATGTCATAGTATGTTATAAATGTCTTCATCATACAAACATTTTATTTATCTATGTCCATCTGCTGTTACATTCTTGTCAATTAAGAAAGAAAAGTTGAATCATCCTAACACTTGAACGTTTCTGTACCTTGAGGTCATGTGGTAAATTGATGCAGATTCCTAGCGTCATTTCTCCTATTGAAATAATTCGTTGACCCTCGTAGGTAGATCCTAAGGCCAATGCACTGAGGCAGCCAGACCAAATCATAAAGGAGATGAAATAGAATGAAATGAAATGAATTCATTGCTGATGGAATGGTAGCTTTGTATGCTGCAATAATGGAGACGGTCTGATAAATTATACAAGATGATACTGTATTATGCAATCAGACTATGATTCTATTGTCTCACACATAATGATGATTTGTAATAACTGCCGTGAGTGCACTGTAGACCAGATTCACTGTCAAAAACGTTTTTACTTTATCCACAAATGCAGGTTGTCTACTTTAATTGTATATATAGGATGTCTGAATAAGCTTGCTCACTATTAGTAACTTTTTTATTTGAAGAGATACGAATTTGGGTAAATGAGCAAAATTATGCCATTTTGAAATACAAATCTGATAATATCAGCAAATATTAATTTGTATCAGCGGTTCTCAAAATATGGGACCTAACTTTTTTATTTTAAATAGGAACATATATTTTGCATTTGCTTATTTAGAGAATTTAATTCTGAATTCAACGATATAATCCATAAACCATTACATAACGAATTTTTGGGAAAAATCTATACTAAATTTTAAATTAATTTGATTTAAATATGACTAATAAGTGTACTTTTTTACGTAGAATTAGAATGCCCTGAATGAAAAAAATCCGATATGGAAACCACACGACTTCCTTGTACGCAAGTCTAATATGAAGTATAAAATTGCCTTAATTTGACATTGGGTAGGATTCTGTAACTCGTCCGTTATCAAACGGTACCGTTATCACTATGGTTACATAGAAAATGACTTTTTATTTGACAACTGTGGCGTAAATATGCCAATCGTCTTATAAAAAATACGTTGCTATAGTGATAACGGTGCCGTTTGATAACGGACGAGTTACAGAATCCTACCCATTAACATCTATTTTTCATTTTTTTGTTATTTTTTGTCCTAATCCACAGTAAGCTTCATTACAAAAACCAAAAAGTATATTAAGTTTTAAATTTACATATCTCGCTTATACAAAGGGCTAATTTAATAATACTTGATGTGCTAGACACAGAATTTAATTCTCTAAAACTCTTATTTGAAGCATTTATATCAAAATGAAATCATTTTATTGAAGAAAAACAGTTAACAACTTCAGGTAATATATCACTTCCGGTTAGCCTGCTTTAACCAAAATCTACCATTTTATTCCAATTGACATAAAAGTCTTATATACCAAATTTGAAAAGTTTTGCATTATATTTTAAAATAGTTTTTCATTAAAATCTATTATAGGCTTCAAATAAAGTACCATTTCTGGAAATTATGTAATGACCATAAAGGGAGGCGCACAACTTGATGTTATAGCAGTCCTAAATACAAAATTTCAACTTTCTATGGCTTACCGAGATACGTACGTACAGACGTCACGACGAAATTAGTCAAAATGGATTATGGGATGGTCAAAATGAATATTTCCGAAATTTTTCTCGATTACAATACTTGCTTTACTTTGTACAAGGAAGTAAAAATGAGTATGATCAAGTGACAAAACAAAATATTCACTATTTTCATTCATGGCATTCTATTTTTACGTAAAAAAGTAACATGTATTTATTTTTTCTATACGTGTGTTTGATGATATCAGTACTTTTGTAATTCAAAATGTCACAATTTTGCTCATTTAACCAAATTCTTATCTCTTCAAATAACAAAGTTACTAATAATGAGCAAGCTTATTGATAGACAAATCGCTTTAAGTTTAGATGTAGTTACAAAAAAAAAACTATAAAAAAAAAAGAATTGTGAAGGCGCACATTCCAAATATTATTTGCTTGTTATATTCAATTCTATGAACCCGATAACTTGTATCGAAATGTTAATAATGTATGAATAGTCTGTGTTCATTCAATTTTTTAATCTTATTATTTCTTACATTCTTGGAATTATTCAGTTCAGATAAATTTATTTTTAAATTTAATATAATCATTCCACTTGTTTGCGTTGTAAAAATAATTTCATGCTGATATTCTGCGAATATAACTGTTCTCCATGGTATTATTTTATGTAAATTATAATGTATACTAATTATTTTTTCTTTGTTACAGGTAAGGCATCATGTTATAGAAAAAGACACCTACTACATTTGTTCTGCAAGGTATTAGGATATTTTTCATTCTTTTATTATTTACCGTACGTTACGACCACGCACGTTTATAAAAAATATACATGTAGGAGGTATCGAAATCAAATACAACTGGAAATATATTATTTCTGTTTTACGCTTATTGTTGTTACAGTGAAATAGGATTAAACTATTACATTAAAATAATAACAAACATAAATTGTTTGTTTTTTTATTACAATTATAATCTATTGTAATACAATGTATGCGGTTGTAATTCAGCCTGTATTATTCCTTTGTTAATTGCAAATTACATTGTTATTATATGGTATTTGATTAAGAATTATATCAGAAAAACAATTTGAGAACATTGATTTTTATAAAGGCAGCGTGCCAAATTTGGACGGTAGGTATAAGAATGTATAGTAAAATGCATATTACAAGAAACTTTGTCGTAAAACGATTTAGCAATTGCATCTATAAACCAATAATGGGGACCTTTAGTTTGCGGTTTCATACCCCTAATACCTACATCATACAAACAGACAGGACAGGATCGGTCCCTTTACATTAAGAATTTTTTGAAAGAAAATATTTCACGATATTTTTATATAAGATTTAAATGTTATTACAAAAACAAGTACAACAAACGATAAATTTACGGAACACAAAACCGTAAGTCTGATCGAACCGGTTGCGTTACGGAACATACTATTAGTATTTATATTATACCGACTGTCCCAAACAATCCTTGACATAGCAATGCAACTTATATGCAGTACTTTATACATTGGATTTCAGAGCAAAAAAATTAATTTTTTGATGCAAAAATATTTTAATTTGCGTTTTTGGTAACCAAGTAAACTAAATTAAAATATGTAAATTTGAAGGTTGCTTTTCTGTAGAACCAAGTAGAAGTGGTGTTTGAAGTCGATGTTCATTTTTTTTTTAAATAATCGCATGCTACTCGTAGGTCTATTTTATTGTACTTTAAATTTACATTACTCGGTTACCATAGCTTTTCTGGAGAAGAACTTCATCCTAATCCATTAAGCATTAAAAAACTTACGCACAATGCGGCAAGTTTGCAGTATAGCTGTTTTTTGAATTATTGTAAGAAGGTTTGGTTTCAGATTTAATAATCCCAGATTCCTTAAAAAAATGCCCGTTATTACTCCTGTTACAGATATAATGATAGGTACAACGTGAACATTATTGAGTTGCTATACATGTTTAAGTTCTATGGAAAGATTTTCATACTTCGTAATATTTTTAATTTCGGTTTTTCGCAAATTATTTGTAAGTGGGCATCCAATGTCTAATATAATTCCTGTTTTATCACATTTGTTAATTATGATGATGTCTGGTCTATTGAAATCTACTGTTCTATCTGTTAACATTAGTCTGCCTCAATACAATATAATATTTTTTGATTCTAATACCGGTGCAGGCAGGTATTTGTAGAAAGGTGCAGGGTTATTTATTAATTTATGATTTAAAGCTAGTTGGCGATGAATGATTTTGGCAATTTCATTGTGTCTGCCGAGGTTTGCAGTGTTAGTTAACTCTGAACATCCAGCAGTGATATGATCAATTGATTCTCCTGGTTTATTACAAACCCTACAAACGTCCACAGTGGCAGCTAATTTCATTATGTGTTTTTCATAATTTCTCGTCCTCATTATTTGATCCTGAATAGCCATGATGAATCTTTCAGTCTCAGGATGTAGATATTATTATTATTATTATTATTATTATTATTATTATTATTATTATTATTATTATTATTATTATTATTATTATTATTATTATTATTATTATTATTATTATTATTATTATTATTATTATTATTATTATTATTATTATTATTATTATTATTATTATTATTATTATTATTATTATTATTATTATTATTATTATTATTATTATTATTATTATTATTATTATTATTATTATTATTATTATTATTATTATTATTATTATTATTATTATTATTATTATTATTATTATTATTATTATTATTATTATTATTATTATTATTATTTCTTTAATTGTGTCTGCTCTTACTTGGTGAAACTTATTATTCATTTTAATTTTTAATAATACTTGGTTTATAATTAAACGATAAAGAAGATCTGATGATGCTAATGTTATAGCGAAACTAGTAATCCAATAAAATAATTGTGAAACATAAAACCAAGTATTATTAAAAATTAAAATTATTATTATTATTATTATTATTATTATTATTATTATTATTATTACCACGAAAAAAAATGTACCTAGCATGACCTGAAAGTGTCTTTACTGGACCCACAAGCTTCCAAAGGTCGTCGACAGGTCGCTCTGGAATAAAGTATCACTTTCAAGTCTTCTTACGTAAATTACTATTACTAGAGAGATAATATAAGAAGAAAACTGTTTTACATGAAAAATTGCTATGTCAAGGATAGCTTGGAACACCCGGTATACGAGTATAAAAATGGGTTTATTTAATTTTTTTTCTAACATTGTCACAAACCACTCAAATCTTTAATCTACGAGAATAACAAACTTCCAACTTTTCGTCTTAATTCTCACTCTGGCGTAGGTAAATTATCTCGCATTTAACTCTTGTTCACGTACTTGTATGTTGGGGTGCGGCTTGTTCTCGTATCTCCACTGCTGGTCCATGGAGAGCAGTTTGCTTTTTACGCTGCTTCCACTTCTGCTCGCAAGTTATATTTAATGAGATGCATTCAGTTGTAGTGCATATAGGGATCTCTGCGACTAGTTCGTTTGCTTCTTAGCACAAGTGGGACACTTGCTAGGGGAGATAAAAGTCAATGCCGTTATGAATTGGGATGCAAACAAGGAGATACGATTATTTGTAGGAACTGGTTGCAGATAAGATAACGATTGTAATGCATTTATGTAACGAAGATGGATATACGAGGGTTGCCTTTTATATTTCGGGATTGGGCAACCCTAGTGTTGCAATCTGGCAACTGACAGCTCTACCGTAAAGTTTGACATTTTTGAGGTTATACGTACTCAGAACGTTTTGACATACGAGCGCTATTTGTGTTGTTTACAGTAACTTAAAAGATTCATCTCGGCCAAAAAATGGAATTAAATGGTGAACATTTTCGTGCGATTATTTTTTACAACTTTCGACGTGGATTAAGTCAACAACAGTGCATCGATGAACTTAATTCAATTTTCGGCGATGAAGCTCCATCAAGACGAATTTCGTGAAGGTCGTCCAAAATCAGTTGTTGTTCCGGAAACCATTGATGCTGTGCGCGAACTGATATTGCAATATCGTCATGTGACCTATCGTGAGATTGAGGCAACCTTAGGCATTAGTGGGACCAGCATACATTCAATATTGCATGAACATTTGACTGTCAAAAAAATTTGTTCGCGTTGGATCCCACACAATTTGTCAATCGCTCAAAAAAAGGCTCGTGTCGATTGGTCGAAAGAAATGCTCAAAAAATACGATCGCGGTGCTTCGAAACACGTCTATGACATCGTGACAGGTGTTGAATCGTGGATTTACGCGTATGAGCCCGAAAGTAAACAGCAGTCGACTGTATGGGTGTTTCAAGATGAGCCAAATCCCACAAAAGTTGTTCGCGCACGAAGCACTTCCAAGCAAATGGTCGCCTGTTTTTTCGGAAAAACTGGACATGTCGCAACCGTACCACTAGAACAACGCAGAATAGTCAATTCTGAGTGGTACACAACCATTTGTTTGCCAGTTGTCTTCCAAGAAATCAGGAAAACCAACCGCCGAAGACGGATCACTCTTCACCACGACAATGCGAGCTCTCACACATCGGCTCAAACAACTGCATTTTTGAGCACTCAAAACATCGATTTGATGACTCATCCGCCGTATAGTCCTGACTTGGCACCGAATGACTTCTTTTTATTCCCGTACGTAAAAAATAAAATGAGAGGTCAACGTTTTTCGACACCTGAAGAAGCGGTTGATGCGTTCAGAATACATGTTTTGGAGATACCTCAATCAGAGTGGCAAAAGTGCTTCGACAATTGGTTCAAACGCATGCAAAAGTGTATAGATCTTAATGGGGAATATTTTGAAAAACAATAAAGCTATTTTCGATGATTAATATTTGTTTTTGTTCTCTAATCCCGAAATATAAAAGGGTACCCTCGTACCCTGGCTTCGTTCGTGAACAATTTCGAAACTACCGCCAAAAGTTTTGTTTACTTGAGGCCTTGTAAGGCCAATTAGTACATGGAAGCCGGAAGCGATTGATTTTTTGAATGCAATGATATTTTTATATATAAAAGAAATCTTGTAATATTAGTATGCTTTGATATTTGATGTTTAATTGTTCCATCATTTGTATTACAAATAGTGTGTTAAAAAAAACCAACTCGGAGTAGGCTATGAACAAAGAAACGTATGTCAATTTAAAAGTATTTAATTATATGTCAATTTGATACGAGATATTATCAAAAATGTTATCTACAGATATCAAAGCTTTTCTCCTTGAATCTTTTTTTTTTTAGAAATGGAAATATATTACAAAACGGCGAATGGTAATATCCTGTATCCTTCTTTATCATCTTTTCTTCTTAAAATTGCGTTTCAAGATCAATTTTAAAAATTTGACTTTTGAATTGAATAATGATCAGACATACGTTTCACTATTCATAGCCTACTCCGAGTTACGTTTTTTTTTGAACACACTGTACATATCGTGGATATACTGCTAAAAGTGACCAAGTCAAACAACATATTTTGTGAGAAATTGCAATTAAATATTTGCCGTAAATAAAAAATCAGGGTTTAGATGTTTCCTTCATTTTCTAATATTTTTCCTTTTCCTTTATAACAATTTTTTTAAAGGAATTTGAAAGGAGGAGGGGGGGGGCTTATCAATTAACAAAGCTTGTTACCAGTAAATAATACATTTTAATTTAATAGCAAAAATTTCATGCGTGGTTTAAGTAACTTCCGGTGAACAAGAAAAAGAAAGATCATGCTCCAGAACCAGCTATTGATAGTGATGATTCGGATGAATTAATATACTGTTTAGATAAAGTATATTTGTGAATTAAAGTAATTTTCTTGTTTAATAACATTGATAATTTTTCTACTTTCAATTTTGATGCGTATTGTTTTTTAGTTCTTGGTTTTGTTGTTGCTTAACATTTCGAGGTGATTTTTTCATAAACAATTTTTATAACTCAATAATCTGTATTTATCAAACTTGCTATTAAATTACATTATTTGATGATAACATAAAATTCACTAGTGTCCAAATCAAAACCCACTCCTCCTTTCAAACTCCTTTACCATATAAAAAATTGTTATAAATCATAAAAATAATGACTACTAAGGAAAATTTTTGAAAATGAAGGAAACATTTAAATTCTGAATTTTCCAATTACTGCAAAAATTAAAACGCAATTTCTCACAAAGTACGTTTTTTGACAGTCATTTTTACTTGTAGAAGACAAAGTCCATTGGACTTGGTCACTTTGGGCAGCATGTTAAAAAATTATTTTTTAGCACATATATTGATTTGGGTCATTTTTCCTTGTATAGACATCACATTTTTAAAAAACTTGGGCATATTAACTCATTTTCCATAATTTTTGAGTTAATCACTTTTAGAAGTATGTATACCCACGATAAATGTTCATGGAATATGTTTATGTTAATTCTTTGGCAATTCAAAACATATAATACACCAAGTAAACAACAAAATATTTACAAATATTTATGCAAACAGAGAAGGTACAAAATATGTTATGATAAACTGATAATGCATTATTTCGATAAATTAATAACTAGGTAAAGTAGTCGCCATTATTGTAGATCTAATTTAAATTATTTTCAGAAATACAATGAGTAAGTACTCCATTTAAAAAATAAAAAATGGCCGGCTACTCAAAATTCAAAATACCTGTGTATTTCTGACTGGTAGATGATAACACTTTCGGTGAAACCGGAAGTAGAATTCAGAACTTTTTCATACCAAAAAGTAGCATTTAAGTTCGTCCTCAATTTTGTAATTTAAACTAGATTTAAAATTAATAATTAAAACCATTTGTCCTTAATTTTGTCAATCACTATGTGTGTATAGAATAGTGCAAACCACATCAAAATGTATCCAGTAGTTCTCGAGGTTAGCATTAACAAACAGACAGGCAGACGCCTATCGGGGACTTTATTTTATATTACGAAGAGATTATTAACGTCAGTACAGATTTAAGATATAGTATGACTAGCGAATGAAAGTTGACGTTTAATTTATTTAGAGGTTTCTTTTGAAAACTTTTCCATGTGATTTGATTTGAAAGGAAACAGACCTATATGTATTCCGTTACAGAAGATTAGAATTGTACTCAATATCACTGGAATACTGGGAGGCATTTAAACTGATCTTGGCAACAAAATTTTAATACCGCAAATTCTGGTTCGTTCGTCTCAGGTATAAGTAACCCTCGAGTCGGAATTACTCTTAGAGGAAATTAAAAAAATCCTATATCAGAGAATTACCAAACTGGCCTATTCAGAGAAACACAGTCATAAAGGTTGCTACGGATATAAAGATTGTTATCATAAAGATATTTGTAGCAATCTTTATGAATTTGTCAATTCAGAATCTAAGTCAATATCATTAACAATCGTTACAAAATAATTTGACAATAGCTAACTTCATTATACATATATAAACCTAATCTAACCTTAATCTGATCTGTCAATGTTTTATTTTTTTAATAAAAAGTTGCCAATTATCTTTATAACGCAAACGTTCTGCCAAAACAACTAAAGAACAATAATTGCATATTTGGAAACTTCTAAATTATTTAGAACGGGTATGTTAACTCCTTCCAAAAAATTATTCCTTCGTGATTGAAAAGTCATGGGAAGATTTTGATTGAAACAGCAGACATTGGCACCAAAATAAATGATAGAGTTTTGATTAATAAAATACCGTGTCACAATATATAAATATCAAATATTAGAAATAACATCGTGATAACAACCATAAATACTTGTTTAGCAGTCGTTATGATAGAGATTGTCAAAGCATTTAACAATAGGGTATCCTCTCATATTTTTTTAATTTATTTTTCTTAAAGAACAGTTATATCTAAGAGTACATGTGAAAACCCGAGTTAAAAATTCCTTTTAATAAGCGAGATATTTATTTTTAAAATTTGATTTTGTTGTGTCACGTGAAGTGACGTACTAGTTGTACAGTACCAGCCGTGTACTATCAGTGGTTCATGCGGCGTCTTATCACATTCGAACATGGAGTAGGGATTTCAACTGGCTTCCCATTGGAATGTCGTCTAGTACATCAGCAACATTTAAATGCTTATATCTTTTGTAACAATTAATTTATAATATGATTTTTTGTTTTTTCCCTGTTGTTTACCTATCAATACTAATATTTTTAAATTTTTAATATTGGTAGTCCTCAGAGGATACCCTATCGTTGACGATAACCACTTTCAGTACTGAGAATGCCAAATTTGATTTTAACAATCTTTAGAGTACATAACAACCATAAAGACCATTTTGAAATTTTAATGATTTTCTCCAAGGAAGATACTCATTATGCTAGAAGTTTTTTATGTTCGCTATTGGGTCAAATTTAAG
The DNA here is from genome assembly GCA_963082715.1 of Harpalus rubripes. Classification (NCBI taxonomy): domain Eukaryota; kingdom Metazoa; phylum Arthropoda; class Insecta; order Coleoptera; family Carabidae; genus Harpalus; species Harpalus rubripes. The sequence continues at coordinate 69,723,669 of OY720450.1, forward strand.
GTGCTTTAGACTGATGGGCAAAAAATACCCTTCCAGAAATATTCTTGGGTGGTATAAAGGAGAACAAAAATAAAAGAAAAAACATTCCTATCAGAACAATTAAAATTGTACGTACTACATTCTCACAAATGCACTCCTACTTCCCCTGCATAAATTATTGACGTTACGCAAAAATTCAATTACATTAAAAGGAAAGTTTCCAGCAGATCAAGGCAGCCGTGAGTGTATCCAGGCGACAGTCACTTGTCTGGGGAAGTGGAAGAAAGGGCCTGCAGATAAGCGCAACACAGCCCAACACTGCACACTATGATTCACTCGAGTGGAGGCGCTAAGAGCACATCAGCACAGGAGAGGAGAAATGACAGAGATTAAAAAATACTTTCAACTTAAAACAAAAGTTTCAGACGAGTTGCACGAAAGTGGGAGTTAAAAAGCGGAAAAACTGACGAAATTGAAAGTGAAAGGATTAGATGAAATATTTTCTATCAAAATATATTCCACTATAGCAAATAATCTTGAAATTAAAAAAATCACATCTGTTTTCGGTTTTCTTTTTAAATATATATTTTTTTCTTCATCATCATATGATCACGGATTTTTTAAACTCATTATTGGAAGTGCCAGTGTGCTTCTATTCACAGATTTCGGTAATGTACAATTGAGGGCGCTTATCAGGCGTCACCTCACGGGTTATGAAAGCTGTGGACATGGATTATACCAGCGTTTCTTAACCTATGGGTCGCGACCCAAATTTAGGTCGCGAAGGCGTTTGAGTGGGTCGCGTAACTATAAAACATATAATATAAAATTCACTAAAATGCTATTTATGTTAGCAATACAATGTAGAATTGTTACTCCTAATAACCCTACCGAGGCTTTGAGTTCATTTTGGTTAAAAAAACAATCTTGGCAAATAAATAAATATATCACCACGGCATATTACCCATTTCTGGGTGTGCCAATGCCAATCTGCTTTGTACGCAGATATCGGTAACGATGATGACAAATTTGTACCGTGCGGGCGTTTACCAGGCGTCACCTCATGAGCATTCATTCCTGGCGTGGAGAGTGCACCACAGGGGTCAATTTAGTGTCATTTAAAATTCGAAATATTTGGCGTCGGTCGGGATCGAAATAAATAAATAAAATATTATTACCTTTTGCTACTACTTATCTATATGTGCGAATTTGATTTTTCTGCTCATTTAATCACTAGAACTAAATTTCCGCGATTTGAAGAACTTTCAAAACCTATGCAAACACAGGTTTCACATTAATTAACAATAATTTTTGCAAGCTACAAATATGGCAATGTACCTAATATTTATGTTTCGGATATTTTGACTGTCAGACAAAATTAAAATTGTGTCATTTGTATTCATTCATTCAAATAGTAACAAGTTACGATTTATTTGAAATTGTTGATCTTATTATGGTATTAAATTTATATTGTTTTGTTTATAAATAGGTATGTGATATATTTGTACATATTCATTTTCTTATTTTCATATATATATATATATATATATATATATATATATATATATATATATATATATATATATATATATATATATATATTTAATAATTTCCTAGTGGGTCGCGGACCAAATACAATAGATAAATTTGGGTCGCGCCTTGAAAATGTTAAGAAACGCTGGATTATACCATGGACACACGTCGAAATTTAATGAATATTCACAGCTAATACTTCTTTGAAAACATCTGCAAAATTAATTTTCAATACTTTTGATTCTGTTTTCAAAATCTCAATTTATTTTTTGGAAAAAAATACTTCCAATTTCGAGACATATACTAGTGAAACAGAAATAAGTGACATTAATAGAACTCGTCGAGAGCATCAACAATGTTTCTTTGTAACATTTTTTTAGTATATTTAGGCAGGTATTGAAATTTGTGGCAAAACTTTGACGATTTTTAACACAATATCTAGAAGCTTCACAAAGAAAAGTAAATAATAAATATTATTGCTCACTACGAGTTATACCATGGGTTAAATTTAATGTATTTATGTACAGAATTGCGGATGGGATAAACATAAAATCAAATATCCGTTTTAAGCTTTTTACAGAGTGCCATGCAAGACATATTTTGACCTGTTTTATTTAGGTAGTTTAAAGTTTAAACAGGCGCGCGTGGACGCGTTATAAACTACGTAAGCAAAAATTCAAATGCATTCTATGGGGTCTCGTGGCCGCGTGCCTGAGTGTCTGGTCGCGAATCTGGGGAACCGGGTTCGATCCCGACCGACGCCAAATATTTTGAATTTTAAATAGCACAAAATTGACCCCTGTGGTGCACTCTCCACGCCAGCAATGAGTGCTCGTGAGGTGACGCCTGGTAAACACCCGCACGGTACAAATATGTCATCAACATTACCGATATCTGCGTACAAAGCAGATTGGCACACCCAGCAATGAGTAATATGCCATGATGATATATTATTTATTTATTTTTATTTCATTCTTTGGGGTTTTATTACAGATTTCGTTTTCGTTTATGAAATAAAACATTTATATTGCTTTTAAAACAACTAAAAAGTGCAATAACACCAACAGGACTGTAAAAATAAAAAAATCATTGTTTATTTGATTTTTTTAAAATCAATGATTTTTGATTTTTTAATATAAATCATGATTTTTGCGTTTTTTCTGACTAAAATCTAGTTTCTTTTGAAATAATGTTTCACTGTAATATTCAAAGAAGTATGTTTAGATATCTAGAAAATCATTAACATTATTATGTAAACTGAAATAACAATGATGACAATGATAATAATGATATACAGTTTCTATTTATACCGAAGTATATTACACAATAATTGTAAATATTAGCGAGAAATAAATAACATTACATATTTCATACCGTAATTGGTATAAGCAGTAACGATAATGGAATATTCTGTAATTTTCTATAATAAATGTAAGATAATCACTTTATTATTGAACCATTTTGAACTATTCAAATGAATATTCTAGGCGATGGCATTACCGACATTAATGAATATTTTAACTATTAATTTATAGATCTCCGCAAATAATGCATAAGTACAAATCAGTTGTAATCCATTTAATGCGTCCAGTAAATGATTTAAATACTGAATAATGTAACACTCTATACGATTACAATTCAGATAGATAGTGGTGCTATAATACTCAATGTGATTTCATGGCATTATTAAAGATAAATCTTATAAACTGCAATTAACTAACCGTATATGTAGAGCCAGTTTAAACCATTTATTTTCACTTGTACTTTCTAATTTAATAACGTTCATTTACTACGTATACCGTTACGCTAAATGCATTAAAGCAAATGATGTTTTGGCTGAGTGTTATCAACAAATTTACGGTAAATTACCAAATGTGTATTTATCATTAACAAACATTTATGGAGAGTATTTGTGTACTTAGCTAATGCAAATAATAAATAAACAACGTAAAGTATTATTTATACTAGAGGAGATTTTTTCGTAGGTAACCTAGACGTGAAAGAATAGTATATTCTACAAGTAATGGTATGTCTCATATTCCACACGAGCACGGCTACGGTTTGCGAGTGTGGATTATGACATTCCAAACTTGTTGTAGACTAGACTTTCTCCAACAAGATTTTAGAAATCATACAAAAAATGTTGATTGATTATAACATTTATCATATACCATCAAATATTTTTTTTGATACCGATCCATAAATTGCTTATAATAACATTTATATGTTTGATTTGCTTTTTTTCGTAATAACTGGCCCACTGTTTCTTTAGCAAGTTCCATATATACAGGGTGTAAATGAAATAAGTGCATTAAATTTGACCAGTAGTATAACTCATCGAGAGCAACAATATTTCTTAATAACTTTTTCTCGAAATCGCATATTTTTTTAGCATTTTTACCACCCCGTAAATTGACGAGTCGTTCCAAATATTTTTGTGATAATTGAATGCAGCAGCAATAGCTATGAAAAATTTTGTTTTAGCAATTGACAGTCCTGTCAATTGTTGCAATTAAATTTTGACAGTAATAAACTTGTTTATAAGGTAAAATTCTGTCAAAATGCGAGTACACAGACATTGTAATTACATACCTATGGTTTATTTATTTATTTTTTTACTCGTATCTGTACTATATTTTACTTGACATCACGGTTGACATAAAGACAGTTTCATGGAGTTGCCAACGCATTTACACGGAGCGTTTCCAAATCATCACCAAATCATTCTGTTCTTAATATTCGCACATTTGTTGATCTTGTACATCTGTATCCATACCATGTGCAAAAAGTTCAATGTTTTCAGCACATAACAGACTTCAATTTTGGGAATGGCTCATAATGTTCATTCATGAGACTGAATTTACTTGGGAAGGTGTATTTATTATGCACAATACACATCTTGACAGACGAAAATGCTGTAAAAATTTTCATTAAAAAATGTTTGGGGAACAATAAATGGACGACTAATTATTGGTACTCATGTACCTCTTTTAAATGGACAAAAGTTTGTACTTACATTTTTTGAATAACGTATTTAAACTATTATGATTTATCGACGATAAATAATCATCTCATAACCTAATAACTATGCTTTTTCTCTTCCTCTAGTTACCCCGTCACTCCTTGTCTTCCTCTATTCACACTATTCACAGGTAAAGATAAAAAGCCTGTTTCAATACAGAACTTTATAATTTTGTTATCCAAAATTTAAATTTATTTATTTTAAAAATTGTATTATTACGTATTAATTAATAATAATGTTATTTCCGTTGATTCGTTTATTAATTACTGTGACTGTAAGTGTAACCGATAGCCGACAATTTTTGAGCTGCTTGTATCCCACTTGAATGGCAGCTGCTCATTTGTTCTCCATGAGCGGGTAACGAAATATGCAGCAAATCTTTAAAGAATTTTAACTCAAAATCTAAAAGACTTAGAAAAAAAAGTTATTAAGAAATATTGTTGCTCTCATCGAGTTACATAACTGGTTAAAATTAATGCACTTATTTCATTTACACCCTGTATATATCTTCATTGTCACTTGACATTTTTCTTTAAAAAATGTTATTTAGTTAATTTTCTAAGTTATATATTATTATTTAGATAAACTTACTGCTCTAGACATCTCCAAAACTTTGTAGAAGTTAACAGAAAACTCCAAAGTGTTAAAAATTTCAAAACATCAAACGCGAATTCAGAAATAAATAAATGTAAAACAAATAGTTGTCATAACCATAGCAACCGAAACAAGATATTTGAAATTCCGCGCTAATATGCGGCTAAAAGGGATCTGATTTGTCGAAAGCCGTGTGGAATTATTCCAAACGGCATTCGGAAGTATACCACACGGTTTGTTGGAATAATATTGATTCCAACATATTTTTTTTCCAATTTTAAATGGCACAAAATTGACCCCTGTGGTGCACTCTCCACGCCAGCAGTGAGTGCCCGTGAGGTGACACCTGGTAAGCGCCCGCACGGTGCAAATATTTCATCTTTACCGCATCTGTGTACAAAGCAGATTGGCACACCAAGCAATGGGTAATAAGCCGTGATGATATATTTATTTATTTATTTTTCAACATAATTTTTAGTTGTGGAATGTGTAGTTTCCAAAATAGTGTTGGAGAAATTTAACGGTTTCAGGATATTAAGCCTTTGTTAAGAATAGTACACTGATAACTGAATAATAACTGTATATGTACGGCAATATTAAGTATTACCATACTGACATGTCAATAAATGTCTACAAAATGATAATAAAATGAAAGAATGATGTTCTTCACTAACACATACAGATAACTTTTGTGTATCGTTCTTATACGGTTTACTTGATTCTAAAATAATTAATTTGATGAATAAAGCACAAATTTCGAATATTTGCGATTGGCATGTATTTTTAAGATCGCAGCGCTGTGGTGACAAGTTTTAAATTGCAGGTTGAACGAGTATGAAGTTAACCTACTGTCAAAATGGGAAAACTTAATTTATAGAATTGTGTATTTGTCATAGTATAGTATTATATTTAATTTTCTTTTTTATATTATTCTATAGTAGATTTTACGGTATCCATTAAAGGTAAATTAATGTAAATTCCTAGTGCACTTGTATAAAATTTTAACAAATTGTATAACCACTTCTTTTTCAGATGATATCTTCCCCTGTGAACATTAACATAACTTCTTTATTTTCTGAAACTAATACTCTGTTGAACAAACCACGGATATTATGAAACATAACAGGCTTTAGATATCTTAAAATCTTCACTCTACGAGCTTGGATTTCTAGTCACAGCTGCGGCAGTTATGATACTCATAATAATCCTAGGTATGTTATTAGCTTTTAATGTAAAGTAAGATTTTATTAATATCTCTACTTCTTTTGTAAAACTAAAACTTTTATCATTCCTTCCAAAATCCAAAGTTTCAACCCCTGTTTTCCTTTGTTCTTGCTCTCTCTTTTGCTGTTTTGGTCATCTTCAATCTATTTCTGGTTTCCTCGATATAGCTTATATAATTTATTTTTGTTGTACGATGGCTCATCTTTCCCAATCAAAAATGTCCAAAAGTTCAAATTTTCGAGAAACAAAAATATTTATAACTACAGAAGGGGACTAATTATGTTCTTTTGAATGACAAACTTACTTTGCTTGGTTTTGTTGATATAACCTTGTTGTTCACAGTGTGAGCCCTAACCGGAAACTGCGTTAAATGAAATTATTAGATTTTGTGTATATATTTATAAAAATTTTGGTTTGTTTAACAGCTTAAGCATAATCTTTCTCCCGGTTTCCGGTTGACTTAACAAACAAAAATCAAAGTACTGTCCTGTTGCATTTGTTGCACTTGTTTCTCAAAGAAAAGCTGCATTTTATAAAAAATAATAAAAAAATACTCGATGAATTTGCATTTCGTAGTGCATCAAATTATGCACCTAATACTAAGTCCAAGTAATGAGAAAACTTTCTAGAGTATTACAACTCAATCAAAATACGATTCAAGATCCCCTTCTGCGGAAATGTTCGAGTCTTTCCTGACTATTATAAATTTTTCGTCCCCTATTTCATCTGTCACTTTTTTCCTCTTTTCTATTCAATCACCCTGGTTTATAATTTCACTCTAATAGTTTTTTTATCCCATTATTCCTTCAATTTCGCAGTCATTTACTCAAAAGCCGGATTGAATCTGAATTTCAGAGGGTGACAAAACAATAGATTCCGGGGTATCGAGAATGATTTGGAAATGATGAATAGTTTAATTACAATCTACTGAAAATATAATTCATGAGGTGTTATAGAACTCAGAACAATATTTTAAATATAGAAAAAGCTACTTTGAAATGTATATGATTGAGATAAATGAATGACAAATTATCTATCTGAAATCTGAGTTAAGTTTTCTAATAGTTTTGAGTTGTTTCGATGGGAAAGTATAGATAAGCTAATAATATTGGAAGATATTTTTAGAAAGTATGTGTGTATACAGTTAGTGTCATAAATAGTGAGGTGACAGGTGTGAATTCTGTCCGGGCAGTTGAATATACAGACGCTGTTGTCAATTGCGTATATAGACGCCGTGAACGTGGAGGTTGGTAGTCGAACAGTTGAATGTGCAGTGACATAAATAGTGGAAATAAATAATCGGTAATATCGTAAAAGATATAGTTTTTTTTATTAACTTTTTTACATTTATTATTTAACTAGAATGTATGGGCGATAATACATGCATTACTCTAATATATACAATTCACATTCCTTTTGACCTGTTATCGGTGTCCTCTTCTACACGCGTCAGCGACGGACTGGCCCTCTACGACGCGTTCTCACCTAAGTGGGATAAGATACACATTATCATTCCAATTTACAACAATTATCACAGGCGTGCATTATCATCTATTAAGATAGACAGGAGGAGGGGGGCAGGAATAAGGTTGCTCCCAAGTCACAGATTGGGTAGGCGCCCCGCATATTAGATGCGGCCTAACACCTCGTGGATTCCGGTACCTCTATCCGCAACAGTATACACCCAGCGCATGGACAAATTGCTGGAATACGGCTCTCGTGAATAGTCATTTCTGAGCCACTAGCGGTACCGTAACCACATACGCATGTCCCAGACATGTGAGTTCCCAGAACTCGACCTCCCAGAGGTCAATGGGTCCCAGACCCATTATGAGAGTTTAGGTCCCAGATCTATCATGATAAACCTCAGGTTTATCCTTAACGTCCCAGACGTTCTCGTGGATCTCAGCCTCTCAGTTCGGAACATATAGCTCCATGGCCCAGAGTTGTCCCAGACAACTCTTCGGATAATTAGGAAACTATTACATACGTTTGCGGCCACAAAGTATTAATACAAATGTATATCTCACATATACCGTGCATATCGAATACACAAGCAGTTTATAACATAATAATTAAAATGACAGCGAGTTCTACCACACACTTATAATTACTGCAAGCATCTCGTCTTTTCTTTATTGACACTGTTCACAGTTTCACCCACGTCCGTATATGACTGCTAGCACACAGCAACTAACTGCCCTAACCATCCAAGGGTCGGGGGTTTGTTGTTATTGTGTTTAGGACTGTCAAGTGTTTTTACTTAAGCCAGCGCTTCTAAACCAGTGGCGCCCACTCGAAAAGTGAATCTTACAATCGTGTAAATAAATAATCGTGTTAATTATTTATATAAGTAAATAAATAGTGTTAGTGTTTAGTTAATTATATTCATAGTCTTAAAGTAGTTTTTAATAATGTTTAATATAAGTAAACGTCATTGTAATTATCTTTTTAACATTTATTGATCGTCTAAATAAACATTTATATAAATTAATAATAATTGTCAAATAAATAAGAACGTTATATTATTTTATCTGCAATCTAACTTTTTCTTTTTATTTTCTATTGCTAATAATTTTTTGACGTTAAACTTTGCCAATTTGATTGCCAAGGTAATTGATTTACTTTTAAAAATGGTACGCACTTTTAACACTGCTGTATCATTTTTAAAACTGGCATCATAAAATGACATTTTAACTCCAAAAACACTCGCTAAAAATAAAAAGTCTACTTTAATAGAATTCGTAAATAAATATATTTGAAATTTCGTATACGAGTACTATAAAAAAAGTTGTTCTCATGTTAATACATGTCCGTTGCAAATGCAACTGTTTATTGCAATTACGTTAATTACATTGAAGAAAGCTTGGTTATCTCCTTTATTATTTTCTCTGTTTGCGCAATTTTATTCCACGTCATTCCACGTGTTGGCACGCGTCCATGAAGATATCAGTCGCCATTTTGTCCGCTTGGCCCCGTTTCAGCAAAGTTGGGAGACATTTAGTGGAAAAACTCGGTGTTTTCATGTAAACAGACTCCGTCCCCAGTCTAGGTCAAGGGCGAATGAGTCATTAGATGGAGGATTATCTCTATAAAATGATAATCAAACTTTTGACATGTTTATAAAAATCTGGACCAGGCTTATTGACATCCATACAATGATGTAAACATCGTGGGTGAAGGTGATTAATATATTATGAAAGTAGAAAGTTTTTGCTATTAGCAGATTGCAGATTTGTTGATCAACAATTAGCTATGCTAGTAAATAAATAGACAATAGATCATTGTTGAGATTATTTCCATAAAAAGCGATTTTAAAGAGAGTTAGTAAAGAGTTTAATTATCGTCGAGTAAGTCGAAAAAAAAAATGAATCGATTGAAGTGTTTCGAAAAGTATATTTTTTTAACTCAAAGGGTTGGCATCAAACAATGAAACTTCTTTTAATTATTCTTATAAAGAAATTAAAAAAAACAGGTGTGATCAAAAAGTAACGAGAATTTTTAAATTTCACACGTTATTCAATAGCTTTTACGGTGGTACCACGCTCTGTGAAGTGTTTGTCAGGTTTCATGCATATTGGACACATAGATTGTGTTTGACAGCAACATATTGCGAGGAATCATTTTGACATGTTTTCCAACTTGTTATTTAAAAATGACGGAAAAAAGTTTGTATTCAATTTTGTGTTAAAATGATTATGAATGGCTGAAAAAATTGAAAATCATTTGAATAAACTAACGAAAAAATCTATTACAGATCATCATTTATTTATTTCTAATACTATGTGTATGTGTTTCAGCTTTATTCATTTTTTCAGTTTATTTACTTGAATTATGTCAAAGCCAGCTGTAACGTCGATAAATTATAATTTGACTCACCCGAAAATAAGGGTTAATAATTTTGATAACATTAATTAGTACAGTGTGTTCATAAAAATTCCTAACTCGGAGTAGGCTATGAACAGTGAAATGTATGTCTGATCATTATTTAATTTAAAAGTCAAGTTGTCAAAATTGATCTTAAAATGTAATTTTAAGGAGAAAAGACAATAAAGAAGGATATAGTATATCGCCATTCGCCGTTTTCTAATTTGTTTCCATTTCTAAAATAAGATTCAAGAAGAAAAGCTTTGATTTTTTTAGATAACATTTTTGATCTTACGTCAAATTGACATTTAATTAAATATTTTTAAATTGACATACGTTTCTGTGTTCAAAGCCTACTCTGAGTTAGGAATTTTTTTAACACGCTGTAGATAGATTCAAAATAAACAATTCATGATCTGTAATAGATTTGTCAATTGTTTCTTCGTCATTTTTTAATTCATATTTAAAATAAAATAATGTAAGCTTGTTATATATTATTGAAAAGCTTATAAAATAAGCAAAAAGATGAAACTATTTTCAACATAGGTTCCCATTTAATAAATTATAGTTTATGTTATATCTCGGCAATTATTAAGTTTCCAAAAAATCTAATTACGCCATTTTATGTTTTAAAAAATGTGGTGTAGCCAACACAATACCCGCCATTTAGCGCCCGACTCACAAAAAGATTAAACTAATCCTTATTTTTGCGAATTTTACTCTAATTTTGGCTGTTTATTTCTTAAAATATAGTATACCCTAATCCAAGTAACTACCTGTTTTGATAATAAAATGAAGATTAAATTTTAAAAACCGGGATATAATAGAATTCACTAATCCAAAAATGAGAATTAGCTTAAACTTTTTTGCGAATCGTTACTTACAGATTTACCAATGCTGGAAACTGTATTGATTTCCTTTCCTATTGTCCTATTTACTTTTTTTCTTTTAAATACGTTACTATTATTAATTTGAAATGATTAGTTCTATGACCGTGACATGTATCTATCAGTTATATACATTTGAATAACTGCGTAACCAAGGAGTTTTGTTTGTTTAAAGCGTAGGCTCCGGGATTTAAATTACAGATAATTTTATAACTTTATCCATAATCCATAACATTAATCTCGAAAAAATAACATTTAAAAGTATTTTTCGAAGAAAAACTATTTTGAGCTTCTAGTAAAGTGCCATTTCCCGTTATCCGATTTACACCAAAATCTAATGGGCTCTTTCCATAATAGAAAAAGTTCGAAATACAATAAGGTTTCAAAATTTTCTGAATGAGAGTATTTGAGTTAGAGTGGATGATCCACACATACATACACACAGACATCATCGTGACAATGTTAAAATTGGATTCTAAGGATCTTAAAACGTGCTCATTTACCAAAAAAGGGTAGCGGGAGGTAAAAAAACAGTTCAAAATTTGTTTAAACATTTTTTTCTGTCATAATAAATAAGAATAAGATTTGAGATAAAATGAGTTTTTGCTTGTATCTCAGAAACAAAAGAAGATCGAAATTTTCTGCGGTAACTATTAAGTTTTTTTCGAAAAGTTAATCGTTAATATTAGTTGAAATACATTAAAAAATGAGACACCTGTACTTACTCGTATAAAAAATGTTTGAATACGTCTCTGTTATTTCTACTTGCTTATCAGGGGTAATCGTATGGTAATGACATTCTATAAATTCTGCCTAAAAGTCATTGCACTGTATCTCTAACCACAGTTTAACAAAGGTTAAAAGTAGCCGAACATTATTGATGAGGTGAAAGAATCATATTTTTCGAATGAAGATGTTTGTGTATCGATACGAGAAGTGTATTGAAAACGATGATCATTTTATAGAAAAATGGCAAGGGTATTCTCTCATATTTTTTTAAATTTATTTTTCTTAAAGAACAGTTATATCTAAGAGTACCTGTGAAAACTCGAGTTAAAAATTACTTTTAATAAGCGAGATATTAATTTTTAAAATTTGATTTTATTGTGTCACGCGATAGTAACGTACTAGTTGTACAGTACCAACTGCGTGCTATCAATGGTTCATGCGGCCTCTTATCACATTCGAACATGAAGTAGGGATTTCTACTGGTATCCCATTGGCAGGTCATCTAGTACATCAGCAAAATTTAAATGCTTTATATCTTTCGTAACAATCAATTTATAATATGATTTTTTGTTTTTTCCCTGTTGTGTACCTATTAACACTAATATTTTTAATAAATTTTTAATATTGGTGGTCCTCAGAGAATACCCTATTATGTATCGTGTACAATACAAAATTTGCTTTTAGTGTAATATATATTTTTTCTTTTTAATACCAGAATTATAATTTCATAGGTAATACTCGTACATACGAATATAAATGGCAGTATCAACACAAATTTTATATTTACATCGTCAACAATTAAATCAGCAACGAAAATACCTAAACGCAAACATTTACTTCTGCAATATGCTAATGCTATCTTTGGTGCGTCAGCAAAATATTTGGTCGAGATATTTTTCTCAGTCTATCATAAAATGAAATAATTTATACGTAGGCGGATATATCCCTGCGTCGCTGGCGTTGATAAAAATGTGATTTACGCCCCATCCGTCTTCATACGGTTACGTATAATGTGTTTATCCTGTCATGTGAATGGATGGCAGGGCACACAATATGTGCGATCTTTCAAAATGTCGCCGGAAATAGTTTTCACTAAAGAGAAAAAAATTCACGTAGGGGATACTAATAAGTGGGAAGTATACCTTTGGTAGTCATAATGCCGAACTGGTATAATCCTATACAGTTCGGGCTAGGAACTATTTGAATTTTAAAGACAGAGATATTTGGTGGAGTAAAATAAATCAATTAAACTTTGCGGCCTAAAACAGAAAGTAAAATACTAAAGGCACAATTATTTTTGTGTCTTTACGTAGTTTTATGTTAATTCACTAATTTGTGTTTTAACTGGAATTTATTGAATATATTGAATACATTGCCTTTTTTAAAAATGGATAAAATAGAATAGGGGGATTACAGCTCAATCGAATTAGGAGAAATTAGTAAAAAGTAGTGAAAGTATATGCTTAATAATGAATATTAATACATACATACATAAAATCACGCATTTCCCACTTAGTGGGTTAGCATAAACCCGAAGGAATAAATATAACATCCAAAAAAAATCAGTCTCTCTTTCAACAACATTCTTACGAACCTGACATCATAGGTACAACATATATTCCTCACTCTTAACATATTAAAGTGGCCGATTTTCGGTACCGGAATACCGCAACCGGACCACAATAATAGTTACGAAACCTCGGCCAATATTTCTGAATATTAATCAAGAAATAAAATGATATAATTGAAACACATCGGAAATAAGGGGTTTTTTGTTTAAGCAGCTCGTCACTCATATAAATTCCATATATATATATATATATATATATATATATATATATATATATATATATATATATATATATATATATATATATATATATTACCATAGCAGAATTTTCCTTTTGTTAACTCTGCATTTAAAGTATCTAAAATAATTTGAAAATCAAATTAATTTTCCCACAAAAAATGAATTATTTTATAAAATTTGATTTAAATATATATATATATATATATATATATATATATATATATATATATATATATATATATATATATATATATATATATAAAGTAGGTATGATCACGACTGACCAGTTAGGTAGAAAAGTGAAATTCACAGGTAAGCAGTCAGGATGATGATTAATTTTGAATAAAACTCTTAAGTTATTATGAAGCTTTCGGAAATATTTTATTCCTTTCTCAGGATAACTACAAAAAGGTTACAATGATCATAAACTATCTACAATTATATTCTTAAGTATCGAGATTTACATCGGTCTAACATTACTTTGAATTCCACCTAATTGTAATTTTGAATTATGTTATTTTTCCCGCTCACATTTCTTCTTCTTTGTAAACTTAACTTGTTGCTAATTTTGTTCATTAATTCGAACACGTTGTTTATTAACAAAATTGTTCTTTCGCGTTAGTGATTGTTTTATCGTTTTGACATCATCTGTTCTAAATCTCTTCCCATCGCTTTTCATATATTAACTTAGTTCATTTATGAATCGTGATTTAAATTAAAAATGTTACAAATTTATTTCAAAACACAACCATTTTTTGTTCTTACGACTGCTTTGTTTAAACTATTACCTCAAAAAGTAGTAAGTACTTACTGTGCACATTTTTTAACATGTAGTTTATCATCATTGTAACCTTTTTGTAGTTATCCTGAGGAAGGAATAAAATAATTCCGAAAGCTTGATAATAACTTAAAAGAGTTTTATTCAAAATTAAATATTCATCCTGACTGCTTACCTGTGAATTTCACTTTTCTATATATATATATATATATATATATATATATATATATATATATATATATATATATATATATATATATATATATATATATATATATATATATATATATATATATATATATATATATATATATATATATATATATATATATATATATATAACTCAAAGACCACCTATAAATATATAACGAATACCGAGTTAGGAAGTGGAGTCTACTACCAATGGAAGTAGATAAATTCAAATAGCGGACACGTGGCTACCAGTCCGTGAAGTCTTATATGACCCACAGGTCGATTTGATGGTAAGTAATCGGTCTCTGTTTAACCTGTTGGTTTCTTCAAAATACCTAAGTAGACCAGTTTAGTACAATACGCAATACTGTACAGAAATTTATGTTCTGTAGAAAGATGTAACACAAAATATGTATAAAAAGAATGTTGACTTTTTTATTGTTCTGAGTAAAGAAAAAATAAAAACTCATCTTCTAATGAAACGTCTAGTACGTCTTAAACTTTAATATTTTCTAATCGTTCGTTCACTCCTGCAAAAAATCTTACTTGCTACCCCCTCCTCTAAAATCAACCAGCCATCTCATAACACAAGAAATCAATAATCCCTAGGGAGCCACTTACCCTCTCCTTGCCCCTGTTTCTACGCCACTGCCACCCCAGTAGGATTTTTCTCATTCTTTCCTATAATGAGATTATTCACTTGCGCCGCCCCTGGAATTGGCGTGGGACTCGACTGCTGGTGTCAGTTCGATGCCCCCGGTGACGAACGCTACTGTCCCCTGTTTAATTAATGTTGTCTAAACAGCAAGTGATGCTCAGATGTTCCGATGTGAGATTGTTAATTTGGAACCAAGTGGGTAAAGGAAATTTGTTAAGATTTGTAAACAATGTCGAGTGTAAACCTGATAAGGGATAAGAGTACTGTGATATCGGCAGCTCTTGCATTTGTTTTTATTAAAAGCATGAATAGTATTCCAGCTAAATGCGCACTCTAGTTATCTGTTATTTGGAGGGAGATATTGGTGATAACCGGGTTTGGTATTATTCAAATCGGTTTCGGATTTTGAATGCAAAACTAACAAAACTGTTTTCGGTTTCGAATGCAAAATTAAGGGTCTCAACTTCGCGTGGCTCTACTTGGAATCTGCGGAGATGTTTAGCCCTGCCCACTTATAGTTGAACATTTGTATTGAGTTGGGAGACAAAGAAGAAACGCCAACAGTGTATAACAATTTACTACAAATAGAGTAAAGTTGGTGAATGTGGAATACCATTTTTATTTCATAGAAAAAAACATGCGAAAAGATGACGGTTAATCATCAAATATTTTACATAGATCATTTAAAATGTACTTTACAAATAGTAACATTTTCAGGTTGATTATCTAGAATAATTCACTTATAAGAGCAATTTTCTTCAAAATTGAAATTTTTACACCTGTTGAAAAAGGGACAGTAATGTGGAATACCATAGTGTATTAACGTGTAATATATACCACATAACCGTACTTACTTTCACAGTATCAGAAAATTCGGAAAACAATACAAATTTGGTCTTTAAATTATTTATTCCTTCATATCAAAAATATAAACAAAAATAAAATGAGTATGCTATTGAATGTAACAAAATGAACTATATTATTCCGCACTGCCTTCTGCATGTTTGCTTCTTTGCCAGGTATGCTTTTCTGGTACATTTTCCTAAACCAATAACAGTTATTTACTCATATTATAACATTTTCGTCAATTTGGAATATTTCACATTGGCATACCCCTCGGTATTCCACATTAGCAGATTTGTTGACATTAAATTCCCGCCATCGAGTTTTAATTAGGAATTAGTGTGAAAAATATTTTTTAATTCTAGCCTATCTTCCCAAACCCTTATCCATACTGCAGTTGCAAAAAATTGTACTTTCGACTACACAATCAGTAATAAAACTACATATCTTTACACTTGCTTAAAAAGCTCAGCAGGCACTCACTATTTTTGAAGGTTTTTGATGTTATGCACAATGCAGTTAAGTTGGTGTCTCTATGTGGGTAATAACTCCCCCACACATGCATTTGTGTCATTAGATCACAGATGTCGTGTACCATTTTTTCAAAATGCGCCTATTCCACATTAGATGACTATTTCACATTCACCGACTTTACTCTACAAAATATACCCCACACTGGTATCGTCAAGGGTTGGAAAACCATCCCTTTTTCTATTTCTCTCTATCCGTATTCAACCGTGCCCGTTAACTCATTTCATCTTCTGTACAACTGGCTTAGAATTTTGTAAATTACATACGTAATTTTAAAGATAGAACAAAATTTCAAAAACGAGCGTTATTTATATAAAAAAAAAAACGTATTACTAGTAGTACAAATATTGGAATGGATTATTTATACCTTGTTCCATTTAAGCCACTCAGTATTGCAGAGCATAGGGAATAGTTTTGACCTCTCTCATTGGCTGAAATTGGAGACAAGGGACAAGTTTACACAATGTGATTTCGGCTATTTCAAGTTTGCGCTGTTGCCAGCTCCATCTACTGAATGGCTTAAATGGAACAGTGTATAATATATAAATCATATTATAATTATGCTCTGTTCCACTTAAGCCATTCAGTAGATGGCAACAGCGCAAACTTGAAGTAGCCGAAATTACATTGGGTAAACTTGTCTCTTGTCTCCAATTTCATCCAATCAGAGAAGTCGAAACTATTCCCTATGCTCTGCAATACTGAATGGCTTAAATGGAAAAAGGTATAATTATTTTTTAATTAAGTTCATCTACATCATCCTCACTCTCACTACTAGAGTCTGATTCCGTAGTAGAATTGTCTTCAACATTTAGTACAAAGGAATCTATAACTTCCTTTATTTGTCCATCAATTTTCCAATAGTGTTCTTCTAAAGATGTAGTGTGTTTTATAAAATTCTTCCATTTCTTTTCTGTCTCAAAATATGCACCTACGCTTTTGTATGAATATAACTTCTTGGGTTGAAATGTACCTGGCACCCCGAGTTTGAGTGGATTAGGGTGGAATTTGCTTTGTGTAAGGCAATAAAATCACTATTTCACTTCTGAAGCTGTGCGGCACCGAAGTATTTTAAATATTTGACAAAACGCAACTTGCGAATAGTAAACTGAATTACATTCTTTTGCCTCGCCAAATTAAATTGTACGGACATTACTTATGTACTCTTATATTTATAGTAAATGTATTTAACTTCTCGTGTTATTACATCTTTAATAACTGTTCGTCAACCAACGTTGGAAACCCGTTTGAATTTTTCATCCATGGAGAAATCAACTTTCTCACTTTCTCCCTAATAACCGTATGAATTAGACAGTGAGATGACCGTACTGCATTGCTTGTGATTATATCTAGAATCAGTGGTATTTACTCACAACTAGTCCGGTGCAAATATAGATCAGCTATAAATATACAGAGGTGGACAGTTCAGTGCGTTTGCATGGACTGTTTTTGTTACCGTCTGTATGCATGGCGCCAACATTAGAAAGGTGAAAGAAATGTTTCAGGAATTTTATTGCAGGCAGATATTTTGACATGCGAGATTAATAACGGAAGTAACGAAAGTTATTTATTTAATTAATGTGTAGTATTGATGATGATTAATAATTATAAAAGTCGTTGGTCTCACTAATTAGATACATGATTTATGTTTTTATTCATCAAGATCCACATTGAGATTAACATGGGAAATCAGTTTTTTAACTGACAACGATGATTGTGGTCTCAATATAATGATAAAAATGTCCATTAAATGGTCACATAAATTTTTTTTTTTAAATTTTGTATTCATAACAATAGCTTTGGCATTTTTGAATAAAAAGATAAACAAATGTTTGATATATTGACATTACTTTATAATGTCCATGTCCGTAACGTAGTGTTCATCAAGTAAAAGTGTAAGTGTATGTGTGTTCTTCCTTCTCACGAAGTCGTGGACGCCAATCATATGAGGCGTCCACCAGTCAACAGTAGTATCATCATCATTTTCCGCACCCCCTTATGTTATAATTGGAGGAACTCACTAGAATATCCTTGAGTTTATGCCAACGAATTTTGACTGAAAATTTAAGATGAAACTCGGCGTAGCGAAATTCGTTCCATGTGGGCTTTCTTACATAGTGATGCACGACGAGGCTAGAGTACTCTCGCATCTCGTCTCGTCTCGTTGCATTATGCGAGACGAGAACGAGAGCGAGATTGCAGTTTAAAATTCGAGGCGAGATCGATTCTCGCGAGAATCTCGCAATAAAAAGTATTTGTAACTTTATAGCTTTGATTCATAAATTCAATGAAAAATGCACCGTACAAGGAATAGAGTCAACGCTAATTCATGCATAGAACACGTAAATGTGAAAATTATATGAATTCACAATATTTTTTGAATCTATTTAGAGTCGATTAGTATCGATTAGTAGCGAGAAAATGCAAGAATAAAGACAAAATCGGTATTCCATCCAATGGAACTAGTTTTCTCTAATATTTCAGCCCCTAATTCACTCCAGTTAAAATCACGGTTAATAAAACTCTTGTCGCCCCTGAAAAGAAAAGGATGTTATATTAAGCGTCGATGGGAGCCAACAGGGAAAGAAGCTGAGTGATTGGTTGCCAGCGGGTTACCAGTGTAGCGTTCTTTTATGACTTACTGTTACTTAAATAGTGGCATATATTAAATGAAAAATTGTAGGTACTTTTAGTTACAAAAAATAATTTTTAAATGTTTAATTCGTTTTACTGATAACAGAATGTGTTCTTAATAAAATAGTTTAGACATCACAATTTGATGATAAATTGGATATTTTAGAGGTAAATTAAGTTATTTACTAACTTATCACATTTTCTGGTGATCGTAAATGAATAAACATTATGTTCGTATTGAAATAATTTGCTGACCAGAATTTAGTGTTTCGTCTCTTTATTATAGTTATACGAATGCAAATACATGAAAGACGGTGCTAATGGTGCGAACTTGTCACTTGTAGTTAAATAGTTACGTAAATACGTAGTGCGCAAGCGCTTATTTTTATAGCGAGACTCTCGTGCGAGGACGAGATGAGACCCAAAAAATTTTACGAGAACGAGATCGAGATTACAGATCCGAAAACGAGAGGAGATCGATATTTTATATTTCTCGTCTCGTCTCGCCTCGCGTGCATCACTATTCTTATAATCAGAGAACCAATTAGTGTGTGCAAGGAATTGAAAGAACAACAATGTCAAAATGTTCCGCCTTTCGGCACTACATTCGGCAAACCATAAAGAACACGAAGTCAGTAATGTTCCGCCGTTAGGCACTACATTCGGCAAACCATAAAAACAGGGATTAAATAACGCTCAATCAGACGCGTCAGAGCCGAAGCTGAGACTACCAGTTCGCTGCCGAGCGATCCCTTTCCCCGGGTGCAAGCCCGGTTAAGGCCCACTGGTGGGGGCGGGTCACTATCCAACACCCTACTAGCTATACGGTAATTTTAAATATAGTGAACTGACCTGACTGCATAATTTGCGGTTTTTACCTGTCTCACAACAGGGCGCCGCTGTTCAGTAGGAAGGCCTGTATTTAAGGAAATTCTGAATTAAACTGTACATATAATTAAAAACTAATTTGTACTTAGGCTGGTAAGTTAACTGTATGATTGGAAATACACATAAATAGCCAAACATTGTGTTATGCAGGCATTGTTCGATATTGTCGGTTAGTGTTGGTTGAACGTATTTGAACAGCGAAAATGTGGAGACCTTGGTGTGATGATAGTGCGGCTGAAATTGAAGAAGATAATGATTTTAAAAATAAGCGAGTTCATTTGCCGCGTAAGGCTAAAGAATTAGTATTAAATGTGTACAATACTTTACAAGAAGATGGTGATAAGTACCCTTTGAAAAAACTGCTCATTTAACAAAAGTGCCAATTACAACAGTTCAAAAAATAATAAAAAATGGTGTTCATGTCAGGAAAACGCGAAAAGATACGGGTCAGCGAAGAACCCTATCTGATTTTGACTTAGACGTTATTAGAAGAACCGTGTATTCTATGTATGAAGAAAATATATTACCAACCTTAAAAACAGTAAGTCATAAAGTAATCAATTCAGAAATTAATAAAATTACCGCTGAAAACTGGAAGAATTGTGTTCGTCACGTAATTGAAATTGAAAATCAATATCAATTTGTAAATAATACTACAAGTGAGTTAATAATAACAGTAAATACAGGTGAATCGAGTAGTGACAGTGAAACAGAAGATGAAGACTTTGTAGGTATCGACTGAAAAAATTTTGTTCTTGTAACTTGTATATATTTTGTGATAATTTTACTTGTGTTTTTACTTTTTTATATTTCTCACTTATTTTTTGAGTACATATTGACCATATAATATTTCAGATCATGATTTTGTATCTTGTAAATATTTTGTGTCCACTTTTCTTGTATTTTTACTTTTATGTTTTAGGTTATGCTTATGTTAATTTTTTGACAACATATTAACTATGTGATATTTAGTTACCTAAGTAGAGTTCACGTTTTTGTACCTTCGTATGGTACATACATATTCTATTTTGTTTTTCATTTTACTTGTATTTTTACTTTTTTATGTTTGTTTTTTTTTTGACGTGTTAATCATGTGATAATTAATTAAGTAGTTTTGTACTTATGTTTTGATTCTTATTTTTGTTATATATTTTTGTTTTGTGTAATAAACATTGTTCGCAAGTAAAAATATTAGAATACCTCTCTGTGTTTGTACCTGCTTAAGCTTGGGATAATCCTGTGGTAATGTCATGCTACGAAGTGTACCCAAAAGTCAGTTCACTATATTTATAATATACCTATATGCAGGCTAGCACCCGAGCTGTATTGTCACGCAGCTCACCCGTGGAGGTGGCATAGCACCCCTGAGCAGCATATGCCTATTCAGGGGCGCACACAGGGGGGCGGTCCAGTAGGTCTGGACCGCTCCTAAAATTGACAACTATTTTATAAAAACAACAAATACACATGGAAAACTGCTAAGCAAATTATAAATAAATCTTAGTTTACTTTTCACCAAAAATTAGACCATAGTCACGTATTTTAAAATAGCACTAAAGCGGATTTTTATTCCTGAGAGGTCAGTTGGACCGCCCCCCAAAAAATATCCTGTGTGCGCCCCTGTGCCTATTGAAACCAAAGCCCTCCGCCATAGCGCGTACTGCAGACCACAGCGCACCATCCCAAACTCTGACCGGGTATAAATACCCCGGGTACGGTCAGCCCCATGGAGTACCAGATTAGCCTTCTGGTGGAGGCTTCGCTGATACAGAGCGGAGGCGGCAGCAGCACCGACGCCACCATCCCTGGTGACGCACAGCAGTGCCGCCGCTCCAACCCCAACAGCTCCTTAATTAGACTCGTGCAAGTCAGGCATAAGTATCGCCAGCTCCAAGGAGGGGGAGTCGCCACCTCCATGCTTCCACCAGGCGGCCCTTAGGAGAAGACGAAGCTAATCCGTCCAGTACCGCCCAGCTTCCGCACCCTTGGCCCGATGAGTATGCAGTAACCACCACTGCAGCATGGTGGTATCCTGCACACCCCCATACACCCCTGCACACACCCATTCAGGACTCATACCACTCGCTCCCGCTAGTTCCTCACGCATCACCATTCACGCAGCTTGCAAACCATTCACCAACGTCGGGCAGCTACACCCCTCCGGCGTCCCGGGCTTCCCGCCTCCTCATTCTCCTGCCGAACGCCTCGAGCGCGAACCCCTCCGCCACCCTGTACCTGTCCTCTGTCCCTAACATCCCTGACACATCAAATGTCCCTCCCCTCACGACCACCCCCATTGCTGCGAGGTCCCTAGCGTCGTCCATCAGGACGCAGTCGCAGAGAACATGCAGCCAGTCCTCATCCGCACTACCGCAGTCGCACACACTTTCATCCTCCAAACCCCTAGCATGCAAGAACGCCCTCATGCTCCCATGGCCTGTTAGCAGAAAGTTCAGCTTTAGGCTGGGATCGAACCACCGACACCGGCAAATGAGACGTCTGGGATGAAGGAATAGGTTACCCTACCCTTCTCCGATCCGTCCCACTCCCGCTGCCAAGCCTCTATGGCCTTTCCCGCCAATAGGGTCTTTACCTGGGGTAGGCTCAGACCCCTATCCTCTCCATCTGCAGCCAGGTCCATGGGTGTTAGTGTTACCCCATGCTTCACCCTGTACATACAAGCCCTACGCTTTGCCTCAAGCCACCACGGCAACTCGCCCATTAGCACCTGCATCGCCTCCGTGCTAACAGTCCTACATACCCGAATGCATGCATATAACGCAACCCGCTCACAACGATTAACTAATTCCCTACCATAACCATGCTCTAATACACTGTACCACACACTGCATGCATAAAGAACGCTACTAACAAACAACCCTTTGAACAAGACCCTGCATGCATGTCTACTTAAACCCCAATCCCTTCTCAACACCCGTCGCATCATCCCTACCACCCTGACAATTTTCCCATGCAACTCCTCCAGATGCACTCTGAAATTCATACCCGTGCTCACACTCACACCCAGATATCTCACCTTGGACACATGGCGCAGACTCATCCCTCCCGCTCGTACCACTGGGGGCCGGTTAACCGACAACCTGCCCTTCAGGAGCATGGTTACCGACTTGGCTCCAGATACGGGCACGCCAGCCCGCTCCCCCCACCCGCGAACTAGTGTGAGAAAACGAGAGGCCTCCCTCTCCAGAGCCAGCCGACTCCCACCCTCCACGAGAAGAAGCAGGTCATCAGCTGCGACCTCCAGTTCCCACAAAAGCACATCCATGCAAACATTCCAACATACAGGCCCACTTATACTACCCTGCGGGCAACCCCGCTCTACATCCCTCCATACTACACCCCTTCTACCCATCAAGCAAACACGTCTCTCCCGGAAAAAATCCGCCCACAATCCGGTCTCCGCGCAACCCAACTCCTGGAATCGGTCCAGGATTGTGTCCCACGAGAGGTGATCGAACGCGCCCTTGAAATCTACAAATACCCCCAACACGTACTTCTCCCCGGGTGCAAGCCCGGTTAAGGCCCACTGGTGGGGGCGGGTCACTATCCAAAACCCTACTAGCTATGCAGGCTAGCACCCGAGAACCATAAAGAACAGTCCGAATTTTTGTAAACTCTCTCAAGCAATGCTATTGATTTCCCTAACAGAAATTGATGTTAACACGTTTGTTTTTAATGTCCGCCATTGTAGAATCGCCGAACACGATGATAACGCTTGGGAAACAGAACTAAAAGGGTGTTTAGTAAAAATACTTAGCGGATGAATTCGAAACTTGAGCCATACCACCCGCCAGAGTATAATTTTACTTAGTTTTGAGTTTCTCTCAAAAATCGATCAACATGATTTCTCAAAAACCATACAAAGCAAGATTATTAAACTTCTTTTTTCGCCACCACCAGTTCCCTTTAATTTACTCAGCCGGAGTTGCACAGTTCCTTTTTTAATCACACTATAGTATTAATGTACCTGTGTCTTCGAATTATGGTATATATACATCATTAATAAATAAATAAAATGCAGTATTCACCTAATCTTGCATAATTTTCACGTTCAGTTGACGTGTTTTGCGTTACAAATATTTTTTGCTGCGTTCAAACCCAACCTTGACAAATTGCAAATTTTATTAACGCGTGTAAAATTCCAATAAACATATTCGAAATTGTTTTCTGCGAACTATAAATAATAGTCAGAAAATGTCTTTGATGTTAAAGTAGCTCATAAATTTCAATTCAAATTTCTGAATTGATTTAGTGCAGCTGCAGTACGTTTGAAAACTCATAAGTATGCATGAACACTGGATGATATAAAATGTAAGGCTATGCTTTGATTACACACAGGTTAAATAGTGTAATTTGTTTAGCGCATTTCACGAATAAAATTTCTTCATTATGTAGTCTCAAATTACACTAAATTACGGGGAAACGTGAAACCGAGAGTATTTTAATGTTTATGAAGTAAGAATACGGTGCATTACATACTTACAGCAAACATGAAGTAATTTTGTAAAGATTATAATTTCGTGCGGAAGAGTATGATATCTTAAAGTACACGGAATCTATTTAGGGTTTTTAAAATTACTGATAATATAGTTAATTTCTGTATAACCTGAAGGAACAGCATATCAATTATGAATAAAAAAAATATAATGCATATGTCTTATTATAAGAAAAATACTTCATTTTTAATCTAGGAGTTGGAGTTTGCAATCATTAAATTAACTATTAAAGAAAAAACTGCGTGTGTTTAATAATCTAACGTGTATTTTATTTGAGTGAAGTATGAAAATCAGATAAATATTAATAATTAAAATAAAAGTGTATTAAACAAAAAATAAATGCGAAAAATATAATAAAAATAACGAACACCATAAATAAACATATATAACCACTAATTAAAGACTAAGAATATGATTAACCACTGAAACACTAAGATTATTTATTTAAACAATAATACAATAGAACAATTCCGGTAAGTTCGAGAGGTTTAATCCTGTTACAAGGTCACGCGACGCACATTTTTAGACATGTTAGCCGCCTACGGGCGCCCGGCAGTTACGGTACCGACAGATCTAGACTTGCTCGATCAATGCGCCGGCCGCAGGAGAGTAGGAAGTTTAGATATAAATATATCATCACGGCTTATTACACATTGCTGGATGTGCCAATCTGCTTTGTATACATAAATATCGGTAATGATGAAATATTTGCACCGTGCGGGCAATCATTGCTGACGTGGAGAGTGCACCACAGGGGTCAATTCTGTGCTATTTAAAATTCGAAATATTTGACGTTGGTCGGGATCGAACCCGGGTCCCCAGATTCGCGATCTGGCAGTCAGGCACGCGGCCACGAGACCGCATCAGTTTAGATATATATATGAAATATATGCCATTCAAGTAAGCGGAAGAATTTTCAGCGAACAGAGCGTCGTTCTATTGATCAGGTGAGGATAATTTTCGAGCCGAACCAGTATAACGGTAATGGAGTAAGTACTCACTATTATTTGTGATCCAATACATAAAATTGTCAAAAAAATATGCTCATTTTATTGATTCCCAAACTTTATTAGATTATTGCGGCGCTCTTACCTTTGCGGTGTTAAAAAAAAGCAATGAACAATCATGAGATTTTTGTGACCAGAAGGTGTGAAGTCTTGTATAGTACGTCTAGCGAATGATAGTTGACGTTTAGATTATTTAATAGATGTGGTTTCTTTTGAAAACATTTCCCTATATTTTATTTGAAACGAAACTGATCCTTATGTATTCCGTTTCAGAAGATTAGAATTATACTCAATACCAGGAGGCATTTAAAATGACCTTAGCAACAGGATTCAGGGATGTATTTTAAAAAATGAATACCGCAAATTCTAGTTCATTCGTCTCAGGTCTTGAGTCGGAATTACTGATAAAGGAAATTAGAAATAATCCTATTTCATAGAATTGTCAAACTAAATAGTTTAAAGATCAAAATATTTTGTTATAATCAACATAAACAAAAAATGTTTAAAATATTTTAATCGCACATCTGTTTTGATATTCAGTTACCCTAGTCGGCCATCTATTTTTAGCCAATGTATTTCTATGCTTTCCTAGTCCAGTATTTAACTTTGTTCATGCAAAAATTTAATACCTGATTATTTCGTACAAATCTATTCTTCTCTATAGTGTTTCAAAAGAAACCACATCTATAAAATAATTTAAACGTCAACTTTCATTCGCTAGTCATACCATAACATTTATCATAGAACATTGCAACAAAATGGAGTAACCTGTATTGATGAGAAGAGTATACGAGTGGATAGAGTGATAAATAATTTGATGATTACATAAAGCATTCTGATAGAATGTAGAAGTTCATGTATGTGCAGAGTGTAATAGAAATAAGTATATTAAATTTGACCAGCAACATTCATAAACAGCAACAATATTTCTTAGAAACTTTTCGTCGTGAACCTAAATCTTCAAAGTTTTTCAAAAATTTCATTACCACCCTAAAAATTCTAAAAAATTGAGAATTCAAAAAAATGTTACTAAGAAATATTGTTGCTCGCGACTAGTTTTGTCAATATCACTTATTTATTATTTCTGTCTCAAAAAATAAATTGCGATTTCAAAAAATAGTTACTAATAAATATTGTTGCTCTCACCTAGTTCTCTCATTAGTTAAATTTAATGTACTTATTTTTGTTACAACCTGTATATGAGAACTTGAAAAAGAGAATCATGTAGAAAAATGACATATTTTATCACTGAAGCACCCACGTATTAATTTTAAAATTTGAAAGCTTACATACATATAATGTTCGTTACACAGAATAAAAATGTGATATCATATATTATAACTTTTATGTATTACTTTCGTTATTACGTAATTAATTGGAAAACTCCAATTAATTAGCATGAGTAGCTCTAATTAATGGCAATATAATACCACTTCACATTGCTTCTCAGGAGATTTAATTTTTTCAGGAAATTAATGATATCATTAATTCTTTTCCTTGTAATTAATCATCCACGCATTGTATGCTCATTATTTACCTGGCCAATACCTACGATGGTATCAGCAAATTCTTTGCCTGACTTTTCTTTCGATTTCTGTATATTTATACATTTCTTTCTCAGCACGCAATGTTTTACTTTTCTGTAGAAGAATTTCAGATTCGATATTGTGTATTTGACACGTATAGTTTTGAAATAGTGGAGAATGAATTTTACTTTCCTTTTGTTGTGTTTGGTTCATTGACTTATTGATAAAATTTAATTTAGTTTTTCGACACAGTTGAAGTTTTTAGTATGTTTTTATTTTAATTTAATTCAAATGTAAAAACAGTGCAGTGATTTTAATGAATAAAATTGAAAAAAGACTACATGACCACAACATAATGAATATAATCGGGTCATACCAAA
This sequence comes from Harpalus rubripes, assembly GCA_963082715.1. Taxonomy (NCBI): domain Eukaryota; kingdom Metazoa; phylum Arthropoda; class Insecta; order Coleoptera; family Carabidae; genus Harpalus; species Harpalus rubripes. The sequence goes on from OY720450.1 coordinate 69,751,268, forward strand.
AAGAAAAAATGATTTTTCTTTCATAAATTTAAAATTTATCTAATTTTATGCATATATACATTAAAATATTTAATATTATTATACATTTTACTCATCATTTTCTTTATAAAGATTCTGAGTCTGATTCTGAGACGTCATAATTTTGTACACAAATATACGATAGTGAGGGACATAATTAGGCACACACGTCCTCGTGCCTATACTGTACATGAATCAGATCTGTCACTTTTCTAACATAACCTGATATAACCAACATTTTGAAAGTAACGTCAATATCCTTGCAACAAGATTTTTTTTAAAAAAAGGAAGTACAAATAACGAAATATGCTAAATAAAAATTATAAATAAATACAATTTATGGGAGTTAGGTAAAATTTCTTCTCATCAAATACAATTTTGATTTATATATTAAAATTGTTGTACAATATTTACTACGTTTACATGCAGTTTTGAAAATGGTTTTAGTTTTCAGTCAAAATTATGCAAAACTGTTTACATGCAGTTTTCAAAACAAGTTTAAAAATTGATTTGAAATCAGTTTTGTTGCATGTGCATTTAGCTGATGTAAGTGACAGATCCTCTTCACTCCAAATACTTCGTTTTGCTATTATTACAATTATTTTTTATACTTCGTACCACTACGCACTAAAACTACACAACTGTCAGTATATTTGACGGTTAGTAACACAAAGCGACAGAAACGTTATGCTCTGTACGCATGCGCAGTATCGAAACTGAATTTTAAGTGTTTACATGAGTAGTTTTGAAACTAGTTTTCAAGTCCAACCCATAAATTTTAGTTTTGATTTGATATAATTCAAAACCGTTTTGACACTGTATACATGGCGTTTTCAAAACGAAAAACGTTTTAAAAACGGTTTCAAAACTGCATGTAAACTTAGTAATTGTTCTGTGTCGTCCTCCAAAAGTTTCAAGCGTGGTTTCAACACACAATGACATGAACGTCAAATGTAGTTTCATTTTTACTTGGTGACTCTACGGTCGCAAAATTATTACGTCATTTGAAATTTTATATAAATTTTAAAAATTTCTTTCTGTAAAACTAGAAACTTATGTGATATAAAATATATATTTTCGTAAGTAGTTTTAAGTGTACGTTCAGAAAAAATAATAAATTGGAAAATGTGGTACGAGCTCATTTGTTCATTTTTGTATTCAAATGTTACAACAAACCGAACTGAAATGAAAACTAACAAACTTCATAAATGGTTCATATAAATAATCAGCTTTTCATCTGATTCAGAGGCCAAAAATATATAGATAATTAGGAGAAGAATATGTTCTGTTTGTCCTTCGTTATCAAGTTAATAAAAACAACTACTATCTTTTCAACTTTATATTTGGCATGTTGGCACAAAATATGTTCAAATAGGTTGCCTCTTACTTGAAGGCAAACATTCGCACGATTTATCATTATTCGTGATGAAGTGGTACGGTATGTTCGTTCCAATAGACCAGAAAAGTTAGGTTAGAATTTGCCTTTGCCGCGAGTTCATAGTTTGAATTATTCCCTAGTATAGGGACAATAAAAGATATTTAAAAAAAAAAAATTAAGCAGCTCTTGCTAAGAATTCGATAGTTTGTTGATTCAGTTATAGATTGCAACAGTTTAAATTTGTAGAAAAAGTAAAGTAAGAAAATGATAAGAAATTAAAATGCTTGGTGCAAGCAAGGATACCGTATGTCGTTGACCCACCAGTAAATAGGACAGCACAATAGAAGATGAAGCATGCACTATCAAACTAAGACAAACGTTCAATGAATTTTGTAGTGTTATATTATTATTTAAATAATTAGAAACTGTGAAGAGTTCATGTGAATATTATAGTACGAATCTGGAGATAAAGGATCGGTCTAGATGCTACATATAATGCTTGGCATAAGAAATTTACTTTTATGAGATTTTTCGGCCTTTAAAGTTGAGCAAAATTTCCTTGGTAAGAAATACACGGGGATTGAAATTATGTTCTAAGCATTATGAACTGAGTTTGAATTTCGCGCCTAAGTTTGACCGTTACATTTTTCTGGTCTATTAAATCATAGGTGGCTATAACGATGTTTGTATCTACACTGCTGTAGCGTTAATAGACGATAATTTGATACAGAGCGTCCATACTCCCATATGATAAATTGTGCGAATTTCGTATACCCCTAGTCTTCTATACATCAATGTTCTCGGCATGGTCAAGCCGCGTGAACCAAGGCACCACCGGAAGCATTCTCATCTTTATCCTATGTAATATTTGTTTTTTCGCGATCGCTCAGAAAATGAGCTGTTTCTGATCACATTTTAGACCGGAAAATCCTTCCTTAATGAGATAGCTCGGAAAATTGTCTGTAAGAGATCGGAAAGTACTTTACCGGTCCCTACCTGTAAATTACTATTATCTTTTACAGGTGATGGCAAACAGAGCTGGGCAAAGTACCGGAAAGTAGTACTTGAAGTACAAGTACCAAGTATCTTAATGTTTCTAAATGTACTTGAAGTACAAGTACTTTTTTAGTTTCTAAAGTACTTGAAAGTACCAAGTACTTGAAAAAGTACTTGTAAATTTGGGTGCAAGTACTTTTTCAAATAATCGATAGTTTTCTTATTCTATGGACCTTAAAAGGTGATTAGTGACAAAAATTTCAATATGCGATATATATTGGGTTATTTAAAACAAGAGTTCCTCGCTGGGACTGCCGTATTACCTAGCGATCGCATAACGTAAAATTGACGTCATATGATCGACAAGCGATACGAGAAGCTGTACCGAGATGTTAGAATGATGTTATTTTTACGTCATGCGATTACCAGGCGATACGTCAAAGTCCCAGCATTGTAGTTGGGTAATATAAACATTTTATGTATATGCAGTGTGCAGATTAGAATTTATTTATTTATGCCAAAAAATTTGTAAATATATGTTAACTTTCATATTATCGCTGAATAGTATATTACTAACCGAGGTGGAAAGTGTTTCATTGTCGAGGGCGACTATAGCCCGAGACAATGAAACTTTTCGCCGAGATTTGTATACTATTTTATTCACAATCTGAAATAAAAAAATAATATTTGATATTTAAATAATAATAACCAAATATAAATAAACGAATGGTCTGAGAGTGTTCATTTGTCACATGAACTGTCACTTTGATTTCTAACCTTAAATATTGATTTTATTCATTACTTGTATTATTTACAAGTTTATTCCATATTTTTATCATATAAATTGCAAAGATGCTTTGTTTATATGTAAATACCCATCATTGATACGCATTGATCTCTCAAAGCGGGGGGCAGCTATTTCCTGCCTCGAGGTTGGAAAGTATAGCGTGAGTATAGCTGAGGTTGGAAAGTGTCGACTTTCCAACCCCAGCTATCTTCACGTTATACTTTCCAACCTCTTGGAATATGAGGTTAACAATAACTAACTTCCCAACTTTTTAAAAGTCAGAAATCGTCATATTACTAACCGATTGTGAATAAAATATATTTATTAATGAAATTCAAATTATGTACTACAGGAATAACACCACACCACTGCAAAAGAAATACTGACAGACAAATAATTCTCATAATATTGTTAACTTTTGTATTATTGATTGCACTTCAAGTACATTTAAAGTAAATCAAGTACATTTAAAATACTTCAAGTATTATGTAAAGTACCTCAAGTATTTAAAAATACTTCAAGTACTTTTCATTGTACTTCAAGTATTTTTCCAAGTATTAAGTACCAAGTACCTGTGAATAGACTTACTTTGTCAAGTACAAAGTACTATAAATAGAAAGTACTTCAAGTACAGTACTTGAAGTACTGAAAGTACTTGCAAGTCCAATAAAGTACTTTTCTTGCAAGTATTGCCCAGCTCTGATGGCAAATACTCTGTACTACCAGAATTATATATTTTGCATTTTAACCGACAATCACAAAGTACCTACTCCAGTCATCTGACGTCATTTTATTTTTCCTGTTGCAAATTCATGAAATTGTATGCCTGCTAAGCATGCAATTTTTAAAGTTTTTGTCGTCCAGATGACTCTCGCCCACTTGAATATCGCCCAGTTCTCGCGTATTTACTAATCTAGAGCCAACTATAGATATCCTCGTAGATATTATTAAATTTTAAAGGTATCCAGTGACAACCAATCCGTATTCCTAAATACAACTTTTTAATTAATTCTTTCCTCTATTTTCCGTCCAATTTCTTGTTGCTATCTGGGCGTTAATATCAGGTTCGCAATTACATTTCCGTTAGAGAGCTGTACAAATCATCCTTCTAGCCAGCGTCTACTCAATATGCAAATCAGGTCTAGTTGTGATTTACGCGTCGCCTTCGCCCTTCACTTGTGGTGAGCACTGGTTATTTATAGCGGACCATTAATCTGCTCTAGCTCTAGGTCTATGCTCCCAGGTGAAAGTCAGCCGATCATAAAAATCTACTCTTCCATCAACAGGGTATTGTCAGTAGAAATTCATACTAGCGCTTCCTGGGTGATTGTTCAAAGTCCAAGGATAAATAAGTAGGAAAAGCGTAGGCGAAATACCTGATTAATTGTTAAAATTGACGTGCTAAATAATAATCTATTGTAGTGCTTTCATTTGCACAGAATAGTTATTTATGTCAAGGTTGTAAAAGTGATATTTTAGCCGAATCTAGGAAGTGTGCAACCGAGGCGAAAGCCTGTAGAGACAACTCACAAAACAATCTGCTTACTGTCAAAATATATAACCTAAAAATGAAAATAAAATAACTACAATAGGTACTTAATTAATTTGTTAAGTAAGAAAATGAACGACAGCGAAGCCAAAACGATTTTTCCAATATTAGGAAAATAAAAAATAAAACTTTATTTGCTATTTAAAAAAACGAGTGACTATATCGCAAGGTTCCGCCTGGTAAGAGCCCTCTTTAGTACAGAAATATCGTCGAACTGTCTGAAAATAATAAATGTCTAAAGTACAAACTTGAGTCTTGTAACTGACGAATTTACAGCAAAATAAGATTCAACATTTTTAACTAAAACCTAAAACAGAATCACATTAACGAGGAAAACGAATTGGTGTTTTAATGTGAAACTTTCGAACAAGACTTGGGCCGTTGGACAATTTGATATAAAAATGTCAAATCTAAAAAAATAAGTTGTTCTCTGGAAATTTAAGTTCGCTTCTCTTTATACACACGGAAATGGTAGTTAGAACTTATTAAAACAAACAATTTTTATTAGTTCCAATTTTTGATTTGATGTCCCGGTACGTAGTTTTTGGAGTTCGTTTCGAAAAATCGTCGTATCTCCCTTATTTTAAGAGCTATTGAAAAAAGAAATTCTTTCCAAATTACCTTTAGGCCCTGTAAAACATTTGCAATTGCAATTATTTTTTATTTTTTCAAATGACAAAATGACGATCGATCAAAAATTTCAAAACAATATTTTTTGATAACCACTCCATCGATTTTAGAAAGTAAAACATTTATAAAAGAAAAGTCTTTATTCATTTACTTCAACTACAATGCAAGCCCAGCAGCGTGTTACGGCCATTTTTATGTACATATTATACACAATACGCACACAAATGATTAACTTTAATGTATTTAAATATGAATAAAGACTTTTTTTTGGATATATTGAAAAAAATGTTTAGGACGAATGTTGTAGTAGATAGTTTAAAGATTTTATAAATATTTTACTATCGAAAATCGATGTTCTTGTTTTGAAATTTTTGAGCGATTGCCATTTTGTCATTTGAGAAAATAAAAAATAATTGTAAATCCAAAGGTTTAGGGTCTAGAAATAATTTGACAAGATTTTTTTATATCAATAGACCTTAAAATAAGGGAGATATAATGATTTTTCGAAAAACAAAAGAACTCCAATAACTAGGAACCGGGGCACCAAATCAAAAATTGGAACGAAGAAAAGTTGTTTGTTTTAATGAGTCCTAACTACCATTGTCGGGTGTTACGACTTAGTATTAACACCCTATATACATTTTATATTGAAGACCAACAATAATAGAGAATGATTTTGTTTATCAAACACTTCGCGAAAGTTAGTGGACACTGCGTCAGCCCGTGTCCTTTCATTTATGTTATCTGGGATAAACTCAGTAAATCCCACTAAATTAGTATCAATAGACCGACCAATATCTTTTTCAAAACTTATATACCTCTATAGCTCCTAAAAGAGTGAATTATTCGTTAATGGATGATAACGCTAACGATATTACTGAATTTTTAAATATTTATAAAAAATATAAAACTTTATAGAATGTAAATCAGAAAGATAATGCGAATAAAATGAAAAGAGAGATTTCTTTTGAGAAAATGTTGGAGGAGTTAATGGATAACTCTTCCACTTATTTCAGACACTATAACAATACAATAAAACAAGTATCTTCATTTGGTTGTCAGTGTAATGGGGGTATCAGACGTATGCACCTACATATCTGCAACTGTTTTGACAACAGTTGCTGCCACTTGCAAACTACGTTATCAAACGTACGCAAAGTTTTTTTAGTCTTGACCTTGGTACACAAGATATTTAATTCTTGTTGTCATTTTTAAAAGTTTGAATCATTTATTTGTATTTAGAGGAATAATATCAGAAATGATGTCTCGTATTCCATAGAGCTTTTTCTTTTCTTACGAGATCAATCAGAGTTTGAAAAAATTCGTCTGATTTTATTTCAACTCCAGCTCCTCCTGCCATTTTTAAATATCTCTTACTGTTTACCAGCTGTTTACAAGCAAATGTCAAACAGTTTAGGGATTTTTACTCCCTAAGCCCCTTTACTACGCATGCGCATCTTGATAGTTGCAGATACGTGTGACTAGTCTTCGAACAAGATGTAAAACTAGTTGCAGGAAAATGCTTGAACCCCATAAGTTGACTACAGTAATCAATTTTTGCAACTTTGCTTCAAGAAAACTAAGTTGCTTTAACCAGGTTTGCCAGTTTCCATCAACCAGAGTTAATTATTGTAATTTCTGATAGACGGAAGAATAATATATGAGCAGGAAGGTATTAGAAAATCATTCTATGTTTAACAGTATACATTATACTATACTTTATCTTTCTTCCGGTTTCTGTCTGACTTAACAAACAAATATTAAAGTTCCTAGATAGATACTGGCCTGTTCAATGTTCTATGAATGATTTAGAAAGTAACTAATCGGCTAGAAACTTGTATCGCTTCGCATAAAAATTTCGTTTTAAAAACTAATTGTACTTTCGCATTAGTGACATTTTTACTTGTTAAACAGTAAAATTATATAAATTATTGTTATTTAATAAATATAAAATTTGTTTTTATGGCAACATTTTGGGAAAGCAAATATAATTTACTCATAAAATAAATATGTTTTAATATTTATGTTACAAATTGTATTATTGATTCGTACAATAGGAAGTAAATAATAATTAAAATCATTGGTTATAAATTAAAATTTACATTCGTTTGGTACACAACGCAGTCTTATTAATATTCATTTCCATTAATAATTTGATACTGGTGATTATTAATAACTTCCTGTTTTTGTGATCTCATTTGCTTATTACAAATATGAATGTGATTTAATATTATACATTTATGATTAGAGTCGTAAAACGAATTTAAAATAAAAGTGTTTAGAAAACACACAGTTATTTATTTACACTTAGTATCAGAACAGATGTTTATGTCGTTTCTTTAATTTTATTAGTTCATTTATATACAGCAGCTATAATTATTTTTATTTATTCTCTATTTACAATGCTGATTCAAAAAGAGACAACAAATTGGATACGGACTAGACATTCTTGCAGAAGATGTTAATAGTAACACTTTCATCAAAATAATATGGGTATAAGTATGTGTATAACAAAAGACTTTAGCAAAATTCAAAAAGTAACAGTAAGATAGCAGATAAGTATTTTAGAAAAAGATCGTTGCAGGTATTTCAAACTCCAATATAGGAAAGATATTCTTGCAGAAGTTGTTGGCAGAATTGCCGGTAAATTGATCGCAAAAAAATTGAGTGCAGAAAATGATCGCGGAAAATCGATCACGGCGAAAATTAGTGATTCGGTTGAGACGAGACAAGACGAGAAATTTATTGTCTCGTCCTGTCTCGGCACAAATTCATAAAATTACGCCTCGTCTTGAAATTTTTCTCTTCTCGTTTAATAGAGTCTTGTCTTGATCGAGATTCTGGCCGAGATTTCTCGATTCAAAATTAATTTTATTTAAATTAATTAATATAAGAAATATGACAACTTATTGTCAAAAATGACACCGACTTTAGCTCTTTTTTAAAAATGCTTAATATTTTTTTTAGCGCATAAGGCGTTTACACTTATAAAGATTGAATAATAGATTAAAATTAAACTAGTAACAAATAAAAATTTATTAATATTCTGTTTAGAAACTGCATTCTGCATCACCTTTTAAATTTCAATCCTTAATTATTAATAGAAATAGTAGTTGATATCTAATATTTTTCGTTTTTACCTCTCGCTCTCGCTAATAGAGGTATTGAATTCATGCTAAAAATCGCATATCCAGATTTTAGTGAATAAGCACGTTTTAAGGTCCCTAGAGTGTGTGTGTGTGTGCGTGTGTGTGGGGATGTTAGATCCACGATTTCTCAAATACTATAAGACTTAAGACATTTTCAACTACGGATTCCCAGTCTAACAATAATAGGAAGAGTTGATTAAGTTTTGTTAACAATTGGACAACCGGAAGTAGTAGTTACAAGAAAAAAATGCTTGCATGCCGGTCGGGGGCTCGCGGACCAAATTGTTGCAGGTATAGTATGACTAGCGAATGAAAGTTGACGTTTAGATTGTTTAATAGATGTGGTTTCTTTTGAAAACATTTCCCTATATTTGATTAGAAAGGAAACTGACCCTTATGTATTCCGTTACAGAAGATCAGAATTGTACTCATTACCAGAAGGTATTTAAAATGACAACAACAGGATGCAGGGTGGTGTTTAAAAAATTTAATACCGCAAATTCCAATTCGTTCGTCTCAGTTATAAGCAACCTCGAGTAGGAATTACTGTTTGAGGAAATTAAAAATAATCCCATTTCATAGAATTGCCAAACTAAATAGTTTAAAGTTCAAAATATTTTGTTATAATCAATAAACAAAAAATGTTTAAAATATTTTAAAAGCACCCCTGTTTTGATATTCAGTTATCATAGTCGGCCATCTATTTTTAACCACACATAGTGATGTATTTCTGTGCTTTCCTAGACCAGTATTTAAATGGGTCCATGCAAAAATTTCATACCTGAATATTTCGTACAAAGAAACCACATCTATAAAATAATTTAAAAGTCAACTTTTATTCGCTAGTCAAACCATACTCTCGCGTTATGTAAAAATTGGCGTGTTTTGTTGATATCTGTCAAACAGAGAAGAATTGACCCATAATTTATATGAACTTTTTGACTTAGAATACATGGTGAAAGTTTGTCGGTATCCTCAGGGTATACCCTGTATAGCTCATATTGTTCTCGAGCAATGAAAACCCATTTAAAATGAACACTCTGAAGGTATTTCACACAATGTTGTTAAGTTTTGAACCACCATCGTATTTAATAGTTATACCTAACAAATAAGCATATTTCATTTTAATTTTAAATCTCTTCAAAAGGCCTCTACCTTTCCTATTAAAAATCGTGGTGAGTTTTCTTGAATTACCCGAGATTCAACGAGGCTACTAATAATGCATATTACATCTCATCGCCCTCGAAGGTAAAATTAAGTTTCCGTAAAAGCGCCATCTATCATACCGGCGTCTCGGCGCTCTGCGTCGCTGCTGATGGCGCTGGTGTCGCGGCTGTCACTTGTCTCAACAAACTCCTTTGCTTCTTTTCCTCTTCTTCTTGTGCAAGGCAAGGCTTTGTTAGCCATTCTTTCCTCGTACGTTGATTACAAGCTGAGAATTTGAACCTCTCACGGAAGGTTATTTGAATACGGGAAAGAAATTGCTCACGTGATAGGTTTAAAAATTGAGAGAGTAAAAAAGTTCAGGTTTATGTATAAATAATAGTTATTTTTATTTATGCGTGTACGATTGTACTAGTAACAAGGCATCAAAGTTTAAATTTTCACGACGAATGTGGAAGAAAATTGTAACACGAGGGGGTCTTCTAAGATGATGATGATGCTAATACTGCTTACTCCAACGATGATACACTGACTTTCACTGGTGGACGCTTGTATGGTTGGCGTCCACGACTTGGTGACAAGGAAGAACACACATCCACTTGCACTTTCCTTTTCACTTAATAAACACTTACATTGTGACATGGACAATTACTTGGGATTTACTGATTAACTACTAACGTTTTTAACTAATTAACTAAAGTTTTATTTGCATGATTATTATAACTTATTATTAACTATTGCTTAAACTAAACATTATTAACACAATTAATCTTATGATTAAACAAATTACATTTTTACAAAGTGGGCTGGCAATGAACCACCACCCAAAACCAAAAAAACACATGTTCCGTCAACAACAAATGTCTACACGACGTGAAGAACTAATCTAGACTCTCTCATGTTTACTGCATGAGTAACTAATCTCGACTCTCTAAAACAAAGCGCTATCTTCAGCACAGGATTATCTTAGGGGTACAGGGTGCATGGGCTAGCGAATTCAAAGTCACGCACGTATACATAATAATTTTTAAACTTAATGATGAACAAATAACTGTCGTGACTATCATAATACGATAAGAATTTCTAAACTGAATTTTGACATTTATAACTTTAATAGATAAACGATACAAATATGTCATCATCATTACAGATATCTGCATACAAAGCAGATTGGCACACCCAGGAATGGGTAATATGCCGTGATAATATATTTATTTATTTTATTTATAGATAAACAGAGTTAAAATATGATTACTGAAACTATAATTTAGAGAAGTTTATAAAAAGTTATTTATCTGTTATTACTCTTACACTCGCCTTATCACAAAATTTAGAAAGAGAATACTACCAAAACAGGTGGCAACAGTCTGCAAAAAACTAATTTACCACGTTAATCACCTTGAAAATAAATATCGGGTATAAGTTTCAATTAATATAACCAAAATAGTACCTACAATTTAATTTATTTGAAATATCCCATAAACTCTTAAGAATATACCCGCACAATATGTAGGAATCTAACCATTTCTATTTATATTTAAATCATTATTAAAATGCTGGTACTCGGAAACAGAACAAGAAAAAAATATTTCCTGTATTAAATGCCAACGTATTTTCTATATTTCATTTACATATGCAAAGTGTTTCAATACAAGCCAGTATTACAGTAGTCAACTTGATTTTTTGTGGCAACTGACAACTTCAATTGTGTCAACCAAAGTTGACTAAAAGCACTAAAAGCACTTTTAATTATATTTGTGAGGTACTAAATACTAAATTGAAACCAAAATATAAATTTTTAAGCAACAGTTCTAAAATTGAAAGTATTGAGAAAAAGATTGCTGCTTCACTATATTGTCTCGCTAGCTGTTGAGAATATGAAGTATTCTAAGCTTTTTTCCGTGCATAAGACCGAGAATTTTCATTTCCTTCATTAAGGAAATAAAATACATTACTTCCTGATTCTGCCAAATGTTTCTTTTTTGACATAATTCAATTATAATCAGATACGATTTGATTGTGAATATGCAGCTGACAGATAACCTCTAACGATAGTGAATCATACATGGACTTCGATCAGGTTGAGCGTTTATCCCGTAAAGTCAATCCGGTCGAATAAGCTCAATCCATTTGTATTTTAGAGTCATGTTGAAAATTTGCAATCCGGTTGAAAATGCATTTATTCCGATTAATTCAACACGCTTCAATCGGGTCGATTTAACCCATTTTCAAGCGGATTGAAACTATCGGGATAAACTAGGTAATATACCTATTATCTAATAGGTATATGCGTTTAATATATAACGCGTCCACGCGCGCGCCTTTGTAATATGAAAATTAAAATGATAAAATATCATTTAATTTTTAGATATTTACTACGTTTACATGCAGTTTTGAAAATGGTTCAGTCAAAATTATGCAAAACTGTTTACATGCAGTTTTCAAAACAAGTTTAAAAATTGATTTGAAATCAGTTTCGGCGCATGCGCATTTAGCTGATATAAGTGACAGATCCTCTTCACTCCAAATACTGCGTTTTGCTATTATTCCAATTATTTTTTATACTTCGTACCACTACGCACTAAAACTACATAACTGTGAGTATATTTGAAGGTTAGTAACACAAAGCGACAGAAACGTTATGCTCTGTAGGCCTGCGAGGTATCGAAACTGAATTTTAAGTGTTTACATGAGCAGTTTTAATACTAGTTTTCAAGTCCAACCCATGAATTTTAGTTTTGGTTTGAGATAATTCAAAACCGTTTTGACACTGTATACATGGCGTTTTCAAAACTAAAAACGTTTTAAAAACGGTTTCAAAACTGCATGTAAACTCAGTAATTATGTTCTATATACAGAAGATATTTTTGTTGTTATTAATAATTTTTGTAGCAAATAAATACATTTTAGTTATAATTTGAATCTTATTTTTATCTTTGAAAAAATCAACGATTTTTATTTTAAAAACCAGTTGATTTAAATCAGGTCAACTTTGAGTTGAACAACATTCAACTTTAGTTGCAAGTTGCCCTCAACTCCTGGTTGCAGGTTGAGTAGTTGAGAAATGTAATATAGAGTATTCACTTCTTTAGGCCCGATCCTACCACCTCTAGTTAAAGTGACAGTGATACCTGAATTAATCTGGTTGTAGATATACAAGGTCTGTTAGAAAAGTATCCGACCTTATTTTTTTTGTGAAAACTTGATGGATTTGAATCAAGCGCGCTTGCATGAGCCGATCTTGAATCTTCATGTGCATGCGTGAATTTTTTCCCGCCTGTCAATAGCGTCTGTTGTTGCCAAGCAGCATTTGAGTGAGGTAGTGTATAGTGCTCTCGTCGGTTTTTCATTGCAAGAAAAATGACGGAACGACTGGATCAAATTTGGCCTGAAACTGGGCGACAGCCAGGTGGAAACCATTCAGAAGATTCAGACGGCTTTCGGTGACAATGCTATAGGCGTCATACAGGTTAAGAAGTGGTACAGCCGGTTTAAAGACGGCCGCACATCGGTAGAGAGCGCGCCATGCTCCGGTCGACCATCAACATGCCGAAATGACCAGTACGCACCACAGGGTCAAATAATCACCAAAGAGTACTACAGGGATGGCCACCGTAGCCTACGTGATCCTGTGCAGCGTAAGAGACCGGAGTTGTGGTCAACAGTAAATTGGCGCACGACAATGCTCCAGCACATTCCTCGCATTTGATTCAGACTTTTTGGGCGAAGAACAAGACTCCTGTGGTTAAACAGGCTCCTTACTCTCCTCATATGGCCCCCTGCGACTTCTGGCTGTTCCACTAACTCAAGAGGCCATTGAAAGGAACGCGAAACGACAGCCGAGCTAAACTCCATTCCGAAGGAGGCTTTCTCAGAATGCTTCCAACAATGGCGGCACCGCTGAGAGAAGTGTGTGAAGTCCCAAGGAGACTACTTTGAAGGTGATTAGGTTTCCAACGCTCCAGGTATGCCAGTTTTTTCCCTCGGCCAAAAGTCGAATACTTTTCTAACAGACCTCGAAAGTTGAGAAGTGTAATTAATTTTTACAACTTTGGACTTTGGTAGAAGAAACCAAAGTTGTTTCAACCAAGGTTTCCAGTTTCCATCAACCAAAGTTGACTAATGTAACAGCGGCTATAGCTATATTTTCAATAAAAACTTCAATAGTTATTTCATAAATATTTCTCCTATAGAAATATAAACAAAAGCACAATCATAAAACAATTCAACACCCTCATACAAACTGATGAACGATCACATTATTTTTTACTTGATTCTATTTTTCAAAACTTTTGAAAGCTGAACAATGTGCAACAATAACTATACTTTTAAACCACAAACGTAACAAAAACAAATACATAAAACTTTCATCATTACTCTCTTTTGAAATTTCAGGCACATTACTACACCAATATGTAATGCTGTATTCTACGGTCTAGGTTGTACATCAACATGAACTATTTGTGTTACAACGTACAAAATGCATCATAAATTCGCGAAATACTCGCTAAAATATCAATCCAAGCCGGATCGGATATCGGGGTTAATATATGTATAAATGTCACGCTCCTATCATAAATTTGATTTTGTTGTATGGCAGTTTTAGTGGTTTTATAATAGGAAACATAAACGTATAAATAAATGTAACGAGTATTCAAATGGAAGTTTTGTTATGTTATATTGTTTTAGTTACGGTTTACTCAATTGTTTCAATTTATTTTATTGTTTTTGATACTACAAAAAACAACTCGCAAAATGATGTATGATCTGAATTTAAAATAGATCTTGTCATAAAATTAATGGACTAGAAATTATTGAATCGTAAAAATTGTTTCAATGGAAAAGTATAATAATTTTGTACATTGTTTTCATAACTATGTGCTTACATTGTATTGTTTTATTTAGTTTCATTCTGTTAATGCTAATCAAGGTTGGCATGATTTAAATCATTTGATTTAAACCGTGCTTTAAATCAAATTTTATAAAATAATACATTTTTTTTTTAAGAAAATCAATTTCAAATTATTTTATATGCGTACAGAGTTAACAAAAAGAAAATTCTACTATGGTAATAATTGGTCTGTTCGCGGTAGCAATCCCGGACTAGTTTGAGTATTGGTCTGATCAGTACGTGACCAACAGTGACCAATCATATGCCAGTTGGAGTCGTACCGCGAACAACTAAAATTAAATTGCGCATGCGTATGAATCTCAAACTAGTCCGGGATCGCTACCGCGAACAAACATAATATATATATATATATATATATATATATATATATATATATATATATATATATATATATATATATATATATATATACACCGGGTGGCGCTCAGAATCCGTTACATAGGCATTTAACATGGGAAAACCGTTTTTCCTAGCTCGTTGCTCCCCAAATTGTTTTAGAAAAAAAATCTTCAAATAAAAGTTGTAGAACATAAAATTTTGCATCTGAATCAATAGGAAAAATTAATTTTGCATGCTTTGTAACAGCAGAAATTAGGTATGAAAATGTCGAAAATCTACTCAAAAGTAGTGATAGCCATGGAATTAACAAAAAGCTTAACAAACAAGCGTGTGTTTGTCTGTCATAAAATTTAATTTACTTTTACTTTTTATTATTTAATAAAATTATCACGAAGTAAAATTCTTAAGCAGAATAATAATTTAATTCTTCAATACAGTTCAAATACACATTTTTCTTGACAAAAAATAACAATATTTGGCATTTAAATCATCACATTTGTTTGTCTTTTTTGTTTTAATTCCATGGCTAGCACTATGAAACTGAAATTTTAATAATTTTCGTATTCAATTTCTGCAGTTACTAAACATACGAAATGAATTTTGTTTACTGATTTACATGCAGAATTTTATATTCCACAACTTTAATTTGAAGATGTTTTTTCTAAAATAATTTGGGGAGCAACGCGCTAGGAAAAACGGTTTTTCCATGTTAAATGCCTATGTAACGGATTTCGAGCGCCACCCGGTATATATATATATATATATATATATATATATATATATATATATATATATATATATATATATACCGGGTCTCTACTTTTTTTTATGGACCATAGGAAATACAATGGTAAAGTTTTTAAATATTTGTAAATTCTGCCTTATAATTTTAGAACTAAATGTTCAGAATTAAATACTGGCTCAAATGAGCCTAAATTTATTGATATAATAGGCTCTTGTATTGAGTTAACAGAAAATAAAATATTCGTTTTAAGCTTTTTACAGTGTTCCATGTAAGACATATTTTGACTTGTTTTATTTAGGTAGGCATGGTTTAAGTTTAAAGTTTAAACAGGCGCCGCGCGTGGACGCTTTATATACTGTAGGTATAAGGTATAAGCAAAAATTGAAATGTATTCTTTGGGGTTGTATTGCAGATTTCGATTTCGTTTATGAAATAAAATATTTATATTGCTTTTAAAACAATTAAAAAGTGCAACAACACCAATATGTCTTTAGAATTAAAAAATCAAAAAAATCATGATTTATAAATAAATAAATAAATAAATAATTAAATAAATAAAATTAAATTAATAAATAATAGTATATTAAAATAAGTGTTACTGTAGTCAGAAAAATTCAGCAATAAAACTTTAAAAGCCAACGGGCTATTATTTGCCCCGCTCTGTTCAAATGAAGACATGCGTTGAATGAAACCTTAAGGGTGCGTCTATCTGCTCTGAGTGCTCTGTAGCGAATGAAAGTTGACGTTTAGATTATTTAATAGATGTGGTTTCTTTTAAAAACATTTCCCTATATTTGATTTGACAGGAAACTGTCCCTTATGTATTCCGTTACAGAAGATTAGAATTGTACTCAATACTAGGAGGCATTTAAAATGACCTTAGCAACAGGATTCAGGGATGTATTTAAAAAATTAATACCGCAAATTCTAGTTCGTTCGTCTCAGGTGTAAGCAACCCTTGAGTTGGAATTACTGTTAGAGGGAAATTAAAAATAATCCGATTTCATAGAATTGCCAAACTAGATAGTTTAAAGATCAAAATATTTTGTTATAATCAACGTAAACGAAAAATGTTTAAAATATTTTAAAAGCACCCGTGTTTTGATATTCAGTTACCCTAGTCGGCCATCTATTTTCAGCCAGACACAGTAATGTATTTCTGTGCTTTCCTAGACCCGTATTTAAATGGGTTCGTGCAAAATTTTCATACCTGAATATTTCGTACAATTCTATTCTTCTCTAGGGTTTCAAAAGAAACCACATTTATAAAATAATTTAAACGTCATCTTTCATTCGCTAGTCATACCATAAAATAATCTTGCTGTTCCTTTAACATAAATGCTTTTTTATATGCCACATTTTGTAATTACGATGTTTATAGTTTTATTGCTTGACTCGACAGAGTCAGTTTTTTTGACTATATGATCCTTATACGAGCAAAACAGAATTGTAATACGTATTCATGGTATGTATTAGTATTTTACCTATTGCGACTTAATTTATTACCAAAATTTTTATTTTACAAAATATTAAAATTTAAATGTTGGTAACTTTGTCAGTTAATAAACATTTGATATATTGACAACTGTTAGATATAGAAATTATGTTAGAGTTATAATTTTTTTGTACAAATATCTTGCAGTGTAAGGCATCTGCATAATCTTCAAATAAGTAAAGAATTGTTGATGACGTGCATTGACTTTTCCTATTCATTAAATAAACATTTAATATTATCTCTTACATTAATCTTGGCAATAATTTTCTTCCTTGAGTACACATACATTCCCGGGTCACAGAAGTCACCATTCGAATCACCGATTCGTAATTGTATGGAAACCACTAGCTAAAACTATTCGTCGCCAGCGATAAAATAGCCATAAAATTCTCGTAACTTGCTTACATTAAGATATCATGAATTGGCAATGTTAAGAACTGTATTGTGCAAAGTAACATTAAACAGTACTAACAGTATTTTATCAACAATTGTAAATTATTCAATAAAAAGTAGCGTTCGTTCTATTAGGTTTCGAAAACGGTACTAACATAGATGCTAACTTTGCAGAGATACTTTGTTGGTACCGTTACGGCGTAACTGTGCGGATCTGACATAATGACAAAACTTGAAACAGTTAAACTTCGTATAATAAAATCTAGTACATGTCACCGAAACTATAGTGTATCCCGTATTTTACTGACTTCTAAACTTACCTAATATGAGTATCAATTTATATTCAATGCTATACTATCTGTCTTTCCCGTACAAAATTAGCAATTCGATCGAATATTCCCAGTAAACGGAATAAAAAATTTTAATGGCCGGTTACTCCTAACGTAACTTAAATTTTAAACGTTCTTTAATTTGTAGCTTCTCATTATAATAATAAAAACTAAATATTAATTTGTAATAATCTTGTTAATAAAAATTTAAGGAGAAGTATGTTAAACCATGGACATATAGACTGCGGGAAGGAAAAAGACAGTTATAAATCAGCCTATCAGCATAGGCGCCCACAGGGGGGGGGGTTGGGGGCGAAAGGGTCGACTGACCCCCCTTTCATTTATGGACTGCATCGATTTTTAAAAATAAAATTATAATTTTATTTTTTCATTTCAATGTATCATTGTATTTTTTAATAATTATTGGTAATATTTTCTTATATTTTAATTAAAAATTTAGTACATACTATCTATTACTAAGTACGAAATAGCTGAAGTGTCAGAATGAGTAAATTATGTTATGTACTGTTAAATGTGTATTGCAATTATTTTTACTCTATATTACATTATCTTCGATGTTATGATCACGTTCTTCTCAAAACTTTCACAATTATCGATTTTACTGTTATATAGAAATAAAGAAATAGAAAAGTAAATCATGAATAGACATTGCATATTTATTTATATTAAAAGTACCTACGTATGATTAGGGTTGACGTATTTTGTGAGGAGCGCGATTTAATTAACATTTAATTATTTTATTTTATTTTGAGCAGTTCAATAGAATAATTATATTGTTACTCAGTAATATAATATTTTATTTAATGCAACATTGTATTTTCAGATTGTCTGTTTCTGTAGTTATTGCTTATGCTCGCATCTCGCATCATAAAGCTTAGTAGAAGGGGCAATTCTACGCTTTTAGAGCGTACATACGCATTTTCGTCATAAAATATTGATTTTAATTTTTTAAGAATTTGTTAAATTTGCTTCATTGTAAAGAACTCTATATTATCTTACTTTGCATTAAAACACGTTTGACTTTGAAAATTATTAAAAATTCGTCTGCGGCGCATTTTTTTCTTACAACAAAAATATCGGCCCACCTTGTAAAAAAGTCTGCGGGCGCCCATGCCTATCAGCGTCGCGTTTATGTTGTGGTAGGTGTGGCATGGTCACATCTAGTTATAACTATCTCTTTCCCTCCCAGTCTAACGCTTCTACCATTGTCACGTCACAAATCCCTTCCCCAAATTTTTAATAATTATTTTCTCTTATTTCCGGGAATTTTCTCGGGGAAAACGGGAATTTTTTGGCGGCACATCACTATATATTGACCCCCCCCTAGACCGGAATCCTGGCAACGCCACTGTTCAGAGAACGGAGTGTAGACCAAAGTGTACAAAATAAGAAAATCTGTGATGAACGGACAATATTTGCTGTTTTTAAATTTATTCGAAAATGAATGCCTCCATGTTCAGTAATATCAAAAGAACATTAGTATATTGAAATTGCTGCCATCTACTTCCACGCTGTGCCCATCTGTTTTCATTGACCTGAAAAATTGAGAATCCAGCAATCCAGCATCTAGTTACACATTTCGGTAATGGTAATTCTTTTAATTCATTTTAATAAATAAAAATTTAAACAATGAAAATGGCCTGTATTACGAACTCACTTTTTTAGTAAAAGTGACGTCTAACCTAATAATAATATAATGTAAAGGAGCGCTTTATAAAGCGCTATTATTGTAATAGTGTATAATATACCTTATCTTATCATAGAAGCTGTAAATCATGTAGATATCCCAAATTTAACTAAGTTTACTTTACAAGTAAGTTTAATATGCCGATTAGCCGATTCTACAAGTTTTGTAGTAAAACTATTTTAAAAACTCAAAGTGTCATAATGAGAACGAAATAACCTGAGAACAATTGTGCAATTATTTCGAAAATAAACTCCATTGTGAGAGCGAGCATAATTAAAAAGAAATTTGGTGACAAAAACCGTTTCACAATTTCTTAACAAACACAAAGCTTCGCAGAGGAAATACGGTTATTGGAGTGGAGAAATACGCAATTCGAGACGGGGAAATGATTAATTATGAATGGTTGTGGTCGATATTAATTGTTTTTTGTTTGTTTCAGGTGAGTCATGAGATTCAGCTGTCCTTGGGAAGGTATTGTTTTTTTTCTTTTTTTGTTCTTTTCAAATACAACAGAAATAGACTAGAAAATTATATTACTTATTTTGGGTTTCAAAATAGAATAACACGTTTTCAATAACAATAGTTTCAGTATAACAATACGACAGGCAGGGTGGGCAAAAATCATGATTTATTTACAAATACAAAAATCAATGATTTTTTTTTAAAGTTTACTATTACAGACTTGTTTTGTTATTGCACTTTTTAATTGTTTTAAAAGCAATATAAATATCTTATTTCATAAACGAAAACGAAATCTGTATTAAAACCCCAAAGAACGCATTTGAATTTTTGCTTATACGTAGTATATAATGCGTCCACGCCCGTCTTTTTAAACTTTAAACTTAAACCATGCCTACACCTAAATAAAATAGGTCAAAACATGTCTTGCATGGCACTCTGTAAAAAGCTTAAAACGGATATTTTATTTTTTGTCCATCTCATGACAAGAACTTATTATATCAATAAATTAAGGCTCATTTGAAATAATATTTAATTCTGAACATTTTTTTTATATTTACACTTTAATTAATAGGGCAGAATTTAGAAATATACGAAAATTCTATACAATTGTATTTCCTACGGTACATAAAAAAGTAGACACCCGGTATATATGTATATATTTTTATATTATATTACCATAGAAGAATTTTCTTTTTGTTAACTCTGTAGGAATCTAAATTAATTTGAAAAACAATTGATTTTGTGATAAAAAATGAATTATTTTAAAAATGGGATTTAAATCAATGACTTAAATTAGGCCAACCCTGATGACAGCTACACTTATTAGTGAAGTTATGTGCAGTACATTTTGGAGAATTAATCTTCAAGTTCTATTACAACAAGAAAATACTAAATTCATAAAAGCACCAGGGCTGTTCTCTTACTTACGAGGCTAATATATGCAGTAAAACACGGGATTTCATTCAGATATTTTTATTAAATTATCTTAAAATATTGCCCATTACAGCAATACATTTCTGCATCCGAAGAAACTAATTTTCAAATCATTTTTTCATAGTTCTGGAGGTATGCAATTTACCTCATTCATTGTTCGAGCTGCTTTATGTGGACGTGCGTTATCATGATGCAGTATGACTGACTGTATGATTCTTATTTTAAATGGCATAAAATTGACCCCTGTGGTGCACTCTCCACGCTAGCTATGAGTGCCCGTGAGGTGACGCCTGGTAAACGCCCGCACGGTACAAATATATCATCATCATTACCGATATCTGCGTACAAAGCAGATTGGCACACGGGCACACCCAGCAATGGGTAATATGCCGTGATGATATATTTATTTATTTTATTTTTATTTATTCTTCTTTTTTGTCGATTATGACGAAGTACTCCATGCAAGTACATCTTAGGATTCCATTCAAAATTGACCGTACTGCAATCATCAAGGGCTATAGTTTCAACATGACCAGTAATACAAAAATAAAGTTACAACCATTTTCTTGTTACGGGTTTTTTCATTAACAATTTTTGGAGCAGATGAATAGATACAACTTCTGTTGCCTGTCACAACGTTATAAACCAGGTGAGAGGCTAGGCAAGCAGACCATGCGAGAGTGGTTTTGCGCCAATCTACACGATCTGCCTTTTAAGCTGGTGTTAAATTATGAGGAATCCAGTGAGCATATAGCTTCCGTTCGCACAAATGATTGTACCAGTAGTGACAGCACGCACTTTAGAATTCTACGAAATGAGGCATTTGTTTTCGCTTTTCGCGACGAAGTGAAATTTTGGTAGCATGCGTGTTTCAAAATATTCGCCTGCAAGCGTACGACTCGATGCAAAAGTATTAGTGTCTCACATTGGGCCATTTTTTTCTATCGAGTGCCGTCAACTTGTTTGATTTTCAAGTTGGTTTAATTTTTACTCGATGCTCGATTCCACTCGATGCCTTGTCGCATGCGTAAATGTACAAAACTTCTTAATTTGGTTGATGTCATTCGAATTTCATTTGATTTGACACTGACAAACAGAAGTATTCGTGAAAATGGAAACAACAAAGGTTATTGAGAAAGAGCGGAGCACAAGTGAAATTAATTTATTAATTTAGATTAATATATTTAGATTTACTCGACACCAAATAATGATGCATGCAGCTCGACCAGTGAGACCGGACCATCAGTTTTTAAACGACACGACATGAGTCGATACTACACTACTTGACACGACTTTACCAGTAAGACCGCCGCTTAAACTAACGTCATTATTTTGTCATAATTTAATTCAAAGCCAATTTATACATTTATTATATACATCTGTCATAATATTCTCTATTTTAATAGTATAAAACCTGAAAATACCCAAAATAAAAAGCGAGTATAGAATTCTAAAGTGCATGCTACCAAGATTCGTTAAAGTAGAATCGCATTCGCCTGTTTTCTATGATAGAATTCTAAAGTGTGTGCTGTCACTACTGATGGTGTTGATCGCTTTTACGCCAATGGGGACTTATACAATTCAAATTTTTTGGACGCCATCTAGTGAGTAAAAAAGTATTTAATTAGTAGTTACGTAGTGAGCAAGATTTAGTTCTATAGTTTGACATTTATCATGTGATCCAGCACGTAATCAAGACAACTGTTCTTTGAAAGGAAACGTAAACATGTCAGACTGAACACATATAATTATTTAAGTATATGATCTACTCAGTGCATACCTTTCAATTAATTCATGTTTATTTCCACTTTTCTTCAAACCCCGGCATTCTAGCCATCTTTTTAACTGTAAGACGGAATGATTTCAATGTTTTTAAACACAAATCGTGCCCCCGGTACATCATATTGTGTTAAAGTCATTATTTATTTGTGAACTTTTTTTTAGTGACATTTCAAATTCCAAAGAACACTACACTTTAGTACAAGAGATAATTAATAACAGGAACTACACAAAATAACATAACCAACGTTTGCTGACTAAATAACAAACAAATTGTTGGATTAACAAGGCGAAGTGCTTAAGGAGAGAGCATGTGATTGACTCGGACATGGTATATCACCTCGCTTTTTCTAAAAACTTGTTGCCCTTTACTAAATTGTGTGGAGGGAGGGACGCCGCCGATTCTCCGCGGGTGACGCCAAATTTATAAGTTCCCATACCCAGGTTGCTTGAATTGAAGTTTAATGTGATGGTCTTGTACGAAACTCAATCTTTAAAGTCACTGCCGAAACGAAATAACTGCATTATATAATCGTTTCACGTTAGCTAATGAATATAACTAACAGCCAAACACCATCTTCATTTCATCACAATATTGTTGGTGACGTAGTCCATGCTTGAAATTGTAGAAAATTACGGCTCGAAAATGGTCGTTGTTAAATTTCATGATTTTTCACAGAGGTGTTCAATTTTAACTGACTCTGTCTTCGATATGTTTTTTTTTTAACTTACAAAAGATTAAGTAAAGATGACACAATCAAATTTGTCAAAAGCTGACGACTTACTAGCTGAGCCTTCGTAAATTTAAAACTGGTATAATGTTTGGTGAAATGTCCTATATACTGGCATTGATTATATTTTCATACTACATAGTGAATAAAATCAATGGCATGCAAAATTCCGAATATCCTGGAAAAACACCAGGGGAAATAAATACTGTAAAATCTGTTGTACCTTCATTCAAGTTAAGTTCTGCAGTATTTTGTTATATAATATATATAATAATAATATATGTTATTTATAAGATTTTTTTAATCGTGCAATGATTCCTATACCTCTCTTACCTATGATGGCGAGTTGGCGAAAGGTAAAAAGGCAGATAAAGTTTCTATTATTAAACTTGAAAGCGTTGAATCCATACTTTTTTCTGCCAAACCTAGTTGCAATTTAGGAATTGGATTTTAATTTGCTAACGATATTGGAAACATGAGGTTTCCAAAATGTTTACTCATACAGTAAACTAGTTTATAACGTCGTCGGATATAACGACATGTCGGTTATAATAACGCAAAATTGAAGTCCTAGCCAGACTCCACAAGACATATAGGTACTGTAAATGTATCGCTTATTACGACATCTGATATTGCGACCGAACTGATATAATGACAAAAAAACGAGCGGTGAAAAAATTCCAGACAGAATTACGGGAATTACCGAATTTTGCGAAAGTTTTGTGGAGTGACTATGATATTGAAACTGAGTGTAATATGATTAAAGAAGAAATTTTAGCAAATATAAATCTATATGATTGATAACGATGTTGAGGACCTAGAAGAATTCGAGCCGAGGTATATGAGAAGCTCTTTCTGCTATTTAATTAATTCGAACTTATTTAACGAAACTATAAACAGCGCATACAAAGTCCGTCATTTCAATTAAACCACATGCGATACATGATGTACTTTATTTTTACCTTCCGTCACCTTTAGGTGAGGAAGGTATTGTCTTCGGTCAAAAAATTCGGTGGTGAGTTTTTGACGAATAAGCACGTTTTAGGGTCCCTAGAATACGATTTTACTATTTTTACGATGTGTGTGTGTGTGTGACGATTTTTTCAGATCGCGCAACTCCAATACCACCTTTCCACAAATTATAATTTTGCGTATTCCATTTCTTGAGATCCATATGAAAAGCTGATTAGATTTTGGTTATAATTGGTCGACCGGAAGTACCCTAATTTGAAGATTTTAACAGGGTTTATTGAAAAAATGCTGTTAAATATCACTTTTTCACATTTAATGTTATTATAAATATTTAAGAATATTTTATTCTCTATACGATTTGATTACATTTTATACTTCATATTCAATGGATATAGAGTTAAAAAATTATAAAGAAATTAAATTTCACAAAGCAGCCAGCTGTGCTATAAACATGGAAACATCTACTACATTAAGAAAATTCTGATTGACAAATGTCACTGTCAAAATGCAATTTACATAATATGTTTGAGTTATAATTTTACTGGAAATATATAGAATCTTACAAGAAGCTTTCTGTATGGAATTTGTACAAAATACATACAGCTGACGGAAGGTAATATACTGGAAATATGGAATCATTTACAAAAAGAACTTTCTGTGTGGAGTTTGTACAAAATACATAGAACTGACGGAAGGTAAGGTGCTGGCCACAACAGATTTTTTGAAATAAAAATTGCTTTCATCATTTCTATTGGTGTATCCTTCTTGCTACCGACGTATATAACGATCTAATAAGTCCGGTCCCTTGACCGTCGTTGTTATAAACGATATTTTGTGTAAAATATAAATTTACCTACTGTATTCTCAAATTCTAGATTTCCACAAGCCCAAGCCCCTTAATTGATATACCATATTCATATCCTAAAAGTGTTCAAACAAAAATTATATTTATTAAAATCCCTTATTACATTCTTTTCTCATTCATTCCAATTCTTCTTTTTCATTTTTCCACTATTCTTCTCTCACATACCTTCAATTTCATTTCCAAATTCCTTTTCCTAAAAACAACCCCCTCACCACCGGGTGAACGCCCCCGTTCACCCTGATCGATTGCGTCTGACCATCAGCAAGTAATCTTCAGCATCTGGGCTCGTGGTGTAACCACCAGCGCATATGGTTGCTATGGCGACGCGTCGTTAGATTTGTGCAAACCCGGATATATGTATGTGCTGCAAACACACACTGGCACTGGTTCTGTCTTTGCCACGGTGTCAAACGCCGCGGCGGCACGAATGCTATGCAGATGTGATATGTGGATGTGACATGTGAGCAGAGAATAATGTTAAAGGACAGAGAAATGAGAAATGGGATTGTTGAAGCCGGACAAATATCAAGTCAAATATGACGTGGAAGATTTTTTTTGTGAATTGAAAGGATATTACGTTTTGAAAATATGAGATGGCTTCAATATATCTGGTGTAGAATTGAAATATATTAGACACGGAACTTACGATGGTGGTATGGAAAGTCTGTGCTTTTATGGGTGTACGAGCATGTTACGAATTCCCATAACGCGTTGTGTTTAGATACACTTACAAAGACTGATATTTATTAATTATTTTTTTAAACCTAAACCGTAACATAACCTAACCATTACTAGAATTGTTGAATAGGGGACTACAGCGCAATTAAATTAAGAGAAATTAGGAAAAAACATGAAAAGTATATGCTTAATAATGTATATTAATAAAGAAATAAAACGATATAATTGAAATACTTTGGAAATAAGGGGGTTTTTGTTATCGCAGCTCGTCACTCATATGAATTATATACACAGACTGTCTCACAACTCGCGCCCCAGACGAAACTGACACTTGCCGACGACAATAGGTTGCCAACAAATAGAAGAAAATAATTTGCGGCTGCTTGCATAACGGAGTTACAAGACTTTTTAATCCACCAATTCCGGAAGGATATCTTGAGGTGTGATGATATTATTACAAAATAAAAATGGTTGCTTGGTTTTAAAAATACTACTAGTGAGTTACAAAATTTGTTTGACTTACTGTAATATTGACACTTGAGTTGACTTTTCACTGTCAACAAATTTAGGTTAGCGAAGGTGTCATCCGAGATCATCATTTATATCGTACAGTGCAACGTGTAGCAGCTGTGTAAAATGTCCCGAATAGACTTTTACTGCCTCTCTGTCGTTACGTCCATATTCTTCGAAAATTATAATCATTTCTAAGTAATCAGCGGCTGAATACATGGTAAGAATTTGCCTTTTTTTATTCACCTTGTCAAATTTAATTTGACACTGACATTTTTCGTAAACTACAGTCGCCCACACATTTTAAAGAAGATTTGATTTGTTTGAAACCCTAGTAACGTAAAATTACGGCAAACACACGTTAAAGGTGTAGGTCTCTGATTGGCCAATTTTAAGATGTCTTTTCTCGAATATCTTTTAAGCTAGATTTTTTTTCTTCGAAATTACACATCCGAGTTCTGTCTCGTGTTTCTTCATTCGCTCTGGGGCGCGAGTTGTGAAACAACCTGTATATTATTTTGATTGGCGACTCAAAGACGGCCTATAAATATATAACGAATAACCAGTTAGGGGGAGGAGCCTACGATCAATGGAAGCAGAGAAATTCAAATAGCGGAGGCGTGGCTATCAGTCCAGTACTGCAATTCTCAAACAGTTTTTATATGCATATAAATGTTTTGCATTAAACTTAATAATTTAAATATACTTCCAATTATAAATTATGTAGATTTGTACGGTATAATAATATTCATTTATTTTTTATAAATGTAATTTAGAAATACCATCTATTTCAAGAACATTTTGGTCCACGAAGAAAACAGTTTGATATAAAAACTTCGCTTATTAATAGGAATTTTTTCACCGGATTTCCACCGATAGTCTTAGTTTTACTTATACGTTGAGATGAAATTATATTAAAAAAATGGTGGAATCCCCTATTCTGATTAAGTAATATCCGTTGAAGTGGTTCAATTCGGGTTTGGGAATTTTCAAGTGTTCAAAACTAGTTCTCAGAATATTTTTCGAACATTGCCCGAATTTGGGTAAAATGAGTAGCATTTCGTCTAGCGCTTCTCTAGTTTGTTGACTCCTTCCAAATAATAAGAAAACAGGGGTATGCGGAAAGTTGGAACTCTATCAAATTGCGGCTATTAGGTAGGTACTCCAGAAAAGTTAGCTTGTGCGTTGTTGTGAAGGAAAAGTATTTTTTCTCGGCCAATCGTGGAAGTTTTTCTTGCATTTCGATTTTTAAACAGTTTAATAACGATTAAGAGGATACTCCTTTGATAGTTATACCCTTTTCTCGCCTTTTCTAAATAGTCGATAAGAATAGGGTATTATATTATATGGAAGTTCGTTTAATTTTGAAGCAATTCGTAGTATAAAAAAGTCGTATTTGTTTTTGTTAAATTGAATTTGATTTTTAACGAAACCTATAGTTATCTTTCTTGCACCAGTTTCTGAGTAGGCTGCGCGAGAAAGATGGAAATAGTTGTGACGTGGATGTATAGGTGCTTAAAATCTCAAATATTTCAAAAAAATATTTTTTTAAAAACTTTTTTCGTCTCAATAACGATTTTTTCTTATTTACTTTCAATATAACTAACATTTTTATCAATTTTCTGTTATGGTGTGGAGGACCGTATTATTCTTTGCTAATCCCAAAAGACTGTCGCCATAACCTTCCCTGAAGGAAATGTTTTCGCTTTGCTTGGTGCAGATTCCCCACTGACCAAAAATATTTAAAAATAAATAATAAATTTAAAATAAATATTATTTCAATCTATTTCATGAAACATTTTCAAAATATCATTAGAATTACAGTAGTGTTGCTATAGTTTTTAATTTGAATTCAAACAAAAACAACAAATAGTAGGTCTAGTTCGCCGAAATTTTGCGATAGTAATAGATTCGGGACTATGACGTTGCGATTACTATAAGCATTTCTATTACAACGCGGTAATATTTCACCATTATTTAAGCTACATTCACAGCTACTTTTTTTAATGCGTAATGATAATGCATAAGATATAACTTTAATACATATACATGAAACTTCGTACTAATGCGTAAGGTTAAGAAAAACATAGCATTTTCTGCAACAAGATTTAATTCATAGTTGACAAGTGTATTTATTGAAATTACCTGTCAAAATTGAAGTTTATCATGGCAGGAAAGGATTGCTGAAGCGTATTTCCATGTTTAATTTGATTTGAGTATATAGTATTACAAATGTAGCACTAGATGCAGATATTTGTTTTCTTCGAAATTGAAGATTTTAAGATTTCTCGCAAATTTATTTTGGCAGCTGTCAAAAATTTACTTATTGCATAATGCGTAGTCATAAAAGTTTGGAGTTTGCAAACATTTGTTGCTATGCATTGTTTTTATACATAATGCGTTAATATTAAAACTAGCTGTGAATGGTCTTGTGCGTTGCCATATAACAAACTTCGTTAGGTACGTATTATCTATTAGCATTACGTATTAACGTTATGCATTAAAATGTAGCTGTGAATGAAGCTTTTTTAATTTAGTAAAATTCTTAATTTAATGTATGCTATACCTTACAATTATTAAAGTTTACTATTTCTTTGCAATGGTTGCATACTCCTTTTTTTTCAGTTTACGTACGCAATTTTATCTACTGAACACAACACTTTTAACACCTTGTGCAAAAATGTCTCTTTCCTATAGTGATTTTTGAAATACCTGGTCAGTCAAATGAATGATACTTTTAAAAGCATTCTCGTATATTAATATTATCTTGTTGTGGATAAATTACATTTTGTACTTTAAATCATGATAAATATCTCATGAAAATAACTTTTTTATATTCTACAAATGCAGGGCGGTAAACTGTTTACCGAATAACCGTTATAAAACACTTTGTACAGTGAAATGTATGATTATGATAATTGTGACAACATTAATTCATTGTAAACCGGGCGTTAGATACGTCGTTGCTGGTTATTATACGACTCGCAAACCAAAAATTCATAATCTGGGAAATTTAAAAGCACGCAAGAGTTATGAGCAGAAAGGGCGTGCACCCGATGAGGGTAAACCGCTGTAATCCGTTCCGTACCGCAATACGTGGATATTGCCTTGCTCTCGTTCGCGTACCCATATTACATAGAATTATTGCTTTTGATTTTTCGTTTGTTGTTTTGGACATTGTTATTAAGGTTACAATAAGAGAATTTTGTTATGAGTTAAATTGTGCCCACAGTATTGGATAGTAAGTTTTCGGAATTAATTAGGGCTTCAACGTTTCAACTTATTTCCATATTTAATCCTTAAAACCGAAACCGACTTACCAAATCCGGTTTTAATTCGGCTGCACAATGGCCGGGAACGAAAACGAAAATAGTAATGGAGATTTTGTCAATACATACAATTTAATGTAGTATCTATTTGTGGTTTTTATTTTAACATTGGTGAAATTATTATAGTTATATCCGCTCGACCACAGCTAGTGCTAGTCAGTGTTATAAAATTGTTATTACCAACCACCTTTGGTTAGAGCTCTGGAAGTTAAAACTGTTGTTCACATCATCTCTAACCTTCAGTTTAATTCTTAACTAATGGGTATGAAACTGTTACTTTAACTAGAGCTACAGTTGGTATGTTTGGGTATGGTTCTGACGACCAGAGTTTTAATTGGAAGGTAGTCATAAAACTGACCTGTAATCATAGGGTGTATTGCGAGCTAATTAGACATGCAATTTTAAAATTTCTGCTAATCCTAATCCCAATGGAATCTAACTGAATCGGTATTTACCTCATTAGTAGTCACTTGAGTCTACGTCTACAAAAGTATTTTACTCGACATAATAACTATAGCCGTACGTCCCTAAGGCTCAGGATAAGAGTCAAATATTTTAGAAGGAACTTGCGCTTGTATTTGGAGTTTTGCTTGGTTCATAGAACGTTTTTATATAAAAATCTTATAACATAGTTTTTAGCACTAGATCTATTTGAATTTAAATGTTCTTCAATTGATATTTAAAAAATCTGATGTGACCAGCACATTACCTTCCGTCAATTTTGTATAAATGTCATACAGAAAGTCCCTTACAAAAGATTCTATTTCTTGTACATTACCTTAAGGCAGTTGTATGTATTTTATATAAATTCCATATAGAAAGTTTCTAGCAAAAGATCCTATATTTCCAGTAAAATTATAACACAAACATAATGTCAACTGCACTTGACACTGACACCTTTCAATCAGAACTTTCTTAATCTAGCAGCTGTTTCCAGAGTTGTAGCATAGCTAGCTAATATATGATATTTAATTTCTTTATAATTTTTTAACTCTATATCCATTTAATATGAAGTATAAAATGCATTCAAATCGTATAGAGAATAAAATATTCCTTAATATTTATAATAACATTAAATGTGAAAAAATTATATTTAACATCGTTTTTTCAAGAAAAACTGTTAAAATCTTCAAATGAGGGTACTTTCGGTTGACCAATTATATCCAAATTCTAATCAGCTCTTCACATGGATGTACCGAAGAGAAATACGAAAAAATTATAATCTTTGGAATTGTAGGATAGAGTTATCGCATTAGAAAATTTTGCCACACACAGACAGACACAGGTCATCGTAAAAATAGTAAAATCGTATTCTAGGGACCCTAAAATGCGCATATTCATCAAAAACTGACCACCGAATTTTTTGACCAAAGTCAATACCTTACCTAAAGGTGACGGAAGGTAAAAATTCAGTTCTCCCTTTTGGTAATTAATTTCACCTGTCTACGAAAACGTAATAGAAGTCGTTGCGATATTGTTTTTGAAATGATTCTAATTATACCGGTGGCATTTAAATTTTCTTTTAACAAGTAACGTATTTCACTTCAAAAACTGTCTTTGAAGCGTAATTTTCCGTTGGTCTTAGATTTCTTTCATTACTCTTGACATTGACATTTAATTTCTTATAAAATGTCTTTTGCATCTCTTTTGACTTTATAAAAGGTTTATTTAATTTCTTTAGATGTCCATCGTCGTTTTTCTATTGATTTCATTTTCTTCAGAACGTTGAACATGAAAGATAAGTTTAATAAAAAATACTTCTTGAATTACTTATCAAATTAGATGTTGCTGTTGTTCTGCTCAACTTTATCGTTATATCAGAATGATTGATTGTTTTATAAATATTAAATAAATATTTTTAAATAAAAAATATTTCATTCGAAGCAATAACAATAGCTGCAATTTGTTGTTTTATTAATATTCTTAATCCTGTTCTATATTTTACTTTTTCTTCAAGAAGAAGAATTAAGTAAAATATTGTGGAATGGCCTATTAATTTTTTGGTATTTAAATTTCTTTGAAATTAACAGCTTCAGTAGCTTGCTAAAAATAATTCCTAAATTTCTATTTCTACTTTTATTGTTCAAGAGATCTTAAATTAAGTCACTTCATTCCACTATTATTGAGTTTACATGCAATTTTGAAACAGTTTTCAAAACGTTTTTAGTTTGGAAACATCAAAACGGTTTTGAGTTATCTCAAACCAAAACTAAAATTATTGGGTTTGATTTGAAAACTAGTTTCAATTATACAAATGTAAACACTTACAGCCGTATTTATTCATAGTGCATCTGTTCAAGTTTAAACCAAGTCTATCTCAAATCTAAGTTGAACCGGCGCAAACAGTTATTCACAGAGGCAGTTTAGCGCTAGTACAGATTTAAACCTAGACTAAAATTTAGACCTGCTTGCACCCTAGTTTATCGCGAGTCTAATTCAGTTGACAGCAGTAGAATGACAATATAATTTGTGATAATGTTCATAATATTACTGTGTCAGGAATACACGTATTAATCATATTATATTATTTCATTTTTAGGAAGTTCATAATAGATTAATGGTTAATGATCTTCAAAAAATTTTTGATCATGTTAATGATATAGAAGATATTAGAAACATAGTGGAACATTGGTGATGAAACCAGAGTGTTAATCATACCTATCCATTTAGATATTAAATTATATCGAATAGAAAAATTTATAGGTTAGTTTTCCAGGAAATGTTCACTTGTTCATTTTATAGAAACTAAAAAGTGATTTAAATTTACAGATTTAAGAAAGAAAATCTGCGGAATTTAAATGATAGAATAAAACCATTATTAGAAAATGAAACTAACAATAAAGGGTGACCAGTTTCAGTCGATGTGAAGGTTTTGAGCACTGAACGGTATAAGATATCTTTGTAAAGGAAATTATTAAAGTAAATCTGGTAATAAATAATTTATAAATAAAATATGATTTGTAACAACTATTTCCTTGGAAATCCTGATATACTAAAATCATCAATGTTTGTTACCGCAATCAAGAAACAACTTATGGATAATAATTAATTGTATGTATTTCGTAATTAAAAGCTAATAAAACGTTCCCAATGAAGTTTTAGTTATAAGAAATCAGTGCAGTCAACATCAGCTATAATCAAAAAATTCAAAATTGATTTCACTACGCATGAGCAGAACAATGTATGATCATAGCCGACTAGATAGGATGGTTTAAGATTGATTTACTTAGACCAGGTTTAAATCAGGTCTAAATATGACTATGAATAACCAGTTTTAGACCTGGTTTAAACCAGGACTACGTAGACCTGGTTTAAAACTAGTTTATCTCCTTTACTATGAATACGACTGTTAAAATTCAAGCTTCGATATTGCGCATGCGGACAGCTCAACCAGTCTAACATAACAGTCCTCGCTGGTTGACTAGCATTGATTCAGCTCTGTCAATCGATTGTGGATTATTTTAGAGAAAGATACTTCCAATAACAATTATACAAAAATAAATTCCATGCATCTATTATTTGAAGTATTTATCTCTAAAATATAAAATTCACAGAGCTAAAACAATACTAGTCGCACCAGCGAAAACTTGTCACCTAAAGCCGTATTCTTTCGATGCGTTGGATCAGATCCAACTAATCATACGGATTAGATCAGATCAGATCACATGAACGCAGATTATGTAGTTTATGCGAAAGAACACAAGTATCTGTTTAAATCAGTTATGCCGGCATACCATAGTTTATTCTTGTTTTAATTTCCTTTGGAACCATAAATGTGAACCTCTTATTTTAATTGACTGTCAATAAATTCAGATTCTTCCGCCGCTTGCACCATTTTTGAATCTAAAGTGATCTGATCTTTCTAATCCAAGTTTTCGTTGTAGTAGAAGGCACTGATCTGGTTTACTTAATCTTGGAGTGGGGATACTGATCAGAATTCGAAGGAAAATGCAATTTACCAACGATCAAATATAACTAGACAAAACTTCATTTGGCTTGTTTTGATTTCGGCTGGCCAGACAGAGAAACTAGAGATAGAGATATGTCTTGTCTAGTCCGAGTATTACTCACTAGAGGTCACCACCGAGGCCACGTAGAGTATCAGTGTCTGGTTTGAACGTTGCTCACTAAAAGTTCAAGTGCTCTTAGTTAAAATTTCGTGGTTAACAATAAATAATTTATAAGGTTTAATATTAAAGAAAAATCAACATGTCACTCACAGAAACACTACAATTAGAAAACAAAGACAAAAAACATATGCTTCTACGTGGCCTTTAGTGAGCAACGTTCAAACTAAATACTAGACTATACACTGACACTCTGCGTGGCCTCTAGTGAGAAATACCCGAACTAGATAAGACAT
This sequence comes from Harpalus rubripes, assembly GCA_963082715.1. Taxonomy (NCBI): domain Eukaryota; kingdom Metazoa; phylum Arthropoda; class Insecta; order Coleoptera; family Carabidae; genus Harpalus; species Harpalus rubripes. The sequence goes on from OY720450.1 coordinate 69,785,482, forward strand.
ATCTCTATCTCTAGTTTCTCTGTGTGGCCAGCCGAAATCAAAACATTCAGTGAGGAGGGATAGGGAATGTTTTGTCTAGTTATATTTGGTCGTTGCAATTTACCAATCCATGTAACATGGATCTGATCCAACCAAGCGAAAGAATACGGCATAAGACTGGTTGAGGTGTACATAGCATAACAATTCTGCCGCTTTTTGTTAATAACCTACAAATTTACCGACAATTGTGTAGTTTTATCGCGTAGTGGTGTGGTATAAAGTAAAAAAATAATTGGATTAATGGCAAAACGAAGTATTTGCAGTGTAAAGTGTCATATCAGCCAAATGCGCATGCGCCGAAACTGTTTTCAAATCAATCCGCAAACCTGTTTTGAAAATTGCATGCGTAATTTTGACTGAAAACTGAAACCATTATCAACATTGCATGTAAACGTAGTATATATCTTCAAACTCAAACTTATTAGAACTATCAGTAATAAATTCCATAACCGTATATACATATTTCATAAACAAACAGTACATATCTCCTTCGTAATATAATATCACTTCCTACACATACTATGATTACCGTCGCGAATACCGCTTAGTCCATTACACCCTGTAGGTACTTTGTCGCATGTGTTGTAGTTTGTAATTTCCACGCATGGCGCGGCTGTCGTGAATAACGGCGCCGTAAACTCTAATTAAATATGTATTTTAAAATGAATTGGGCATTTGGTCCGCGCAGACCCGTGGCTATCGTTGGGGTGTAATTCATGTTGAGGTTCAGGTTACCCCTTTTGTGTACCAGAGTCGCACCCTCAGGATTAGGGTGAAAATCTACGAGAGGAAAGAGGAAAATGTCACATAAGGGGTGATTGTTACTTGTGTAGTGTTAAATGGATGAGAAATTGAACGAATTTTTCATTAAAAATTACTGTTGATTTAAAAGAATATACTTACCAAAATATTCAACAAAATTGTATAATTTTCATTTTGAAGTGTCAACTGTTCGGTCAACTGTCATACGTTCGGAAATTCTTGCTGATTTGGACATTGGACATAGATAGACAATGCTTAGTCGTTGGTGAAAACAAAATTTTTCTAAACATTGAGTATATATCCATTACATATTTAAATTTTAGGAACCATTGATGAAATCAAGCTCTACTCTAATTTTTGGATATGCATTTGGACCTCTATTTTACTGTTTCCTTCATATTATGGGATATGTGGCCAAAATCGAATTTCAATAAATATATCGCTGTATGTGTTATCAGTATAATCTTACAGGAGACTTTTAAATTGCCATAGAGGGTTACAGCTCAATCGAATTAACCGAAATTAGTAAAAATAGTGAAAGTTGATGCTTATTAATGAATATTAATAAAGAAATAAAATGATATAATTGGGGTCTCGTGGCCGCGTGCCTGAGTGTCAGGCCGCGTGCCTGAGTGTCAGGTCGCGAATCTGGGGAACCGGGTTCGATCCCGACCGACGCCAAATATTTCCAATTTTAAATGGCACAAAATTGACCCCTGTGGTGCCCTCTCCACGCCAGCAATGAGTGCCCGTGAGGTGACGCCTGGTAAGCGCCCGCACGGTACAAATATATCATCTTTACCGATATCTGTGTACAAAGCAGATTGGCACACCCAGCAATGGGTAATAAGCCGTGATGATATATTTATTTATTTATTTATATAATTGAAATACTTCAGACATACGGGTTTTTTTTATTTTAGCAGCTCGTCGCTCATATGAATTCAATATATATATATATATATATATATATATATATATATATATATATATATATATATATATATATACATATTATTTTGATTGGCGACTCAAAGACCACCTATAAATATATAGGTAACGAATACCGAGTTAGGGGATGGAGTCTACTACCAATGGAAGTAGACAAATTCAAATAGCGGACATGTGGCTACCAATATATATATATATATATATATATATATATATATATATATATATATATATATATATATATATATATATATATATATATATTATTTTGATTGGCGACTCAAAGACCACCTATAAATATATAGGTAACGAATACCGAGTTAGGGGATGGAGTCTACTCCAATGGAAGTAGACAAATTCAAATAGCGGACATGTGGCTACCAATATATATATATATATATATATATATATATATATATATATATATATATATATATATATATATATATATTATTTTGATTGGCGACTCAAAGACCACCTATAAATATATAGGTAACGAATACCGAGTTAGCGGGTGGAGTCTACTACCAATGGAAGTAGACAAATTCAAATAGCGGACATGTGGCTACCAGTCCAGTACTGCAATTCTCAAATAGTTTTTATTTGAATATTCTTGCATTAAACTTAATAATTTCGATACACTTGCAATTATAAAGCATGTAGATTTGTACAGTGTTATAATATTAATTTGTTTTTTTAAATATAATTTAAAAATAGCATACATTTCAAAAACATTTTAGATCCACGAAGAAAACAGTTTTATATAAAAACTTATATTCATGACGTCACATCTATATTTTCAAATATCGGGGAACCATAACTTGCTTATTAATAGGAATTTTTTCATCGGAGTTTCACCAATAGTCTTAGTTTTACTTATAATTTCTGATGAAATTATAAAAAAAATGGTGGAATTCCCTATTTAAAAAGACACTTAATCCAAATCTATTAATAACTCATTTTCACTAAAAATAGAAAGTAGGAAATATTTCTACGAGTAGTACAGGAAACTTTTAAATTGCAATGTAGATAAATACCGACGCAAAATCCAAATCTACTAAAATCTTATTTCGCTGACTATGACAGTGAGGTGGTATTGCTATTTGCTAGGTCATCCGCGATATGTCATAATGTCATAAAGAATAAAAATTAACCAATATAGCTTCTCCGAGGATTTCTCATTTCCATTATTGGTGAAGGGAAGTGTTGACGTCAGCATGGCTAGATGATATTATTATTGTATGATGTCTGTCTTTTTCTACTCGGGCCATGTTGACGTCAGTATATATTGGTTTTCAAAATTTTTATAATATTTTTCTGGCAAACTACGAAATATTAATCGATTTCAATAAATATGGACTTTTTAATTTCTTGTCTAATATCATAGCGCCCAAAAAATATTTGTTTTTTTCAGTAGATATAAAATTGTATTTTTGTTAATGATGAAAAAAATATGAAAATAGATTTTTTCTATAGTTTATATATAAAGTAGCCTTTTGCGCTCTCTCAACGCAAAATGTCACTTTGCCGCTCATGCGCGACAAAGTAGAAAAAACGCTCACTGTCCAAATTTCTAACTATACAATGTTGAGAAATGTCACTTGACTACATTCTTAATGGAAACGTTTAATCAGGAACTAATGGCACTGTAGTTACACATTTGTCACCTTCACAAGGCAATCTGACATATAACTGCTCTGTTTGTATATTACATAACCAAACAAAATGCCGCACTGTTGTGAAAATAAAATACGGCATTCATTTAGAAAAACGAAAGTACTCGTATAAAATGCTTAAATTATATTGAAACAATAGCTCAAGAAGGATGGAAAATAACGATAATTTAAAATAAATTGGGTAAACAGTTGTACTGCCATCTGCAAAAGTTTGGCGTAAACGCTCCCAATGGACATCCACTTTTTCAATGTACTAGTTTAATGTACTTGAAACAAATAAATTTTTGTTATGGTGGAGGACCCCATTGTAGCGACTGTAGAATATATTTGTGTGTGTTTCGAGCGCAAATGGATATTGTCGATTTCGGGAGAATGCCGCGCTCCTGCGTCGCACGACAACAGCATCTCAATCGACAATGTCCCATTTTGCGCTCTTAATACACAAATAGCTATATTACATCATATTAAGTATGTTTTTTCTATTCTCTACACGTATAATTACATTTCAATATGTTTACATATTATAAGTAATAAAGTATCGTTTAAAGTTGACTGTAATAGGTTCAACAACTTTTTCAAATATAAAATCCACACTAAATTTTCACAATCCAACAATCAAATGTAAAATCTAGACGAATAAAAATTAAACGATAAAAGCAGCGGTTTCCACTATCGGAAAATAATTACCGTATCAGAAATCAAAAGCAATTATTATATCAAAGGTATATTTTCACTCATAAAATGTTATTTACGGTTGTAGTTTGATATCAGTTTTTATATACACGTTTCAAATTGCAACTAGTTACGGTAAATTTTAATGTTTATAGCTCTAATAAAATTATTACAGCGCTATTTCTCTTAACTAAAATGCGTTCTGAATTTTATTTAAATAATAGCGAAACCAATTTATGCAGTTTGTAACATGTAACAGTTAAACCATTTAAATTAAATAACCTTAATGCTATTTGAATTTTCGGAACTTTTTGATCAAACCTCATGTCAAACACTTACTAGCCTAAACTCATAACAAATGGGCCGGTTTACATTTTCAACAAATTATAAATTCAAATGGTTAGAAATTTCTACAAAATTCTTTCAGCTACTTTAAATTTAGACTAAAATTTAAAAAAAAAAAACTGTGGATCAAATAACTTGTAATAATAGTTCGACCTGCATTTTAAGGGTCATCTTCTAGTCTAGATTTACCTTCTACCGACACCCTTTACTTTTGGCACAATGAAAACAATTTCGTAAAAATCGAGTGCGTACAGTAAAACCTATCTTGTAAGATATATGAGACAATACTCTATACCAGAAAAATGTGTGGGGCTTAGCGAAACAATAGACTAGAAAAGTAAGGTTAGAATTTGCTTTAGGCACGAGTTCATAGTTTGACAAAAAAATATATGTCTTGTAAAAGAAATTAAGCAGCTATTGTTAAGAATTCGATAGTTTGTTTATTCACTAATAGATTGCAATAATTTAAAACCCTTTAGAAGGTAGAGTAAGAAAATTATTAAAAATTAATATGCTACGTATAAGTTAAAATGCCGTATGTCGTTGATAGACCCTCACCCGCCCGTAAATAGGTCAGATGCACTAAAAGCTATGCTGCGTATGGCTGCGTACCGAAGTTGTAGGACCAGTCGAGACGTTTATTGAATTTTCTAGTGTTGTATTAATATTTAAATAATTATAAACTGTGCACAGTTCTGTGAATATTATTGTACGAATCTGGAGATAAAGGATCGGTCTAGGTGCTACATATAATGCTTTGCACAAGAGATTTACTTTTATGAAATTTCTCAACCTTTAAATTTCCTTAGTAAGAAATACACGGGGATTAAAATTATGTTCTCAGCGTTATGAACTGAGTTTGAATTTGGCGCCTAAATTTGACCGTTACACTTTTCTGGTCTATGTAACTTGTAACTCAATATTAAAAGGCGGAATACTTGGATAACATATTCGGTTTTTGTAAGTTTAACATCTATAATTTAAACTAATAGAAATAAATTTTTCGAAATTTCTCATCCTTTGCATATGTAGGTTGGATTGTTGGAATGTTTGTTCCTATAGATTTCAGACCCATACATGAACGCATCCGCGGACTGTCTATGTACAATAGGGGATACCACCATTTTATATATATATATATATATATATATATATATATATATATATATAATTTCATCTGATCGTATATATAAAACTAAGACTATCGATGAAAATCCGTTGAAAAAATTCCTATTAATAAGCGAGTTACAGTCCTCCGAAATTTGAAAATATAGATGTGACGTCACGTATATAAGTTTTTATATCAAACTATTTTCTTCGTCGACCTAAATGTTTTTGAAATATATGCTCTTTTTAAATTACATTTATAAAAAATAAATTAATATTACTATACTGTACAAGTCGACATGATTTATAATTGGAAATGTATTTAAATTATTAGGTTTAATGCAAAATATTTATATTCAAATAAAAACTGTTTGAGAATTGCACTACTGGACTGATAGCCACGTCTACGCTATTTCAATTTTTCTACTTCCATTGATAGTAGGCTTCGCTCCTAACTCGGTATTCGTTATATATTTATAGGTAGTCTTTGAGTCGCCAATCTAAATAATATATATGGATTTCATATGAGTAACGAGCTGCTAAAACGAAAACCCCCTTATTTCCGAACTATTTCAATTATATCATTTTATTTCTTTATTAATATTCATTATTAAGCATATACTTTCACTATTTTTTACTAATTTCTCTTAATTCGATTGAGCTGTAATCCCCTATTTGTCAGTACATGCTCATCACAATTTTCAGGCGGTGCGAGGAAAATATCGTAGCCTTGATTGTTTAAGAGTCAATGTTATCTGATTCATCTGATGAAGAAATGGATTTGATATTTGGCCAGCCTCGAATAAAAAACAGTAATTATTTAGGTATGTAAAATACTAAATAAATTTCTTTTTAAATAGTTTATTGAATTATATTTTTTCTGCAGAGGAGACAATAATTAATTATGATGATAGGACAAGTCCGTTGTCCATTCCAACCATACAAAATTTCGTACGTATGTCTGAATGAGTACATGAAGAAGAATTGTGCACAAAAGGGTTCATAAATGCGTACATGAATGCATCCAAAAATTCGTGTGGAACAAACCTTATGATTTTGGGCTCATAAAGTACAACCCCCGGACAAATGATTCTAAATTCAGAACTTGTGTATAACTCTTTATTAATAAAATTAATTCAATCTTTAGTTTTACACTTCAATTATGTTTGGAGATTGCGTACTGTTACTCACATGTAACTTGTAAGTCATCCCTAAGTTCTTTAAACTCTTCTCGTATCTTATAAATAAATCTTATTTTATGGCACATAAATGGATTCCTTTAAATTTATAAGAGAAGTTTGCTCAATTAAGCTCTGTTTATCAAGCGGGCCGGCCTAGCGTTTGTTCGGATATTTTTGGAAATTCATTAAACATTTTACTGGTAGTGGGTGGTAATAGTTGCGGTATCATTTCTAATTTTAACCTCTATGTGGGACTGATGTAGACTTTATTAATAAGGTCATTGCTAATTTTATTAGACGGCTCGCAATTAGAATTATTCGCGATGGTAATTTTTAGAGACTGTTAGTAAATTATTTTAAGATTTGTTTAATGCTGAAAGCATAAAACATCAAAAGAATAATGTTTAAATGAGTTTTTAATGTATGTAATGAATAATTGAAATATTAAGGACGCTGTTTTCGTTTTCTCTATTTCACAATGTTTGACTCACAAAATTGCAACATAGTTTAAGGACGGATTTATTTCCGCAATCATTGCGGTATTACGGATGTTATTTACGAACGATTTTGTTGGTGCAAAGCCAATATATTTAATAAGAAAACAGAATTTAAATCAAAGAAAATTACAAGAAACCCATATTTTATGTAGAGAGATTTAGGTGTATTCGTACTTCATAGGATTAATAGTTACCTATTTTATTTAAATTGGTGGAGTCCTAATGATCCAGCGGCCGATTTCAAATGATACACTTCAACGACTTTATGCACTTCTACGGGGTTGAAAAGAAAACAATAGTATTTTAGAATAACCCACAATTCTTCATTTGTGGTACCTCAGTCCCGGGTGTATATTTGAAATGTATTTATAAAAATAGTAGTTTATATATCCCATGGGGCCGCGTGGCCGCGTGCTTGTGTGTCTGGTCGCGAATTTGGGGAACCGGGTTCGATCCCGACAGACGCCAAATATTTCCACTTTTAAATGGCACAAAATTGACACCTCTGGTGCACTCTCCACGCCAGCAATGAGTTCCCGTGAAGTGACGCCTGGTAAATGCTCGCACGGTACAAATATGTCATCATCATTACCGAAATCTGTGTGTACAAAGCAGATTGGCACACCCAGCAATGGGTAATATGCCGTGATGATATATTTATATTTGTTTATTATATATCAAAGGAGTAAAGGTCGTCATTATTTGTCGATAATGAAGATTGAATCCTGATGGCGTCGCCCGAGGGATGCAAAAGCTTGAGGCAAATTATGACACTTTCTAGGACACTTTAATCCCATTTTATATAAAAAATTCGTTTTTTGGGCAACAGAAGAACTATTAACAGCATATAAACCTAGTAAGAATAAAGCATATTCTTATAAAAAAATCATATTTTTTTCCTTGATAAATATACATAATTGATAATATCATTTAACAATTGAACATTCAACATTAAGAATATAAAATTCTTCCTATGGTAGTATATACTTATCATTTTAATTTCCCTCGGTAAATAATGAAGCACATTAAGTAACGATTTTGATAAGAATTATGTTAACCTTTCAACTTAACTGAATTTTTTGTTTTATTTTACTGAGTTACCTATTAATTTTAGAGGAAAGTTGTCAGTACAAAATATGTTCAGAATTAAAAATTACACAATGTGAAATTAAATTAATTGTAAAAACGCTAAATAAAACTCGCAATACACAGCATATTTCGTCTGCCCTGTTTATATGACAGCTGTAATTGTTGGTTTTATAGCATAATAAGGTGTGTGGTATGCAAAACAAAATAAACAATTAAATATAATTTTGACTGTATATTAATGTATATAATAATTATATATACATAATATAATGTATATAAAAAGTGAATACTCATTATTGGAGCTAGTTGTCGTGTATTTCCCAAAAGAAGCTCAATAAATATTTATAAAATATAATACGTTCCTATTTGTGTTGTACCTTTAAACCCATTACCCTTCCAACAGTAATAACCAATAACAAAACATCACTTGTTCCATGGCACTCTGAAATATACTGTAAATTGCGAATTTTATTTAGCTTTTTTTCGTAATATAAAAGAAAATTGCGATTAATTTTACTGTTGTATTGTGTATTTTAATTCTGAACAAATTTTGTATTTACAAGTTTTCTCTAATATTAAAAGGTAACTATAGCAAAGTAAAAAAATCTGTTGTGGCCAGCACATTACCTTCCATTAGTTCTATGTATTTTGTACAAATATCATATAGAAAGTTCCTTGCAAAAGTTTCTGTTTCTTGTTTCTTGCAGTTGTATGTATTTTGTACAAATTCTATAGGTACATAAAGTATCTAGCAAAAGATCCTATATTTCCTGAAAAATTATAACACAAACATACTATGTCAATTACACTTGACACTGACATCTTTCAATCAGAATTTTCTTAATATAGTAGCTGTTGCCATAGTTATAGAAGATGGCTAATTTATGATATTTAACAGTTTATAATTTTTAACTCGGCCATTTAATATGAAGTATAAAATATTCTTTAATATTTATAATAGCATTAAATGTGAAAAAATGATATATAACAATGTTTTTTCAAGAAAAACTAATAAAATCTTCAAATTATAACCAAAATCTATTAAAAAAACTATACTCTTTTTTCTTTAAATGCACCATTTTTATTTATAGAGTACAGTACTAATCGTGTGTGTCATATCTTTTAATAGTTATTAATGAAATTATAAATTACTAACAAAACATTTTGTCAGCTTTTGTCTTTGATCTTGGCTATCCTGTCATTTTCACTCTTCGTGTAGCACGTTCGTCACCTGTCCGTCGCATTGTGGGAGTTTTTGCACACCTGCGGTTTTGCAACTCAGCTGGCTTTGGCTTTTGTGTTTTTTTCTCCTCCTTTCTTCGTCACACATATGCCCATCATTCTCTAGAGAGACACGAGCCAAATACAGGATTGTTTTTGTTTCATTCGCTATGCATGGCCCGCTTTGATATTTCATACCAGATGAATTCAGGTTAATTAATTTGATAATTGGAGAATTTACGTACTTTTTGCAATGTTTCTGCTTTATTGTTGGTGGGTTTGTGGTCAAATGAGATTATATTTTGAAGCATAATTGTTTTTATTTGAATGACCGGTATATTCAATTTTCTAATCTCACGAAAGTGACTCTTTCTCTCCACGACAACTTTAGAAACCCGTGAGGTTCTTCTAAGGTACAGATATTTCGTAGTGAAGTCTTCCACCTGTTAATAAATTATAACAGGGGTCATTTTTGTTTAAACTGTACGATAGAGACAATTTATAATTAGTATATTAAGTACGTTATTAGGGATAGAAAGCGGTCTTTTTTTGTTAATCCCAGCTAGCCGAGGCTAGACAAGCTGGGTAAAACACAAAAGAACGTTCTAGAATCCGTTCGCTGTAAGAATATGCCAAGCACGTCATGAATACGCCATTACTTTGTGGCTGCGCAGTAGTCAAAATTAGAGACTCCTTAGCAGAGCTGGGCAAAGTACCGGAAAGTAGTACTTGAAGTACAAGTACCAAGTATCTAAATGTTTCTAAATGTACTTGAAGTACGAGTACTTTTTTAGTTTCTAAAGTACTTGAAAATACAAAGTACTAGAAAAAGTACTTGTAAATTTGGGTGCAAGTACTTTTTCAAATAATTGATATTTTAAAAGTGATTACTGACAAAAATTTCAATATGCGATATTTATTGGTGTATTTAAAAGAAGAGTTCCTCGCTGCGATTGCCGTATCACCTAGCGATCGCTTGACGGAAAATTGACGTCATGTGATCGCCAAGCAATACGAGAAGCAGTACCGAAATGTTAGAATGACGTCATTTTACGTCATGCGATCGCCAGGAGATACGGCAAGGTCCCAGCACTGTAGTTAGATAATACAAATAATAATATTATATGCAGTATGCAGATTAGAATTTATTTATTTATGCTAAAAAATTGCAAATATATCTTTACTTTCATATTATCGCTGAAAATATATTTATTAATGAAATTCACATAATTATGTATTTTGCCAAGTATTAAAAGTACCAAGTACATGTGAGTAGACTTACTTTGTCCTGTACAAAGTACTATAAATAAAAAGTACTTCAAGTACAGTACTTGAAGTACTGAAAGTACTTGCAAGCCTAATAAAGTACTTTTCTTGCAAGTACTGCCCAGCTCTGCCCCTTAGCAACGAGCAACTTTGCATAGCAACGGAACGCTATGTCTATTCTATTAGTCACGCCACTGTTTGTTGATGGGCGTGTATAAAATATTCTCTCGCACACAAACGATGACGTCCTGGGCTACAGCGTACGGACTCTACTCTGAATGACATATACTATTTTTTCTTCAAGTGTTTTTGACATTTTTTTGAAAAAATTTTAATATAGAGTTTGCTGTTTCAGCCAAGCTAGCTGTGTACACTACAAAACAAAAACGATACAACTGTCAAATAACAATTTTAAATATGATCTGTGTTGAAAGCGATAAGACGCTGACATTGTTTTACTAGTACAATTATAACAACATTTTTGTACTAGTAAGACAAATGAATATCTTATATAGTGTGTGTACAGTAGCATAATATGAATATTATAATACGGTTGAAGAAAACAGTTATTATGTAGTTTAAAAAAAAATCGAATTTTTATTGCACTTTACATAGCATAACATCTAGTTCCTACATCTGCTCTATTTTAAATCCTAATTTATACTACTTTCAAGCCTTTTTCTATCGCCTCTTGAATTCCGGAATCCATTTTCAAGGAAATGAATGGCAGAAAATAACAATGCAGAAGTTATTTCAAACATTCAAAAATATTTATTTTGAGTGACTACAATAATTATACTGCCTACTATTTGAGAACAAAAAGATCTTAGCATTTAAGTAATAGATTATTAACTTTGTTCCAGCCGGTAATTTTGGACAAGTTTGCTACATGCACCTACCTGATTTTTTTAATGCACATTTGTGTACATAAACTAGTTACTGGTACTGATAAGTATGAAACATGTAAATGTTGGAGCGCTGAATGAGACGGTGATGGTACCATGGTACCAAAACGAGTGTTTGTTGTACTCAAGCTAGCTAATCTGAAAAGTAAATAAATTATTTCACAACAAATAACAAATATCTTCGTCAGTCATTTTTCTAAAAACAAAGTAAAATTATGTCATAATGAAAATATAATAAATAATAATAATAATAATAATCTAATTCTAAGTTTAAATTTCATCTTCCCTTGACAGTTGGAAAATAAGAAAACTAACTCTGAATTTGTAATAACACTGACTGTTTAGATTAGACTGTCAGCAACTAGATTATGATAGAACGCCTGGAATACCTAACCAGTAGTTTGCAAACTTAGTAGTACACTTGAACGGTATTTTGTTATTGCGCATGTGTATGACTGTCACAAACTATCAGTAATGACAGGCTGGAACAAAGATATTATTACAATTGTTACATCTTAACGAACAAAAATTAGGTCTGTTCATTTCGCTATTCTGCGTCTACGGTTTACTGCCGTTCCCATATACTCTGTATGGACGTGGCAGTAAACCGTAGACTCAAAGTAGCGAAACAAACAGACCTATTATGATTTTCAAAAATATTGTGACACATTCATAATGAGTAATAACACGTGATGATATATTTATTTTATTTACATTTATTATTAATTTAATGAATAATTTTTAATTATCCTCATATAGATATATTTTACGATAAATTGGAGATATGAATACATACTATAAATAAATTGAAATGTCACAGATTACAAATTTGCAATTTTCTATTATTATAAAATATAATTTTATATTTAAGTTACCTGTCATTTGCAAATAATTTCATATTATTAATTTTTTATAACTCATTGACGCCCATCTATTTGTAATGTTTTTATACGCATATTTGTCATTATCATCATCATCATTACCATTATCAACAGCATTATCATCAGTATTGTTATCATCATTAGTGGCGCGATATAACAACTACAAGTGCAGCTGAAGTTGCAACAAAGTAGAAATGTCCATGTTGATTGCCGATTTTACATGTAATCGACGATGATTTATATTACAAATGATACACTAATAAATATACCAGATGGTGAAGGTTAGGGTTGAACATATATAGGAATATAAATTTTGACATTAGTTTTATGCAATTTCCTGTTCTGTTTTCTTAACAATAATGCAGTTTTTTTCTGTAAAATGAACAAGAGAGCAGGAAACTAATATCAGATGTTAAATTCCTATATTTACTTCTAAATGACACCACCTGACATAAAAAAGAAACTATTCTGTGCCTCGTCACTTTTTACAGAACTTCTGCAAAAAAATTAAAATATTTCCAATTTGACTCCTTTTATGTATAACTTGCTGTACCCTTTGCAAATATTTGCAACAAACGATATTATGCAATAATGGTATGTCTTTTCTAATTCTAGATTAGAAATTGAAACTGTAAAATCTGTAATGATGGGCTGCTCCGAGGCCACACGAGAATACAGGCCGGAATGCTTATCCCTGCCCAATGCGTTCTTCAAGATATGAGGCCAGCGCGCTAGTCTAGCCTTTAAAAAACAGTAGAAGTAAAGCAGTCAGCACGAGTATGGACGCACGGCACAACGCAGCACGAAACGTCAAATTTCGATTGTTTTTTGTTGAAGGACATTGCAAAAATGGTTTTAAAATGCTTTGTGCCAATGTGCAGGAGCAATTACCATGGCTAAATTGATATACCTGACATTTGAGAAATTAGAAGCTAAATAAGTTTTCATAATATCTGGTGAATGTGTATCATGCAAAACATCAAATTTAGTTATGACATTTTTTAGGGATATTCATCAACATTTTACTAAGTAATTATAGAAAAAAACTGTAAAGAACAAATAAAAAGTAGTTTAACAAAAAATAAATATATTAGCGAGCACCTAAATCTATTTTATTCCAAAGTAATGGTTATTTTAAATATATAATATGTGTACCTTATGTATGTCATTCATTTTTAGTTTCATTATTATCATTTTGATATTACGTTCTACGTTATATTGTTTTTATTTGTTAGCTCCAGATCTGAAGATTAATTAATATTATTATTTTTTTATTATTTCTTGTATTTAAAAGTAAAACATGAGTTTATTCAAAACATGAGTTTATTCGTATATTTAGGCCACTTATAATTAGTTTTTTATTTAATTTGTTTAGTTATGTATATAAAATAGTTATTATATAATATATGAATAGTTGTTTACGAGTTGTATAACTTTATAATTTACATTTTACAATCCTATTTGTTTAAAATTCCGCATATTTCCTATGCTTACACTGCTATCGTTAAAGGCGTGGCGTGACAGCAAGAGGCTTGCTGTGACGTCACGAATTGAGCATTCAGGCCTGTATTCTCGTGTGGCCTCGGCTGCTCCTATGTCAAATTTCAAACTATCTTAGATCTATTATAGTAGCACTGGAATAGAAAGAACGGAATTTATTGTTAATTATTTGATGAAATTTTTTGGATGATATTCTACAAAACATAATAAAATTGATCTGTGACCAGTATGCAGGTCTTTATGGTGCTCCATTGTCTAATATCTGTGTTCTCACTCAAAGGCTTCTTCATTGTTTATTCGTTAACACAATCAGAATTGCAGACGAGAAAGTTACAGATCATCGTATTCAATACTCGAAATACTCATGTAAAACTTGTGGAATATAAAAGAAGTACATCCAAAGTATGTATGTCCAAGTAGTCATGACTAACTAGTCCTTCTTGTACAATAACCCAGTAATATTCCGTAGTAAATCCCGTAAGCACCGACATTTCACTTACAAAAGCGTGACTAAACACCCACAAACCATTTCTCGCAATAACTAGCGATTTGCTCCAAATGTCTTTCTCTCACGCTAACTGAATAACTGAAACCAACCCTGCACGATCCAGATCGAGTCTTTCTGAATCGCTGCGATTCCAATAAGTGAAATTCTGCTGGTATAGTCTTAGAGCCCCCAATTTTTGATCGGCCGACAGTTTAGTCGGTAGCAATGACGACTATAGTGATTCCGAATCGTTGGGTGTGCGCACTAAATATAGTCTTCATAGTAATTAAGCAACCGATTAAACTGTCGGCAGATCAAAAATCGGTAATCTACGGGGGCTCATATTCAGCCAGAAAGCCGATTTTAGTGCCATTTGTTCCATCTCTACCTGACCCTTTTGCTTACAAAAAGTATAAGCTATACAGGGTGTAAATGAAATAAGTGCATTAAATTTAACCAGTAATGTAGCTCGACGAGAACAACAATATTTCTTAATAACTTTTTTTTCTGTCTTTTAGATTTTGAGTTAAAATTCTTTAAAGATTTGCTGCATATTTCGTTACCCGCCCATGGAGAACAAATGGCTGCTGCCGTATTCAAGTGGGATATAAACAGCTCAAAAATTGTCGGTTATCAGTTACACTTGCAGTCACAGTAATTAATAAACGAATCAACGGAAATAACATTTATTATTAATTAATTCGTAATAGTACAATTTTTAAAATAAAGAAATTTAAATTTTGGATAATAAAATTATAAAGTTGTGTATTAAACCAGGCTTTAATAACCTATGAATATAGGAAGACAAGGAGGAACGAGGGGAGGCAGAGCAAAAGCATATTTATTAGGTTATGAGATGATTATTTATCGTCGACAAATCATAATAGTTTAAATACGTTATTCAAAAAATGTAAGTACAAACTTTTGTCCATTTAAACGAGGTACATGAGTACCAATAATTAGTCGTCCATTTATTGTTCCCGCTCAAACATTTTTTAATGAAAATTTTTATAGCATTTTCGTCTTTTGAAATGTGTATTGTGCATAATAAATACACCTTCCCAAGTAAATTCAGTCTCATTAATGAACAATATGAGCCATTCCCAAAATCGAAGTCTGCTGAAAACATTGATCTTTTTGCACATGATATGGATACAACCGTTTCTTTATTTAAAATTGTCATATGTGACACTTCGTATTGTGATAAAGATGTACAAGATTAACAAATGTGCGAATATTAAGAACAGTATGATTTGGAAACGCTCCGTCTAAATGCGTTGGCAATATTATAATACTGTCTTCATATCAACCACAAATTAGAATGTAGTAAAGATACGAATAAATAAATAAACCATAGGTAAGTAATTACAATATCTGTGTACTCGCTATTTGTAAACGTAAGCATTTTGACAGAATTTTACCTGATAAACAAGTTTATTACTAATGTCAAAATATAATTGCAACAACTGACAAAACTGTCAATTGCTAAAACAATTTTTTTTATAGCTATTGCTACTGCATTCAATTATTAGAAAAATGCGTGGAACGACTCGTCAATTTACGGGGTGGTAAAAATGCTAAAAAAATATGCGATTTCGAGAAAAAGTTATTAAGAAATATTGTTGCTCTCGTCGAGTTACGTTACTGGTTAAATTTAATGCACTTATTTCATTTACACCCTGTATAATTCAAAAAATTGACTCCGTCGTGTTCAGCAATAAAACTATCATATATCACAATTATGGATGTCAACTGCTATTATTTGCACCGCTCTATTTAAAAGAAGTGAATCGAATCAAGCAGCACCAAAATCCTCCAGCGGGTCAAATAGTACCACATCAATTCTGCTCCTGAATTTCGCGTCCATAAAAATTATGCCGTCATATTTATCGTAGGCGGCCACGGAAGGCTGTTAGAGGCGGGTGGTGGGGGTATCTAAATATAGCATCGCGTTTATCACAAAAGGAAAATCTGCAGACAGGCGTGCGCTGCATAACGGCCTTAATATGCAAATTGGGCCACTTTATCAGGGGTGTCCTGCTGCCCAGTAGGCCAATAACTACGCAGATCTGGACGTGGACACCCCTAGCATTCAAGATAAAAGTATAAATCATTGAGGAGTTTCGGATGTGGATGTGGGTAATGAATTTAGGGAGAATAGGCTAAAATGTAAGGGTTAAATTTAGTAGATTTTTTGTGACAATTTTATCGTGAATCTTGTAACCTATATATTTTTTATAAAGTGGCATATCTCTTCACGTTATTCAGATCTAGATTGAAGATTTGTTAGTCCAAAACTGAATTATATATTCTACTGAAATGTGTATACGAACAGATGTATATCACATCGAAAAACTGATATACTTATTTCAGTTATATGGGGGTCACGGTAAATTTATTGACAATAAGATAAACAAGCAAATCGGAGAAAATAAGAATCATTTTAAACAGTTATGTATCTGTAATTTAAAATTAAGTTACAAAAGTTATAATTAGAACAAAGCTAAAAAAAAATTAAAATATCGTGGTGAGGGAAAATAATGTAACGTTTTTATTTATCTGCGTGACGTGTAAATATTAGACAATTATTATTAATTAAAATAAAGGTTTATTAAACTATAACTAAATATTAAAAAGGTATTAAATAATGACGATTACTAATATTAAACAATTATTAAAAATTAATTAACACTAAAACTATAATTAACTAGATAACACTAACACTATTTATTTATTTAACCAATTAACTATTATTTATTTCCACGATATTACTAATTATTTATTTCCACTATTTGTGACACTATTTATCTATATCACGTTCAACTGTCCGCCTACCGACCTCCACAGCGTCTATATACTTGACTGACTCTATAGCGTCTGTATATTCAACTGCTCGGACAGAAGTCACACCTTTCACCTCACTGTCTGTCTATTTATGTAACTAACTTTCTCCATCCACAGCCTCAGTATCACTAACTATCCGTACATCACAACTCTTCAACACCAATGCCCAGTATCCACTCCCACTCGCTGTTACTGTTCTCTTACACTATTGCTTCCCAATACTCGTCATCACTACCGAGTATTCACATCCACAGCTAGCTATCCCAATACCAGTAACTTCCCGAGTACCTACTCCACTCCACATTTTACTGCATACGCTCACTACAATACTACTGTCCTTCTCAAACTCACTAGCACTGTATGTGAATATCTTTATGTCTCTGAATGTAACTAACTAACTAACTCTCGGGCATACCTGCGTCCCTTTTATACGAGCTTTTATAAAGCTGTCATTACTTTCTAGAGAGCTCTAGAATTTTTGACCTCGTAATAACACAATACTGGAATAGTTCCATTCATCGTAGAATAGAACTATTCAAGTATGGTTCATAATATTTTGAAATAAACAAAAATGTATTTTAAATGCTGATAATAGCAGTTTCGTCTGCCCAAACGTCCAACAAACAATACAAAAATGTAATTTTAAATCATTTTCTTACAATTACTTGATCCAGATAGCCAAATTACTCTCCCACAAAATTAAAATAATGATCTTTAACAATTTTTTTTTGTAATTTTGGACAATAATGAATGTCTAAAATAATTATTACAGTTTCTAATGTTTTCTTTCTTTGTAGGTAAGAACCGGTTTCATCCCTTTGTTGAATACAGTTATAAAATAGTAAGTACAGACCTCCAGTTAATTTACATTGATTTATTATTAATTTTCGGCGTATCAGCTTTACAATGAGCTAACGGGTATATCGACCAAAGTTAATAA
>OY720450.1:69808844-69901344 GCA_963082715.1 Harpalus rubripes
CCAACACCAACCGACAATTTTTCTGCTGTGTTTATCTAACTTTAATTCAGACAGCAGCGACGCTTCCATGAGCAGGTAACCAAATTTGAAACAAATCTTTAAAGAATTTTAACTCAAAAATTAGAAGAGAGAAAATAGGTTTATTAAGATAAATTATTGCTCTCCACGTGTTACGTTACTGGTTAAATTTAATGTACTTATTTCATTTATACACTGTATACATATATATATATATATATATATATATATATATATATATATATATATATATATATATATATATATATATATATATATGTACATATACAGGATGTAGCAGCTAAACGAGCTACCTCAAATAATTTCTATATTATTAAAGATACAATAAAATAATATGACGCAATCTTATAGAAGATCAAGGGGGACATCACAATACAGAAGAAAATATTTTTTTAAACCAGTGGTTCTTAAGTTACAACACAAAAGTAATAGTTGATTACAACCAAGTACTTTGATGAGAAAGAGTTTTTTATAGTTTAAAAGTGAAGAATCTATTATAGATGATTGGGCCTTAGGAATCCATGAATAAATGTTCATACGTCGTAAGATGTATTATAATGACATTTATTGAACGTTTCGACTGTATACAACAGTCATCATCAGCTATAAATAATTATACAATTTAATTGCTAATTTTACAAAAATATTTATAAAAATGTAAATAAAGTTAAACCAACACTCACCAATTCACAACCTAGTTGATTGATATGTAAAACAACCCTTAAACATACTTAGGAATGAGGCAAACTTGAGAACAAAAGTCAAGAATAACAAAAATCAAGACTAATAAAACCATGATGTTCTCTCTGTGGAAGTTGGAGCGATTCTAAATTTTAACGACGGTCGACGGAAAGACAAGATGGCGACACCGACAGACACACCAACACAAAACTGTTTTTTTAGATAACAAGAAAAAGAGAAAATAATGAGAACTTCTTACTAAACAAACCAGCTGTCAAAATACATTATTTGAAGAATGCGCCAAAATTCAACTTAGAATCTTCTAATAAAATTGTTCATATGTTTCAGATTATTTTTGTAATCAGTTTGAAAATTAATGTTACGGTGTCTATCTTTATTAATGTAAAAGGCTTCTTTGATGAGTCTATTATGATAATGTGGTTCAGTGTCAATAATTTGTGTGTCATTAAACTTAAATTTATGACCAGTTTCTTGATTGTGTTTAGTTAATGCACTATGGGAAGGGTTTAAAAGTTTACAATGATATTCATGTTGATAAATGCGCTTATATAGGGGCTGTGTAGTTTCTCCTATGTAAAATTTTTTACATGAACCACATTCGATCTTGTAAACGACATCTCTAATATTGTTTTTTGGTATTTTATCCTTTAAATTTGTATGTAAGAACTAGATAAAAAGTTATTAAGAAATATTGTTGCTCTCGTCGAGTTACATTACTGGTTAAATTTAATGCACTTATTTCATTTACACCCTGTTTAAGGTTATGATAGAAAAAAGTGACAGATCTGTTCATGCACAGTAAAAGCACTTGTACGGATGTGCCTCACTATCGTGTATTTGTGTACAAAACTGTGACGCCACAAAACCAAACTCAGAATCTTTATAAATAAAATTATCAATGAAAAGTATAATAATATTAAATATTTTTGATGTATATATGCATAATATTAGGTAAATTTTTCATTTATGAAAAAAAATCATTTTTTTTTCTTTTTGGTATGACCCCATTCAAACAGCAGAGGGCAGCAGCGATGCTTACATGAGCGGGTAACCAAATTTGAAACAAATCTTTAAAGAATTATTAAGATAAATTGTTGCTCTCGACGAGTTACATTACTGGTTAAATTTAATGTACTTATTTCATTTATACCCTGTATATATTATCGAGCATTTATTTTCTTAATACACCTTCAAAACTAAGGAGGTTATTATTCTGCCGCAACCTGTATCATAGAGCTACCTGATTCTGATTATATGATTTATTGGTTCATTTTATAACCCATTGTCGATTAACCCCCTAGCTGGCGGCTGGCCAGTATATTCGATTGAGAACCTTTAATACAAAACGTAACAATACACAGTGTATTGTATTTTATCTCATTCAACCACGGTGCCCCGGCATTTATTCATCATTATTGAGCTAATATTACGTTTCAAATAGATATTTTGACCTCATTATTTAAACAGAATTAATGATTTTCAGCTTTAAATGAATATTTATTGTAGTGCATTTTGCAGCGATTGAAAAAACCAATGAATTATAGTCCAGTACACTTGTCCACATATACTACAAAATTCAATTTGTTAAAATGACATCAAAAATGAATTAATTTAATCATCTTTACTTCCATCTATCAAATGAGGATTTCATTTTCAGTGTTAAAATATATTTATAAACTTAATTGCGCGCAGCAGTATGAAATTCCATATCACCACTACTTACCCACTCTCCGAACTTAGAAGAAGAGAGACATACGTTGGCTTATAAGGAAGAAAAAGACAAGACTAATCTAGGTGGCGTTAATCAATACAGTGATTTAATTATGTAAAAACCCGTCATGGAGCAGTTGATTTATCTCTCCCCTAGCTCAGGGGTGGACTCGCCTAAATTAGGATCTGCTGGAAAATTGCCCTGTGAATGATTGGTGAGCTAATAGAGGGGTGCATTATTACTGGATGACACTAAAGCTGGACAGAACAGAACCGTATTTTATGTTTTACTGGTATGACAATGGAAAAGACATGTATCAATGATTGAGATGACTAAAAACATAGATATATTACAGTAGTCAATATTAATTTTGTGTTTGGTTTATAATACATCAATTTACATGGTATGTTATATAATTACACACGGTTTTAAAAAATTTGATGGAGAATTAAAAATATTGAAATAAATCGTTGATTTCTTGAACTTTAATTAGTTTGTTTTCTTTACTGGTAACAGTAGTAGACTTTCCACTGCGATTGTTATCTTCATTCTTCAATTTTTTCCCTCCTACGGTTCAGTTCATCAGCTCACCTTTTTAACAGTGTATGTGAAGGACATGATGTTCCTAACATATCTGCATGTCTTTATGAATTTGCTTCGATATTAGCCCCTAAATGCACATTTTAATGTAAACAAATTCTAGTTATGTCAAAAATTGACAGATTAATGTAAAACTTCGCAAATACAATAATGCCAAGGATATTAATATATACACTGGATTGCTAACTTGTATGTTGTGCACGTAGTCACCTGTGAGGCAAACAACTGGAAGCCAGCCAGAAAAGGCAAAATACGCGCCAAATTTAAAATTACATATAGATACAAATTATAAATGGGATGAATTATTTTAATAATATAATATACATTTATTATATATATATATATATATATATATATATATATATATATATATATATATATATATATATATATATATATATATATGAACAACAATACTTACTTCAAAAATTGTCGCGGGTTATCCTTGCTATGTCTATTTATGCACCCAAAAGCACTAAAAGAAGACGGCATATTGCCTTTTATTATGGAAATATCTCACTTTTTATTATTTTATTTATTCACTAATAATGCAATAATATACCAACGAATGTTTGACGTTTCTGCGTCTGATGTTGCCCTCTCTGTGTTATATCGCGAACAGTCTACTATTAGATTTTGTTTTTAATTGGCTTGCGTTGTTTCACAATTGTGTTTTTGTAACTTGAAAAAATGAATACCAAAACTAATTCAGCTTTTTATATTTATCTAAAATTTATTATACCGGCCCGAATTTTGCGGGCGTAAGTTTTATGCGTGAGATTAGGTTACGTTAAGGGTCATTTAGAACATTTGAAGAGCCAGGCAAAAAAGATGAATGTCACAAAATGTATAGCGAATTTGAAACTTTGAAATATTATTTTTGAAGTAAGATATTGTATTTAATCTTTGTCCAAACCTCAGATTGGACATAATTATACCCACAGTTGGTTCGAGTTTCAACTTAGTTGGGTCGAGTTTCAACTTACGTGGGACTTAACAGTCTAACCGAATCTAAACAAAAATGCTTGGACCGTCATCTTCTTTAGCTCCTGTATTTTAGAAGCGTTTTTACCTTCTTTGCATGCCCCTTCTTCAATTAGAAGGACCATTCATCTCATTTTTTAAGCCGGTACCCCACTGTAATTTTTTTTCTATAAAAAGGTACGTAAATATTTTTATAATAACCGTTTTGACAGTATTTTTATGAAAACTGTATTTACATGACGTCACGTAATATTTTTTATGTGACGTCACATAAATACAGCAGTTTGTATTCATTTTGTTGAAAGCTGCGTTATGATTGGATGTTGATGCGGGCATGCGCATTGCGGTTGCTTGAACCATGTGTAAAATTATTTTCTAAAGAAACAGCGTTGTTGTTATTCCCTGACGTTATTTGAACTCAGCGGTGAGCGTGTGTTTATATTGAAATTGGAAATAATATAAAGCAAAATAATCAAAATGTGTAGTATGGTTGCATGAACAGACAGCGTTTTAATTGATTTGTATAGAAATGAAGAAGTTTTATACCACACAAAATCGCCTGAATATTATAATAAATACGCCAGGAAAAGTCCGATTTTCAAATGCTAAATGTTATTACCTTATCAGGCAATACAACATCAAAAACTAAGTATTAAAGTTAATTATTATTTTCATGCGTTATTCTTTGCATTTCTTCTTCTTTTAAATTTTGATCCGAATCCTATTAGAAAACTTATTAATCGTTACCAACAAAGTTTTTCAACCAATAATTTTATGTGGTATTAGTATAAATATCTTGATCTATAATATATAGAAAGTAATATGAAGTAAATGAGAAGCCCATACAAATCCGCCTCGTTCAAGCATTTTAAGATGAACTCTATTCACCTATATACTCATGTCGTACCCTTTAAGTAGTGACGATAAAAGGATTAATTTTTCAAAATTTATGTGTACACTAGATAGAACAATGCCCATCTTTCATGTGCCGAAATACATTGCCTTAGATAAGTGTCACGTTTCTCATTTTAATTTCGAACCATGTCCATGATTTTTAAGAAATGGTCTTTCATTCGAAGAAAATTTCTGTAATTTATTTTATCTTCTATTCGTTATTCGTTGTGTGCGATAGCTAAAACACTGCGATTTTTATTTCTTTTCTCCAGCCATAGTCTAGTCCGCCAGCGATGTTCTGATTTTTTTATTTTTTGTATAACTGTGTAACCCATTACCTACTTATTGCAACTAATAATTTTTTATTTGAATTGACGTTATTCATAATGAAATTACAATAACGCAACTACCTCTACAGAACAATGGCCACAAAATGAAGTTTAGTAGTATCTTTGACGCCAATTCTCCTTCATGAGTTATGCAACACTCCATAAAACCCATAAAAAAATTACAGTGGGATGCAGTACTTTTCATGGAACGTTTTTATAAAAAAAATTATAATTTTTTTTATAAAAATTTTTACAGTGGGATATCGGCTTTAGAAAATGGACATTCATCCTTTTTGCCTTGGCTCTTCTTTTGCATTCGAAAAATATCCAATTTCTTTGGTCGCGTTTGAATTCAATTAACAGCTTTTGTATCCCCCTCATTATTATAATAGCACTGCTCTATCCGTTTTCTGATCACAATATTCTATGATACCTTTGGTATACGTTACGTATAAAGCTCAGCATCAGACAAGCATCACAGCACACAGCGTTGCAGAAAGCAGATCGACGCCAACACGTATCACATCAATAGAGACGGGGTAGTGTAGTGCAGCGTACTATATTGTAATCAGTGACACGACATGTGTACAGGACAATTAGGAGTAATGATTGGGGGATGTAAAGGGAGGAAATTTGATTTGGGAGTTTTGTTTTACAAAAGAATGATTTTTCAAAATGGAGTTGAACACGGATAATAACATTTTTGATCTGATTTATGAGAGTGATTCTAAAAGTAACAACTGACAATTTTTTTAGAAAAAATAACATTTTGCGAAGCGAAGTAATATTCTTACAGAACGTTTTGATAAAATTCAATAGATGACGTTCTTACGAGGTTTGTTAGAAAAGTATCCAATTTTTGACCGGGGAAAAAACTGGCTTACCTGGAGCGTTAGAAACCTAATCATCTTCAAAGTAGTCTCCTTGGAAATCCACACACTTTCCCCAGCGGTGCCACCATTGTTGGAACCATTTTGAGAAAACCTCTTTCGGAATGGAGTTTAGCTCGGCTGTTTTCGTTGCAGCCATAATGTTCTCTCTTGTCTGAAATGGCGTTCCTTTCAATGGCCTCTTGAGTTTGGAAAACAGCCAGAAGTCGCAGGGTGCCATATCAGGAGAGTAAGGAGCCTGTTGAACTACAGGAGTCTTGTTATTCGCTAAAAAAGTCTGAATCAAGTGCGAGGAATGTGCTGAAGCAATGTCGCGATGGAGTCGCCAATTTCCTATTGACCACAACTCCGATCTCTTCCGCCGCATAGCATCACGTAGGCAACGGAGGACATCCCTGTAGTACTATTTGGTGATTGTTTGATCCTGTTGTGTGTATTCGTGGTGTACCACACCGCGGTAGTCAAAGAAAGCAGTTAGCATTACTTTGACATTACTGCACACTTGGCGGGTCTTCTTTGGTCTATGTGATGTCCATAGCATCCTCCCCGATAGCCGTCTGAATCTTCCGAATGGTTTCCACCTGGCTGTCGCCCAGTTTCAGGCAAAATTTGATGCAATAGCGCTGCTCAAATTGTTC
The DNA here is from genome assembly GCA_963082715.1 of Harpalus rubripes. Classification (NCBI taxonomy): domain Eukaryota; kingdom Metazoa; phylum Arthropoda; class Insecta; order Coleoptera; family Carabidae; genus Harpalus; species Harpalus rubripes. The sequence continues at coordinate 69,815,632 of OY720450.1, forward strand.
CATCATTTTCCTTGCAATGAAAAACCGACGAGAGCACTACACACTACCTCACTCAAATGCTGCTTGCCAGTAGCAGACGCTATCGACAGGCGATAAATAATTCACGCATGCTCACGAAGGTTCAAGGTCGGCTCACGCAAGCGCGCTTGATTCAAATCCATCAGGTTTTCGCAAAAAAATAAGGTCGGATACTTTTCTAACAAACCTCGTAGATGTTTGCATCGTAGTAAACCAGTGTTTCTCAATATTTGTAAAATCGAGGCACACTTTTCGAAGAAAAAAATTTTCGCGGCACACGTACGTTAAGTAGTAAAAAATAAACTAAGTAAACGAACTAAAAATAATTTCAACAAAACCTGTATAATAGCATCTGTCCAAGATATGCAGTCATAGTACGTATGGTATGAACACGTTTAACGAGAAAACATTATTTTTCAGTAACAAAATAGCAAAAAAACATATTTATCTTCACGGTTTGAGTAAAATTAATTTAAATATTTGCTAGAAACAGTTGTATTATTTTAAGAAATGATCGTCGGATAACTGTCAAATATCAATGATTAAAATCGAGATTAAAATATAGAACCGAGATCAAGTGAATGGTTTCGAAAAGTTACAATTAATTTGAGATATGTGTTGCCTTTGGCGCCAGTTCATATAGTTTGAATTCCCTAGCATAGGTTTCATATAGGAGTTTAATTTTACAGACAAAAAAAAATTAATAATAGATGGAGTCTAAGGTTAAACAGAGTTGGCCTGATTTAAATAATTTGATTTAAATCACGATTTAAATCATGATTTAAATCAACTGATTTATTTAAAAAAATCATTGATTTAAATCAAATTTCATAAAATAGTACATTTTTTGTCGAAAAATCATTTGTTTTTTAAATTATTTTAGATATCTACAGAGTTAACAAAAAAACCTTTTATGGTAATATAATATAAAAATATGTAAACATATACCGGGTGTCTACTTTTTTATGGACCATAGGAAATATAATGGCAAAATTTAAATTCTACCCTATTAATTTTAGAACTAAAGTATAAATACAAAAAATGTTCATTATTAAATACTGCATCAAATAAGCCTAAATTTATTGATATAATAGGTTCTTATCATGAGATAAACGTAAAATAAAATATCCGTTATAAGCTTTTTACAGAGTGCCATGCAAGACATGTTTTATTTGGGTAGGCAGGGTTTAAGTTTAAAGTTTAAACAGGCGCGCGTGGTCTCGTTATATACTACGTATAAGGAAAGATTCAAATGCATTCTTTGGGGTTTTATTACCGTTTTCGTTTATGAAATAAAATATATTGCTTTTAAAATAATTAAAAAGGCAATAACATCAACAGGTTTTTAAAAATAAAAAAAATAAAAAAACATGATTTATTTGATTTTTTTAAATCAATGATTTTTAATTTTTTTAAATAAATTACGATTTTTGCCAACTCTGATGTTAAATGTAACTAAAATAATTCGATGGTTTGTTTATTGAACGAATCTGGAATATGCTTTGCATAAGAGATTTACTATTATGAGATTTCTGGTTATTTAAAGTTGAGCAAAAATTTTCACGAGGATTACAATTATGTTCTCAGCGTTATGAACTGAGTTTGAATTTGGCGCCTAAATTTGACCGTTACACTTTTCTGGTCTATTTTCTTCGAAGGACGGAAAATATGTGATTTTCAATGGAATTTTTTCTTTTTTTTTCTTAAAACTGATATATTTTTCCTAAATATACTTATGTTTTCATTTTTTATAAGATATTTACAACAACAATATTATTTTCTTTAACCCTAAACTATTTGAAATTTAGAATATCTATTTTTATGAATTCATTTACTTGGCAAAATTTTTGTGTGAGACTGTCACATTAGAACCACCTTAAACGTCTATGGTTTTGCTGTTATTCTTCTTTTTGAAGCACCCTTATATAACAAACCAATTCTCAAACGAATACAGCACTAAATATGTACATTTTATATCATTGTCATTATCTTATCTGTATCTATTCCCTCAAACAACATTCATTCAATATCACAAATCATCCTCATTTCCATCATATTCTCATTCGCGTAATGACCGCCCTATCCCTAGTTAATCTAAGTATCAACTTCAACAGCCCTCAACCCTATGGAAATGCACGCACATGATGAGCTCGATGAGTTTGGGGTTACACAACGACCATTGAACGCATCAATAATTAGCTATTGAAGCTGTGGACCATGTAACACAAGCTCTCAGAAGGTTATCTCTTGTGGTTGTTGACCGTTGACCAGTAGGAAGGGACAGAGAAAAGGAAGAAGGGGACTAAAGTATTAGAATTTGAGGGTTGTGTGAAGGTTTAATGAAGTTTGGTATCAGGAATTGTAAAAGAGGTTTATTTTATACCGGTGTCCCAAGAAATAGGCTAATCCCTGAAAAAAATATATTTAAATCAGTAGCATATTTATTTGAAATAAATTGTGAAAAATTGTCAGCCATCGGTATTCGAACCTGAGACACCTATATTGTTGGGATAGTGCTCTACCAACTAAGCTGCTTTCTTCTCGATGGCTGAACAATCTTTCACTTTTAAGGTCGTATAACTGCTGAGGATTTATTAATCGTCACATGATTAGATGTGGGATTGCCAAGCAACCACTGCCTTTAAACATTTAGTGTACGAATCATAATTTACTCAAGGCCCTACCAGACCAAATTTTAATATTATCAATGAGTTAACAGTTTGTATATTTGAAATAAATTCTGAAAAATTGTCAGCCATCGGGATTCGAACCCGAGACATCTATCTTGCCGGGATAGTGCTCTACCTACTAAGCTATTGGCTGCTCTCCTCTCGATGGCTGAACAATCTTTCACTTTTAAGGTCGTATAACTGCTGAGGATATACAAACTGTTATCTCTTTGTTAAAATTAGCATATCTATACCCAAATTCAGGCATTGTCCTAAAGATTTATATAGAACTATTTTTGAAAACTTGCAAATTCTCAAACCCGAATTTTACTACTTTAACGGATATTACAATCTAGTTAATTTAAACTTACATATATGAATTACATACTTAAATCTAAAGAAAAAACATAAACCTAATTTTCATTTGTGAATGTACCTTAAAGGTGCATTCACAAATGCTAATTAGGTTTATGGTTTTTGTTTAGGTTAAAGTAAGTCATTCGTAAGTGTAAGTTTAAATTACCTGAAAATTAGTTTTGATATGTACAGACATCTATGTAAATGCTTCAAACACAAGATTAAAATATCGGTAGAGCAGTACTAAAAAGACACCTGTGCGCCCTGAAACTGTCATTCGCTTGGTATTATTGGTTTTCAGCAATTAAGTTACAACAGTCTCCATGTTCTTCTCGCATTTGTTTAAAAAGCCGAATCCACCAAGTGGATACTAAATAAAGATGGGTGTATATATCTATATCACTTCAGACTTGTTCTCATTGGTGAAGTTTGTGACGTCAAACTAAATCATAAACCTAAAGTTTGGACCTTGCAATGTTTAGCTTTATGATTTGGGTTTAGAGACAGTAAATTCTGAAGTGTGAATGGAGTCATTACATAATATGGGGCCAAAGTCATTTGTGAATGCACCTTTAGTCTTACAGATCTGCAAATCTGCAAATGATAAACAAAATTGCAACCAAAGCGGCCACTCTCATGTATAATTTTATATTTCAAATGCGTTTTGTTAGTTTTTTTTTACAGATTTATAGATCTGTAATGGCTACAATTTTGTACAGAATACGCCCATTAATTTCGAAATCTATTCAAAATTTATAGTGCATTGTGGAAGCCTTTTATTGGGTAACTATTGGCTTCCCCAATATTAATAAAGAAATAAATATGTATATAGTAATGCTCTTCTTTCGTTTCTAAGGTGCCATAAAAAATTAGTAAATAAACGAAAACCAATGTATTACTGTCAGTTTAGCATTTTTGGTACGTGCATTTCTGTTCATTTGCAATGTCTTGCAAAGCAAATAATTGCAACGAAGTTCCTTTAGACATTCTGGGATTAACATATCCAATGTACAAAACACAACTATTAATATAATAATAATAAATAATAATAAACCAAACGGAGAAAATGATTGAGAGAGCTTAAAGATACAGCCAGGATATTTATCTTACTGACTCGGAAGCAATTATAACAAGAAACTTACTCATAGTAATAGTAATTTGTAGGTCTGGATAGATATAATAAAATTCGTGCTATCTATTGTAATACGGGTAGCATTTATAATGTACAATAAAAGTTAAGGTAGTTAAAGAAAATTGCATGCCCGCAATTAACTAAGGGTATAATTTAACAATTTTGTAATGAATTTTTTTAATTTATACTTGCCGTATTGCATCTAACTTTAATTTGTGTTGCGTGGTTAAAGGCCGTCGCGCACTTAGCGAGGCGCAGCGCGGCGAAGCGAAGAGCGGCGAAGAGTCATTTTTAGAACCAACGCGCACTTGCGAGCAGTTTTCAACGAGAAACCTCCGCGTTTACTTCAAAAGATGGACAGCTCGGAGGAAACGCAACAACGCAGGCACTATCAATACGAGAAAAATTTATATATTATTGTATTTCATCCGTAGGTTCAAGTGCAGTGGCAAAATTCCACGGTACAGAGAGACCGAAAAAAATGTTTCAATTTTTTGATATATTCTACCACAATCTGTAACCAAGTAGTTAATCTCCTTTTCTGTTGAGTCCGCAATACTAGTTTGTACAATAGAAATCGTTTAATATATAAGGAATTTTCAGAACTAAATTTTTTGAAAAATTCTTCTACATTGTATAACTAAATAGATAATCTCCTTTTTAATTGACTTCATTTTTATTTATAATAATATATTTAGTTTTTTTGTTTTAAGTAGTAGTACATATTCAGTTGTCATATCCATATCTATTGGATCAAATATTTAATGAATTGCTTAAATTTCAACATTTTGTAATGTACATTGTTATATTTACAATTAATAAACTTAATATACATAGCATATCATACCAGTTATATTCATTTCTTCTGCTACTTCTAACCAACAGTTGTTTTTCAATGTCTGATTAGAATACTCGACACATCCTATATCGTACAGATCTTTATATTTTGAAACCAGAAGAACTAATTTCTCTTCTGTGTTTGACATTTTCATAAAACCTGTACGTATTGTTTGATATGAAACGTGTGAAATTTAATTCTAAATCGACTATTTCTAATGTGTCTCGGGCGTATTCGTTCTGATTTAGGTAGCTGCGCTGCGCTATCGCATACTTTAGCTCAGCGAAGCGAAGAGCAGAGAAAAATATTTACCCCGAAGTATTCCGGCAAGTCGCTTCGCTGCTCTGTTCTTCGCTTCGCCAAAGTGCGCGTATACACATAATAATATATTGAATGAAAAAACGATCTTAAGTGTGTTAAGTGACCGGTTCTGTCATCAGGTTGTTAATATTATTAAAAAAAACTTCATTTTCAGTTTTATTAAAATCATAAAACGCTAATTAAACGTTTCACCTCTAGGTTATATTATATAACAAACATAATTCCATTCTAGAAAGGTTAAAATGAATTAATGCACCAATTATTCCATGTTTGCGTACAATGTTTGAGCAAGACCACACACATTGATATGTATATCCAATTAGTATTAGTGACATTTCATTCTGGTATCATCGATGACATTAAAATCAATAGGGTATCACGACAAAGGATAAAAAGAATGCTGTCATAAAGTCGTATTAGTTCGACTAATTTATGCATTCTCTTTGATCGGGACTCGTTCCAGGAATTTTAGTTATTATTTCGTAAATATTAATTGAAAGGCCTCGTGAATAGAATATGCCAAGCTTAGCTTGTTTGTGATTTGTAGTTTTAATCAGGTTAATGCAGCTGATCTGCTTTTTCTTTTCATAGCTCCTGTAATAAAATTACGAGATGGATAACAATGAAAACTAGTACGCAGGAACGTAAACATTTAGTTTATTAATTTTTTGCGCGTGTTTCCACAGGCACCTATTTACATAATAAGTGATCTTTTAGATTTTAATACCATTAGCTTTATACTTTATATTTATGTATTGATGAGAAGAATTTCATAAGTAATGCTTATGCAATAGTTATATCATTGATTAAATAATATCTGTAGGAAGATTAGCATATCTTTACTAAATTTGCGTAACACTATTTTATTCTGAAAACGTCAATACAATAAAACAAATATATCCATACCTCTAACAGGCGTGGATACAAGGGGGGAGGGGGTAATGGGGATAACCCTAGTAAATATTCTTTACTATCTGCACAACCATTATTTTTTTTAAAAAAAAAAACAACCGTTACAAATTTGTTTCTTACATATATGAGTACAACGAAATAATGGTTTTCACATCATATTAGCACCTAATTTACATAATTTTTTTAAGATATTTTTTTTTCGATATGGCGAAAGTGTTCTAACTTTACCTACATCTTTTTAATAATTAATTGCCTAAAATTAACAAAGAAAACAAATGTTATATCAAATTCTAACTAATTATTATTATCCCCCGTAAAAGAATGTTTGACAAGAAAGCGCTCGTAGCACGATGGAAACGCTTTTGCTTCTGTGAAGCGTAGTGGTTTCGATTCTACCGAACTTCTTTATTTTTACATTCCGTCATCTTTAGGTAAGGAAGGTATTGTCTTTGGTCAAAATATTCGGTGGTGAGTTTTTAGTGGATGAGCACGATTTAGGGACCCTGGAATACGATTTCACTATTTTTACGATGATGTCTGTATGTGTGTGTATGTGTGTGTGCGTGACAATTTTTTCTCCGTCGATAACTCCAACACTACAATTCTAAAAATTATAATTGTTTCGTATTAATCTTTGTTACATCCATATCGCTCTTGTTGAGTTTAATATGATGACATTAGAAAATCGCAGAACTCTGCAGTCATGCATATTTCTTTTAAAACTAATTAATAATAACATTAATGACTCCAATCTTTTATCCCATATAAATTTCCATGTTCCCCGCACATGTAATCCTAGACAGAAACTATCTTTTCATGTTGCATTAGCAAAAGTAAATTATGAGCTAAAATGCCCTGTAAGGCGCATATGTACTTATTTCAATAACATATCTAAGTGTGTAGATATAGACATTTTTAATGATAAATTTAATGTCTACAAATATAAAATAAGTAATTATCTTCTAATGTGAATGATTATTTTTTTATTATATTATATTATATTCTGTATTTTTTTATGTTACTACTCAACTACTACTGGCATTCTATATTTGGTGTTACTACATATTTTGTAATATTACCCTCTGTAATTGGGACGTAAGTCCCGTTGAGTGGTATAAATAAATATATGAAGAGCTGATTAGATTTTGGTTATAATTTAGGTTGGCAAAAACTCAGGGTTTCTCGATATATGCCCAGCCCACTGAGGTTTTTTTAAAAAAATACAAAAGCCACTTCTGTTTTTTTTTTTAAATATTGTTCATGTAATACAAGTTAAAAATAATTACAAGAAACACTAGTTTATTACATTTCAATAATGTAATACGATTTTTACTAAACGAACTTGTAATAACCAGTTCGCCGTGCCGTTTGTGTTTTGGTTTTTCGATGAACATACTATTTAGGTCGTAGTTGAGTTTCAAATATAATAGTCATCATGCCGAAAGTAGAGGATTCTGGGAGAAAACAGTCACTAGACAGTGCAAATGTTAAAACAAATTATGGTAAAACAAAATGCAAACATTGTGATATATTAATAAGTTCACAAATAGAAAGGAACATTTACAAAATTGTATAATGTACAAAAAATAGTGACAAGTGCAAGTTCATCATGGTCGTCAATACCAGTGGTGGGTGATTCGGACGGTGAAATAGAAGAACAACCCAAAAAGCGTCAGTGTAATTTATGAAACTTTGTTGTAACGACACCCCAAAAAGAAAAATGCAACATCGATAATAATATTGCTTTATTCTGCAATAACATGGCTTTTAATATCGCAAACAGCAAAAGTATGATGATCAATTCTTTACGACCTGGGTATAATCCTCCTAATCGCCATCAATTAGGAGGTAAATTATTAGACGTAGCAGCAAATACGGTGGATCGAGATTTATCAGATCATTTAAAAAATGATAATTGTTCCTTAGCTTTATTATTAGACGGGTCACTAATCAAGTATCAGAAATGATCCAATAATTGCCCCCAGTATCCATCTTAAACATGCCTAAATTTTTATAAGTGGGTTTTTTCGGGCTAGATTTTTTCATGACAACCCTGTTATAATTGGTCTACCGGAAGTAAAAGAATGCAGTTAAATATCATTTTTGTCATTTTGTTATTATAAATATTAAATAATATTTTATTCTCTGTACGGTTTGATTACACTTTTTCCTTAATATTCAATAGATATAAAGTTAAAAAATTATAAAGAAAAATTATTATTGATTGCAGTCCTGCTTAGTTTTTATTCAACATTTCTACAGTCGCTTATCATCATATACTTAAAGAAATAAAGTTTCACAAATCAGCCAGCTATGCTATAACCATGGAAACTGCTAATATATTCAAGTAATTCTAACTGACAGTGTCAAGTGCAATTTACATAGTATGTATTATAATTTTCCTGGAACTATAGACGATTTTCCAAGAAACTTTCTGTATGGAATTTGTACAAAATAAATAGAACCGACGGAAGGTAATGTGCTGGCCACATCAGATTTTTTATTTTATTCATGATATTGTGTGTCTGAATCTGTAAGATCTTACTTACTTTACATCACAATGGAGAAACTTTTCCATTTACAAATAAAAAATCTTTAATAATTATATACTCGAAAGTATTTTATTTAATGGAAAACAATTTGACAATTTTTTTCTATTTCTTTATAGCGCCATAAAATATCATTTTGAACTATTTATTACAATTTATATGACAAGAAAATCCATTCTAGCTTTCATATTATTTCAAATATCCATGCCAGACAATTTTTTACCCAATGGAAAAAATCTTTGTCTGTGTATATTTCATCGTCTAGGATAAATTTGTCAAGGTTTGTCAGTGGAATAATTTTCTGGAAACTTAGAAAACAAACTATCCGATGGGAAAAAATCTCCACCGCCGAAGAAGTCATAAAAACTAAAAAGAAGCGATTTAGTGGATGGCGAGTGAGCCCTGCAGGTCTGTTTTTCTATTTCCACACTGATTTGTAGTGCAAAAGTTATTTTGAATCGTTAGTTTTATTGGGAAACTGAATCACTGTTGAAATCTGCGTAGAGCTGGATTTATGTGACACAGTATGGTAATAAATTAGAGTTGTAGGTATTATTTTTATTGTGAAATGCCAGAGTAGATGCCGTTATCGTTAAGTGGTATAACAATTTATCATAACTATATTTTGTAAGAATAAGAATGTTTTGTTGTGGTATCTCAAATATGCAGGGAAATATTTCTGTGGTTCAATAGCAAATTCAGATATGTCTCTCTCGGTAACGTGAAAATACAATCTTGAGATATAAAATATATTTTTTGCATGATTTTTTAATTTTGTGCGTCGATCGTGCAAAAACGTAATAAACATTGCGGTAGGAAGCATTTACTGACCTTAATATTTAAATAACTATTTCGGACAATACACATTTTTCACCTTTTATTAATTTATCAATTCTTAATTTAACCAACAATTTTCATAAAAAGTGACAAAGTTACTTTGCTGTACATCTACAGATTTATTGGTTCTCAATTGAATTTTTAAGGAATATATTTTTTGCCGATTGGCATTCACAGTGTGATTTTATTCACAGTTAAGTAGGAATAAAATTTTACTTTCTCTGCCGGCGGCAGTGAAAGTAAAGTATGATTTTATTGCCTTGTAACCAGGGTTGGCAGAAATCATGATTTATATAAAAAAAATCAAAAATCATTGGTTTTTTGAAATCAAATAAGTAATGTTTTTTTTTATTTTTTATTTTTAAAGACCTGTTGGTGTTATAGCACTTTTTAATTGTCTTAAAAGCAATATAAATAATTTATTTCATAAATGAAAACGAAATCAGTAATGAAACCCCAAAGAATGCATTTGAATTTTTGCTTATACGTATAGTATATAACGCGTCCACGCGCGCCTGTTTATACTTTAAACTTAAACCATACCTACCCAAATGAAACAGGTCAAAACGTGTCTTGCATGGCACTCTGTAAAAAGCTTAAAGACGGATACTTTATTTTACGTTTATCTCACGACAAGAACCTATTATATTAATAAATTTAGGGTCATTTGTTGCTGTATTTAAGTCTGACCATTTTTTGTATTTATACTTTAGTTGTAAAATTAATAGGGCAGATATACAGATTTACAAATATATAAAAATTTTACTGTTGTATGTCCTATGGTCCAGAAAAAAGTAGACACCCGGTATATATGTATATAGTAGAATTTTCTTTTTGTTAACTCTGTAGGTATCTAAACGAATTTGAAAAATAATTGATTTTTCGACAAAAAACGTATTATTTTATAAAATTTGATTTAAATCAATAATTTTTTAGGAAAAATCAGTTAATATAAATCGTGATTTAAATCAAATGATTTAAAGCAGGCCAACCCTGCTTGTAAAATTCAGTAAAATCATTCAAATTTATTTTTACATAGCAAAACGACATTAGGAATAACATTTAAAATATTCAAAATAATATTAATATTAATTCTCAACTAACAACAAAAAAAATATATTACGGTATATTTATTTTCTAAACTAATTTACTCGGTATCGCCACGGCAGTGAGTCTGCTACTTTTGCCTTTTTAAAGAACAAAGTTCTTGTTTGTCATTTTGCATATTAAAATGACATTATTTTTCACATCAAGCATTGCGTTTATCTGTCACTTTTCGCATAAATGTGAAAAAAGTAACATAACCTTTGATATAACAATTCATCTTTTTTCCTTGCAAATATTGAATCTAAATGGAATATAAAAAACGATGTATGTGATTCGTTGCATAATGGTTTGCGCATATGGCGTGTTACTGAACTCATTTCGTTCATTCGACAATCTTCACGTCTTGTGTAAATAAATAAAGAAAAAAAAACATTATTTTGCATCTAAACATATAAATAGCTATTTTGATGGTGAATCAATGGTTTGGTTTGAATAACTCTTAGTCGTGAGCACACTAGGGGTCCCGGGTTCGAATCCCGTTAAGGGTTAAGGCATGAATGTTTCTGTGTGTAAATTGGATCTTGTTGAGGGGTTATAAAATAACATAAAATAAAATACTAGAAATGGTCAACCTTATATTTCTTAAACTAATGTCCTTTTAATATAGGATTTACTCCAAATTCATGATATAGGTAATAATCTCGATTTTGCTTTAGAGTTCGAAAATGTTCTACAAATTCCACTCCAGAATTGTTATCTTTATCCAATACGGGACTTTCAAAAAGTATAATTTCTAGATCACATTGTTCACAAGTCCGGATTAGTGATGCACGACGAGACGAGAACGAGAACGAGAGCGAGATTGCAGTTTAAAATTCGATGCAAGATCGATGTAACAACTGCGAGAAGCGAGAAATCTCGCGAGATTCTCGTGAAAGTCTCACAATAAAAAGTATTTGTAACTTTATAGCTTTGATTCAGAAGTGCAATGAAAAATGCACCGTACAAGGAGTGGAGTCAACATTAATTCGTGCATAGAACTCGTGAATGTGAAAAATTATGTGAAGTCACTATATTTTTTGAGTCTGTCTATAATCGATTTCGATTGGTATCGGTCCCAGAGCGAGGAAATGCAAAAAAACAAAATCGGTTTTGCATCCAATAGAACTAGTTTTCTCCAATATTTCAGGCCCTAATTCACCCCAATTAAAACTACGGTTAACAAAAAATTTTACGTCAAAAAAAGTAAAGGATGTAATATTAAGCCTCGATGGGAGTCAACACGGAGAGAAGCGGAGTGACTGATTGCCAGCGAGTTACTAGTGTAGCGGTTTTTTATGATTAAATCTTACTTAAATAGTGGCTTATATTTAATGATAAAGTGTAGTTACATTTAGTTAAAAGAATTTTTTATTAATATTTATTTGGTTTTATTGATGACAAAATGTATTAGCAGATGTTCGTATTGAAATTTGGTGATAAATTGGATATTTTAGCGGTAAATTAAGTTATGTACACATTTTCTGATGACCGTAAATGAATAAACATTATGTTCGTATTGAAATAATTTGGTGATCAGCATTTAGTGTTTCGTCTCTTTATTATAGTTATAAGACTGCAAATACACGGTGCAAACTTGTCTCTTGTAGTTAAATTATTACGTTAAGACGTAGTGCTTATTATAGCGAGACTCTCGTGCGAGAACGAGACGAGACCCAAAAAAAATTGTGCGAGAACGAGAGCGAGATCAAGATTACAGATCCGAAAACGAGACCTGATCGATATTTTATATTTCTCGTCTCGTCTCGCGTGCATCACTAGTCCGGATTACTCAAAATGTAAAGTATGCCAGACATTCGAACCTTTGGAGTACTAAGCAGAACTCAAAGAAGTCACTCACTCACAGGCAGTTTGTCAACAACTTGGTTTTTATTACTTTAACTTTCGCTCGACATACGGTACACGGAAAGAGCAATTTATAATAACCAGGTTAAGAATAGGACAACAAATTAATACATAGCACATATTTACGAAGACAAACATAAAACAGTGACACATCAAGCTAACAGTGTATATAATTGTGGAATGCCGCAAGTACAAAACATGGAGAACCCAACAGCATCACATTGGCGATATCGAGCGATGTACAAACGCTACTATCATTACTCGTATTATACACATTTTGAATAATTGTTTAGTTGATTGATGCCTAATACTTTTTGGTTAGACTGTTGATCTTACTTAACATCCATCAATTTTTTAAGTCTCAATTAACACTTCGTAAACCACTTATCCATCTATAAATAAGTTGATTGATTCCATCTATTTTTCATCGCGTTAAAACCTGTTTATATTTTCCTACTAACACTCGTTTCGTTGTTTAAGTGTGTAATTGAGGAACCGATTACCATCTCTACACCAGATGTATGTATGAATAGACCAATTGATTTGTGTATTACATAATCTTATTAAATTCTATTAATCATTAAATGTTTACGCGATCAACTACTACTTAGTAGTGTGACGGACAACCTTAAAACTATTTAGTGCTCCCAGCTATTTATATGTGAATGCATGCGTATCTTGTCGTCCCTGAATTATATCGAATCAAATTAATTACGTGTTTTGCATGTGTTGATAAGATCAGTAAACATAGACTAAAATAATAAGGCTTAATATAGCCCAGGTTTATCCTTCATCGGAATGTATACTAGAATAAAATAGAGAATTTATAAACGATTCATACTTGATCATTATTAGAATGAGTTCCTGTTTCTCCTAAATAAGAAATGGAGAACGACTTGGCTAATAGTTTTTCAATACTATAAAATTCCGTTACAAAAATAGAGAATGATTTATGGTGTCACCCACATTATAGATGTGTACGAGGGTGGATTGAAATATTGGCCAGCACTAGACGCACAATTATTTTTTATGAGGTTATGTGAACTGTAATTAGTGTCTGGCAAGTTTTACTGTAATCCGCCAATTTGTAACTAAAGTTGCGTTCAGAACCATATAATTTAAATTTCCAATTTGAATGTCTATTTTGTAATTTTTACTTTGAATTTGACGTATTCACAACAATATTGTGTTTCTTTTGTTTACGTCGAAACTTTAGACAGAAGATAATTGAAGCTGAAGAGCTTTTTGCAATTCATTTCTAAACTTTCACAACAACCTCCATAAGAGAGTAATAAAATATTACAGCTCAGCTTGACATTTGAAGTCCAGCAACAATATGCGCATACTCTTCGTCAAATTGAAATTGAAAAGCTTGGACCTTGCAAGTTTGGAATTGGAAATTTAAATTGAAAAGTGAAATTATGTTGTAAACTTGTACAGAGTGATCTTGAATGATTAAAGGTCACGTGACATGAAAAAGTTCTAATTGTGATTAAAATTATCTTCCACGGAAAAAAATTAGTATCATTTTACCGGTAATGTCAAATTATGTTACTTATATTACCGACATTTGGAAAAGTCAATGGCGTTACCTATTTCGAATTTTTTGACGTACAGATTGTTTTTATTTTGCAAAATTAAACTGATATTTATTCAAATCGTTACGTTAGATGGTGTTTACGGATGAACATGACAAGTTTTTTTGGAAGCATAATTTCGTTCTGCAAGAAATGATTGAAATGAGTGGAAATATGTACGCTAATGCAATCTGTCAATCGTATTTCACTATCATAATGACGCGGCAAACAAAAAATCAGAACGAGGCGGAATCTTCAATCATTCTGGATCTGAGATGGAACATCATAATACAACCAAACCATGGCGATTTTTGCAGTTCTGTCTTCTGTAATTTATGTTTTAATATTCGAGTTTTACAGAATTCAATGTCTTCGGATACTTATGGAAGCTTGAAGAATTTCACAATTTTCATCACGGGCACCAATTGCATATGGCATAATGACAGCGATTTGATTGTTTTATAGCAACTGAGTCGCCATCAATGTGAATTAACATGTGCATTGACTTTTTAAAAGTGCAGTTATCAAATACCTACATAAAAAGAATTTAGCATCGAAGCAAATTTATGAGGACATGGCAAATACTTTGTGAACATTTCCTTTATACACAATGGTAAAAAAGTGAGCAGTTGAATTTAAATGAGGTAGGGAAAGCATAAAACATTAAAGATGATCCTCGCAGTGGAAGGTTTGCAACTGTTCCCAGTTCAGAAAACATCAATGGGGTATGTGACCAAATTTTTATTTTTACATAATATGATACCAGACAAAAAAAAAAAATACCCGTATTTTTTACATCGATTAATTATTCGTACTTTACGAGAAAATAATTATTAAAAATTTGGGGAAGGGATTTGTGACGTATCAATGGTAGAAGCTTGAAAAAAGACGGTTAGACTGGGAGGGAAAGAGATAGTAATAGCCAGATGTGATCATGCCCCACCCTGCCATACCTACCACAACATAAACGCGGCGCTGATAGGCTGACTTATAACTGTCTCTTTCCTTCCCGCAGTCTATCTGTCTTTGTCCACGATTCTAACATACTTCCGGCATATATCCCTTCTCCAAACATTAAATTGTTAATAACAAGATTATTACAAATTAATGTTTCGTTTTTATGATTATAATAAAAAGCTATAGTGGTTTGTTTTTATATTTTATGACATATATATTGAAATTCGAATATGGTCACATACCCCATTTGATTGGCAATATGATAATGGCAGATTGGCGAATTAAGGTTTGAGAATTGGCAGATGCTGTGGGCATCTTCTATGAACGGGTTCAAAACGTCATGACCAATGAGCTAGGAATGACAAAAATATCTGGTGGTGGATTTTTCGGCTTTCGACTAATCATCAAAAACGAGTTCGTATCCAGATGTCGTCCGACTTGCTGTTCGAATACTGATGTGACATGAGTTCACCACTGTCAGTTTGATATAAAGCAACAGTCGAAACAGTGAAAGCGTAGGGTTACTATTTTAGTTTAAGTTACCAAAGATACCCTGCTAAACAATTAATTGGATCTATTCAATAACTCAGTGATTAATTATTATTAATAATTTTCACCAATATATTGTACCTATTAATGACAGATAAAAAAAATTGGATGTTAAGTTATCAAATATGTATCTACTGGATAAAATGTTTAACCATTTAGGAACTAAAAATTAACCACTTTGTTACGGAGGAGGCACGATTGTCGATAGTAACCTAAATAAATATCGTGGCATAAAATTAGATTTTCTTTTATTTAATCGCCGATTATTAATCTGAACAAATAATATTATTAATCGCACTTAACCAGACACTTGATATTAAATAACTATTACTCTTATAGACAAGTACTATATTTTATGTATGACAGTTTAAATATAACATAAATATGTTATGTAGGTTGATTCAGTTTGTAAAAATAATATTTAAATTATTCTTTAATAGTTTAACAACATTTATATTTATTTTCTTTATGTGTTCTAAATACAAATTACATATTATGGTAATCTTATATTTATTCGAATAATTGTTCATGTATGGAAAATAATATGATTATAATAATCAATTGACTGAAATTATACATCATTAGTGTATCATCTTTAAGTTGTTAATTACACTGCGACATTATAATTACATTTAACATAATTCTTGTTTGTAATTACCGGTAACCACGTGCTGTCAATTTAATCTGTCATTGTAAAACAATAAATAATTCTTTCCTAGCCTCGTATTGGAAGGAAGATCACCTGATTTTGAAGGTGAGGAACAATTAATTACAAAAATAATATCAGATACATAATTCTGACGAAAGGTGAACCAGTAAAAATCAATGTAAAAACAATTAATAAAGTAATGAAGAATGAAAAATGCTTTAACACCTTGGCTTACCTGTAATTAAAGAGTTAATTCATTATTATCCTTATCAGATAACACAAAGTGGGTCACCTCGAAATTTAATTCAAATCTGCCCCCATTGTTGTTATGCGACTTAATCTTCGATCAAAATTATTTATATTTACAATTCGTAATTTAATGATACATCGCTAAAACAGCCACCATGACGAAAATTTCATTATTTGGTGTTTTAAATGTATAAACTGTTGCCTCCAAAACAGTTTTAAAAGCTCGTGAGGTGACGCCTGGTAAGCGCCCTGAAACTGACATATTGTCATTATCGAAATCTACATGGGCAAGTCAAATAATAATCTATCTAGGTATAGTTATTTACGTATAGAGCAGGGTTGAGATGATTTAAATCAGATGATTAAAATCATGATTTTAATCGTTGATTTTAATCAAGTGATTTTTATTTTTAAAAATCATGATTAAATTTAAAAAATATTTATTCATCTTTCTAATAGCGTTTTCCATTTACATATTTAGTTTAGCAGTCAGTCCGGGCAATGACGTCATGCCTGGCACTAGATGTTGGTACTGCACATGCGTAGTGCATTATAAATGGAACATGTTTCAAAATCCCAGGGCATTTTTTAGTTGTCGCTTTCAATAGAGAATTTAGAGGTTATCTACCTATGGATATCAATACACAAGAATCGGTCTGTGAAGAAGTGAAATATTCACTGAGTAAGGTTCAGTTCACTCGAAAAGTTTAAATGGAACACGTAAAGCTAAGTTAGTGCGCAGTAAGAATATAAATGGAAAACAATTCATGCACTTAGTGCAAAAAAGTGCGCACTAAAGGTGCATTCACAATGAGATAACACTACCAATGCCAATACCGATACTCTTATCACTAATTCTACCGCTAACTGATTTTGTTGCCGTTACCTTTTGCCATTCACAATAAGGAAGACTTACCGATGCCGTTACTACTAAACATAAACCTTCTAGTGGGTAATTCACTTACTATCACAAAAAATATATAAAGTTTTACTAATGAATCCATTAATAGCTGGAACTATAGGACTTGCGCTTGGTATCTTATACTAAAGAAGTAAAAATCGTCGACGTTTGTGGACAAGACCAATAAACTTGAACAGAGAACAGCAAGGAAATTATGAACATCTTATTCAAGAGTTGAGGTTGTCGGACACACATGTTTTTCAATTATACTCGAATGAGTACAATTTCATTCGAAGATTCATATTTTTTGCAATGGTTTTCCAAGCTTGTTCTTTAATATTCAGGTTTCTAAAGCCAGTTATCATTTTGTCCCATATTACAGGTTGTGATTCTATTAATGTTATTAACTTTTCGTCCATTTACAAAGCTAAATTCAGTACGCCACCGTCACAAAGCATAACCATAAAATATAACCTAGAAGAATATAACCCTAAATACACGCTGTTCGCTGTTTATTCAAATCCGATTATGCCCGAGTAGTAGCGCGGTAACCCGAAGTAGAGGTAAAAGTTTGGCTGTGCCAAACGCATTTGTCTCTTTGCCGATACTGTTACCACTGCCACTCCCGATACCTCTTGATTGTGAATAGCATCATATAAAATGTGTTAAATAAATAAGTAGAAAAATTGTCGGCAAGAATTAGTGGCATCGGCATCGGTAATGAAACCTCATTGTGAATGAGGCTTAAGGCTTGATTTACATTAGCGGTACAATGACGGTACGGATACTTCTTGCTCCAATGTATTTTAATGGACCCATTTGCTTCTACATTCACGGTACAATGACGGCACGATGGCGACTCTTTGATATTTACTGATTTACATACCATCACCGTACCGTTATTGTACCGTCATTGTACCGCTAATGTAAATCAAGCCTTAATATGCAAATGGTAAACGCTATAATACAAAAAAAAAACGGAATCTAATCTGAAAGAAAATCAAAATATTATGGCATTTTTATAATACCAAAGTGTTGTTATAATGCTTAAAAAGGAATACTAATTTAGCTGCATTTTCAATGCCTAGTCTGTTCTGATATTCGAATGAACGAGTACGTAGAAAGAAAACATCCTCTGCAGAAACCATCTGCAGAAGACGCATAAGCACACAAAACAGAAATCACTATAGATAGCAATTGTATAATATTTTGTCATATAAGTTTGACGAAACATGGCAGGAACAGTTAAGTATCATTCACAACAAAAAAATTAACGTAGCGGTAGAATTAGTGGCAGTGGTAGTGGCCTGGGTAAAAGATTGAATGCGTTATAGCAAATGTATTCGTTCACATCCAAAAATTAAGAAAATTAGTAGTAGCGCAGTGGCACTGGCAGAGGTATGAGTTTGCAATCTCCAAACTTCTACGTTGCCACTACGCTACCGCTTAATTTTTTTGACAGTTTTGACGTTTATTGACATCTGATTTCTGATTTCATCAGATAAAATGAGCATTAGAAAAATGATCATTTTGTGATGTGCCTCAGACGTTGCGCTATATAAACAAACATACTTATTAATAAACTTTGACAATTAAAAGTGAACACGTAACTTACCATTTTCGCTTATTTCAAAGGCAATTTGTGCCCACGCATTTTTTCTGAAATAATTTTAAATTCCCTTATCTCACACAATGGAGTGCTTGTAGATAAGTGTAATTAATAAGTCATCATCTATGTCAGTTGCTTTTTGTGCAAAAATAAAATGACAGCTGTAACTGTCAACCTTGCACCCTAGTAATTTATAATAAAAAAATTCCTAGAAACCATAATTTCAATAATTTTTCATTGTGAACGGAAATAATTTTTACTATAAATTTTTTACGCTACTGATGCCATGCACTAATTCTTACACTACCGCTAATTTTTTTTATTCTGAATAGGCATTTAGAAAATATGTGTATAATTAAGAACTAACCCAAAATTAAATTTATGAAAAAAATCTTAATTAAAAAAAAATCGCCGATTTTTGATTTTTTTTTAAATCATGATTTTTATCAACCCTGTTATAGAGGACCGAAAGAAAAAAAATACGCCTTAAATTTAAAAGACGAACCTGATCCTCATTGGAAAGGAGTCCGTATTAACGAGGAACAATAAACAATATGGATTCCAATATGATCTCCTAGAATTTATGAAAACATTGAGCCAAGCTCATAACCTTTTACTAAATTTTACAACTAGGAGTTACTTACTAAAATAGATTAGTATTATACTAATGATACTGGTGCTCATAATTCCACTATTAGCTTATTTTAACTAGTGGTAAAGTATATATGGCAACCCTGTACTATTAATGAAAACGTTGAATGAGAGAGAACGATACATACAGAAATAAATATGTTATTGTGAAATGAAAGATCTGTTAATACAGGTTAGAGTACTACTAAGTACACATAACCTGTAAAATAACACATTTGACAGTTGTGAGGTAAGATCAGTGAAATAGTAAAGTGTGAAGTGAAGTGAAGAAAAATAAGATTACATATTAAAGAAAATGGCAAATAAACGGAGCGTGGGGAAAATTGGACTCAAGAAGAAAAAATATTTTCGATTTTTATGATGACAATATTGGTTAACCAACTTTTGAATGTAGAAATTATCAAAAGAAAACGTGAAATACCTGACTGTGTTTTTTAGCTGCATAATAATAAAAAATATGTTACAGGAATACTTATTACATATGCCTATTTTTTATTCTACACTAAATGCTAGTATTGAAATATTAAGGAAATTTCCTTTGTTGGATTTTAGATTCATTGTTGTAATCAATATTCTTGGACTGTAAATATCCTTTATTATAATCAATATAAGAATATTACAAGTATTGTTTGCAATATAATAAAGTCGGAAAAATTGTGTAATAAATATTTGTACATTTCTATATATTTTCTTTAGCAATGGCAAGTGATTTTCTCTTAATTCACACATCTCACGTATCTCTATTCATTAAAAAAAAAATATTTCATGACAATCTATTGACTGAGAGGTAATAATACTTAAAATAGCATTTGGTGCTACTAATTATCACTACTAAATTTCTCTTTTATTAGGTACTACTAAGTTATACTTGCACTAGTTTTACTTTATGAGCGCAAATAATTTAATAGTGACTAGTTTCAATTATTAGTAATGCTACTAATATTTACTAAAAGGTTATGAGCTTGGCCCATTATCTTTAATTTCGTTCATCGTTCATGAGAATTTTCCATTACTAGTGATTTGATCATTTATTATAATAATTATAAATTCAAATTCGCTGTTGGTATAATTATTGCATTATTTAGGTTAGTGAAACAATAGAAATTTTATGCCATTAATGTAATGTACATACATTGAAAATATTTTACCTAAAATACAGTAACGCACATAAATATCTATTTGTCTATATATTCATTTTGGATGAAACTATTTATTGAAATACTGTAACTGCAGATACAATTGAAATTTAGTTTCAAACTGAAGCGAATTAGTGCTGTGTATTTCACGATAATATATTTGTAAATAATGCACATTCATTAATGAAAATTATTATGGGGCTTTACATAAATGTAATAATCAGAAGTAATTTAAACTTTTAATAAAATTATAATTAAAAGTGGAAAAGCCATACAAAATAAATAACTTTTCAGAAATCAATTCAAAATTAACTTTTATATTTATGTACTAAGATCTCCAGAGTTATGAAGAATCAGTGTAAATATAGAAAGTAAAATACAAAGAATTTCATCCGTCAATATTGGTTTCTCATCTTCAAGCTTGTGTAAAGTTATTTTCATCCTTCGCTTTTAAACTTCCTTTTAAAGCTGGCTTTACAACTGACGTAAAATTTTTAATACCGTGTTATTAACAATTTTATTAACAAATTTTATACTGAGTCGTGGCGGTTAGGGGTGAACATAGGGATTTAACATGGCATTTTAGTTTTATGCAATTTCCTGCTCTCCTGTTTATTTACAGATTTAACAGAAAATTTAAAATTTGTTTTTAAAATTGTGAAGAAATCAAAAACATAATAAAAAACGTAAAACAGTTTTGTATGTAGCATTTAATGAGCCGGTTTCCCATTTTTCAAAAAGTATTTTAAATGAAAGTTTATGCAATATTTTTCAGTTATTTTCGTAAATTATTAAATAAAAAGATTGGCGCCAGAAATAGTCATGAAAAATAATCCCCAACTTGGGTGAGTACATACAGCATGTCATTCATACATAGCCAATAGGAAAACATCGCCTACTCTATTTATGTAAGTAAAAGTAGGCGATAGTTTGTCACATGACAGCCTGTATGTACTCTACTCTGACGACAAAATCTGTTTAAGGTCACGTGACTTTTAAAATATTACACAAATTTCTTTAATTAATTGTAAAATATCTAATTGATATTTCATGATATTTTCAAGTTTGAGGCTACTTAAATAACAATATCTTTCAAAATTTAGTATTTAGAAGTAATATTCTGAACGAGTGCTCTGATTCACTCCTTTAATTTTGTACAAAAGATTGTACAATCATGGGATTGTAAGACAATTGTATAATGATTGTGTATGCAAGAATGTACAATATTTGCAAAGATTGGAATGTTAAAATATTATTTAGGTATTTTATTAATCAGTATTACCTACTTAATTTTACAACTTTTAATATAATATTTGACTACAGAATTCACTCAAATTCTTTAGATTTTTTGATAATCTCCTTTAAGAAAAAAATAGTTGCCCTATTAGGAGGCCATTTTAATGGTGTTTCGTTATTTGAGAAATAATAGGTCACTAGATATAGGTGAAAATATAAATTTTACAATTTTTAATTTTTACGTTCATTTGTTTCAAACAGCAAAAATATAACAATTTTTAAATTTAAAACATTATTTTTAACAAACATAGCATTGAATATTTCTTAAATTATATAAATATGTTATTGCTTATTATGACGTCCATATAAAAATATTAAAATAAATTGAAACACAAGATTTTATAAAATTTTGAGAACTGAATAAAGAAATTATCAATGAAAATAATTAAATTATCATTTTTAATGGTGTTTTTCAATTGTTCCATGTAACAAACATTGTTTTAGTCCCCTAAAGATGTGCAAATCAAATATTAGGCCCGGGCCACACTATGCGTTTTGGCGGGACCGGTAAAACCGCATCCGGTTAAACGGGATGTATCGAACTGCGTCCACATATATCCCGCTAAACAGGACGGCAGCAATGACAACCCGATTCGGACACAGTCGGACCAATGTCTGATCGGTGCAGAGCCCAAATAGTACCTATACGTTGTCTATTAAAAAACAAAACCAGACCTTTTTGAACGCTCGCATTATCTCCAATGTGTTATAGTTGCCATGCGTGAAATTGACCGTCCGGTCAAACCGCAACATGCTGCGGTAGTATCCGGCAACCGGACCGCAACCGCATCGGTGTGGACGCATTCATTTAAAACAATAAGTTGCTGTCTTCCCGGTAAACCGGTCTCGTTAAACCGGTCCCGCCAAAACGCATAGTGTGGCCCGAGCCTTTACAGATTTCAAAAATATTCGTAAAAATAAAAAATTGTAAATCGCCTATATGTAATGACAGTGATCTATGTACCATTAAAATGTCCTCTTAACAGGGCCAAATACCATGAGTGTAAGGATTACAACTGACTGTAACGTGATTGTAATGATTTTAAATGAATGTAGTGATTGTAGGCAGCGATTATAATGAATGTATCTATGATTATAAGCGATTTGTACAATGATTGTAAAGAGTAATTCAGCCCTCGATTTTGAACAACTTTGCACTTTCCAGTTTTTGCCGCAAAATGTACCCGAGAGCAGAAAATTGAATAAAACTAATAATCCCATTTTAAATCTATATGTTCGCTCCTAAACTTTATGAACATTATTTGTTAATAACATTATTACCAACTTTGTTAATCACAGTAATTTTGTAATTGCTCTGAAGGCGGTCTACAAGATCAAAGGATGCTGATAAATATATTTACGGTGCCAGGAGTGTTAATAACATTCTTCCCGTGTAAAACCAGCTCTAAGCTATTTCCATTCTTCTCGTTATTTTCTATCCATCTCTTCTAGACAGATTGACCAGGATGGATGGAGAACATGGCACATAATGCCTATAGGATACAGGAAGCGGGATGTATGGAGGCCAAGATGGATGCTGATGCAAATTTCAATCGCTACATGATGTTTGAACATTGCTTAATGACGCGAGAGCGTCGCGTGAGGTCGCCTCGTATATCATGAATTGCTTCAATAGAACAAGGGAGGTCTGCATTAAGGAGGAATTTGTCATTATGATTGGATAATTTTTTATGAGATACTTCCCATTAATGATGACAGACAGTTTCATCATTATCGCTTTTACTTTGAACGATAGATTGTGAATACAACGTTCTTGACTACGATTTAATTTCGGTTTTCAGATTTCAACGGAAATATCCATTTTCACCATCCCTGAATCTATTTTGACTAATTTCACCGTGACGTCTGTACGTACGTACGTACGTACGTATCTGGCATAACTCAAAAACGTTAAGCCTTAGAATGTTGAAATTTTGTATTTAGGACTATTATGACAATTAGTTGTGCACCTCCATTTTTGGTCATTACATAATTTTACTTTACTTTACTTGAAGCCTGTAATAGATTTTAATGAAAAACTATTTTAAAATATAATCCAAAACTTTTCAAATTTGGTATATAAGTCTTTTATGTCAATGGAAATAACATTGTAGATTTTAGTTAAAATAGGCTGACCGGAAGTGACATATTACCTAAAGTTATTAACGAATAAAATGGTTTTATTTTGATTTTAGAAATAAATACTTCACATAATTGTTTTAGAAAATTAAATTCTGCGTCTAGCCCTTTGTATAAGCGAGATATGTAAATTTAAAAATTATATACTTTTTGGTTTTTGTAATAAGGCTTGTTATGGATTAGGACAAAAAAGTACAAAAAAATAAAAAAATTAATGGTAATATCAAATAAAATTTTTTAATAATTACTTTGCAATATTTTTGATATATATATATATGTATATATTGACAATAAAATTAAAATGAAGTTACAATAGACCTTTTCAATAGGGGATTCCACCATTTTTTTATAATTTCATCAGAACGTATAAGTAAAACTAAGGCTAGTGGTGAAAATCCGGTGAAAAAATTCCTATTAATAAGCGAGTTATGATCCCCCGAATTTTAAATATATAGATTTGACGTCACGAATATATGTTCTTGAAATGTATGCTATTTTTAAATTATATTTATAAAAACATAAATTAATATTATAGCACTGCACAAGTCTGCACGCTTTATAATTGCAAGTCAAAATTATTAAGTTTAATGCAAGAAATTTATATTCAAATAAAAACTGTTTGAGATTTGCAGTAGTGGACTGGTAGCCACGTATCCGCTATTTGAATTTGTCTACTTCCATTGGTAGTAGACTCCACCCCCTAACTCGGTATTCGTTATATATTTAGGTGGTCTTTGAGTCGCCAATAAAAATAATATACATATGGATTTCATATAAGTGACGAGCTGCTAGAACAAAAACCCCCTTATTTCCGAAGTTTTTCAATTATATCATTTTATTTCTTTATTTATATTCATTATTAAGCATATACTTTCACTATTTTTTACTAATTTCTCTTAATTCGATTGAGCTGTAATCCCTTATTTAAAGAGATAGAAGATATACGCAATGGGGATCTGCGCATAGTAGGAACAAATGAGATCTATGGCGTTTATTTCTAAAAAAAATTAGACGTAAATTGTGAGAAAAATCTTTGATATCTTTAAAAGGTCTATTGACTTTCAAATACTACGAATTGATTCAAAATTAAAAGAACTTTCATTTAAAATAATAATAAAAAAAATAGAATGGGGGACTCCATTGTAGTTTGTATATAATTATAATTACTATTGTAACTGATGATACGAGTACAGTTTACCTTGAAACGCAATTACCATTAATCATGCTATTAATGTGTCACTGTGAGAACTGTTGTAATCAATTCTGACTATGCGGGATGAACATTTTTTCCTTGGTATAATTGTTCTCTGGCAAACTTCACACAATACAGCCCTTGTGTCTTTGTTTGAAAAGTCCGACCCTGTGCCATTAGTTCGTGATCAAACTTGAAAGTTTGGGAGCGTGGAACGATGAGCATCCTTCATCGAAAAGGACGGGGGGTGTAACTTACACCATCGAGAGCTCAGATTATTGGAAAGGCAGAGACACAAGAATTGGATTTAGGTTAGGTTAACAAATACTTGAAATCTGAGTTATACAGCATTTATTCTTACAAAATCGATGTTTAACTACACATATTATTAAATGCGCATCAGGCGATCACTCGTGCATACCTACAGTAAAAAAAAATTAAAAATAAACTAAACATTTTCAAATAAAAATGTATTAATATTTTATATAAAAACTGCATTTTGAATCAACATGCCAAATATCAATTCTTAATTAGATATTATAATAGTTATAAACAAAATATAAATAAATCCATAAAAAATGTTGTAAACCGGATTACACTAGATATTTGAAGTCTTTGTTCGGCTAGGTACATTCTTGCATTTAGTAATCTAATAAGGGAGTGGGAGATTGGGAAATTGCTTCTGCTCCGCTGCCGGACTGAGAGTCAGTCAGTGATTAGGAGTTGAAGAATTTGTACTTAGTTACGGTATCAGAAGACAGCAATAATAATAACCAATAAACGAATTGTATTAAACTATATTTCAATATATCAATAATACAAGATACACGTAATTAATTTAACAACCCTAAATAGACACTCTCATCGTAAGAACCTACACAAATTACGTTACAACAAAAATAATGTTTAAATTATTCACAAGGCCTTTGGGTACAATATACAGGGTGATTCATCGGTCTGTCCTCTCTTTATAACTCTTTTATTTTAAGTCATATAGAAAAACTCTTCAAATATAATTTGTATGATATAGTATTATCTATCTATGTACCATATCCATTTGTATACAGGGTGCTCCATTTAGGCGCAACAGTATGTAACTTTATATTTCTTAATGGAATATCCTATATTTATTTACTTATTTTGATAGTAAATTCGATTCCTTTTAAAAAAATATTAAGTAATAAGGGGTCTAAAATTATAAATTAAGAAGTTATTTGCCTTTATTCGTTGAATAATATGTTTCTATCATGTTATTTTTAACAAAGTAAGCTATGGATAATTTGATCAATTGTTTCAAATTTAAACAAACAAATTGTCCAAATACTCTTAGTTTATCATTGTTGACGTTGATGTGAAAATGAATAATACAAATTTTAGTTAAGATGAGATGATTAATATAATATTTATAATAGAAAAATCCATTGAAGTTAAAATACAAGTTTTCGAGCATTTATTATAATTTTACATTATTTAGTCTGTCACTCAATTTTAATAGCTTCTTTGGAATTAGTGTAATGTTTAAAATAAGTATTAATAAAAAAGGACCAAAATTTTGTATTATATTATGGTTTTTCCACTCTGAACTACTATTTTTTATGAACGTAAATATCTTCTTAATTTATAATTTTAGACCCCTTATTACTTAATACTTTTTTAAAGGGAATCTAATTTACTATCAAAATAAATAAATAAATATAGGGTGTTCCATTAAGAAATATAAAGTTACATATTGTTGCGCTTAAACGGAGCACCCTGTATACAAATGCATATGGTACGTAGATAGACAATAATATATCATATAAATTATATTCGAAGAGTTTTTCTATCTGACTTAAAATAAAAGAGTTATAAAGAGAGGACAGACCGATGAATCACCCTGTATATTCCACTCATACTTATCAAAATAACTTTTTGATTTATATTTACTTTTTAATTTTCAGTTCAGATCGTAGTCATAGGACTGCAGACCGACTGTACGTGAATTGGTATTATTAAATTTGAAGGATAAAACAAATTTAAAACACAATAACCTTTATACCAATCTAAAAAGATAAAAATATTTTCTTAAAGTAAAAATCAAATATGGGTTCCATTTAAAAATTTAAGTACGTGTTATACTGGTATCTCGAAAATTTACCGCCAAAAAAATATTTTTGAACGCCACTTGATAGACAATAACAATATATACCTTTTTTATTTGAAACATTTTTATGTGTTTCGGAATTAGAAGGTACTTCATTCTTAAATAATTTTTGGTGATATTTTGCTATTTGAAACTGGTATGAGTTCAATAAATACACTAAATATCTAGGAAATGGACAGAATAAAAACCACAAATCAGTATCACCAACCTAATAATTCAATCAGAAATTTCCCTTAATGGAAATTGTCAATTTATTTTTAAAGAAATATTGTAAGGAAAGAGAGATAGTATAAAACACACGTTACAGACGGCAATTCAAGCACTCGATCGTTCGCCCACTTGCCGATGCGCGCTCGTGAGCTAATTTGTAACTCCTGCTAGAATACGTTGCCTTCTGTAACTTACGTTTTAATATACTATTCTACATTACGTATACTGAAAGTTTAGAAGTAATTTCAAAATGTAAAAATCTGTCAAATTCAGTATTCCGCTATTATCTAGTATCTAGTAACCTTTGAGAATTTTTGGCAAAACAAAAGCACATCTAAGATAGCCCCCATAAGCGCATCACATGTACCATTTATCCGAACTCGTATCTCATATAGTTTCCGAGATCTCAATAGTGGCTTTTGAAATCCGGACTTTCGGACAGGCTGTATATCGCGTTATGTTGAATTTTCTTTACTTCGTCAATGTTGTAAGATTACAATAAAAAAATTTTTTTTTTGAAAGTTTCTCATTACATACCTATTGTTGCTGAAATATGAAAGTATTTTTTGCTGTAATAATCGCTGTGCAAAATCTGACTTCATAAAACTGTCACCACTAGAGTTGCTTAAAATTATTTCATACATGGAACAATGACCGAAGCAATTTATGTATTTAAATTTATATTAGCCTGAGATGTCAGAAAGAGCGTGCATACAACACGGAAAAAGTTTGACATTATGGGGTTAAGTACCGGTTTTATTTTTATACATAATACGGATAATGTATTCCGTGACGTATTTCATACACTTAACAGATAATATCTTACATTTTTAATAAATTTAAAACATTATGATTATAAATATTACATTACAATGTAAAGAATAAAAACAATACAATATTTCTTTTTTAGGTTAGTAAGAATGTTGTTGAAAGAGAGACTGATTATTTTTTGGATGATGTTATTGTTATTCTTTCGGGTTTGTGCTAACTCACTAAGTGGGAAATGCGTGATTTTATGTTTTATGTATGTTTGTATGTATATGTATGTAAAGAATAATATGTTTAGGTATAGATATTTTGTTTTATATTACAAATTTTTCTGGGAAAATTAAACTTCAAGGACATACAATTGCGTATGTTTGATTGAATTTGTACTGTATGTAGTAATAATAAATGATTAATTGGTACTATAACTAAGTCAGACATAAACAATAAATTTGTTTGATTATGAGCGCAATATATTTTATTATAGCTTAACAACGATTAATAATGGACTTAAATCAGGTTATGTATAAATAACACTTGGAAAACAATACGTTGTATTACAAGCTTTTTTTGTATTTATTAAATAACTAGTTGTACCCGTTGCAAGTATTTGAAACAATAGTTATTTATTGTAACGTTTTTATTTATTTGGGTGAAGCGTAAATATTAGACAATTATTATTAATTAAAATTAAGTGTTTATGAAACTATAATTAAATATTAATATTACTAATATTGAATAATTATTAAAAACCAATTAAGACTAAAACTATAATTAACTAGATAACACTAACACTATTTATTTAACCAATTAACACTACTATTTATTTCCACGATATTACAAATTATTTATTTCACTACGCGTTCCAATCTTAGACTGCCGGTCTGTTGCAGACTCTTGTAGACTGTTTACGCGGTGTTTATATAACTATATTTATATCACTATATACTTATATCACGTTCAATTGTCCGCCTACCGACCTCCACAGCGTCTATATACTCAACTGACTCAACAGCGTCTGCATATTCAACTGCTCGGACAGAAGTCACCTCTTTCACAACACTATCTGTCTATTTATGTAACTCTCTGCCTAACTATCATAGCCTCAGTATCACCGACTGTCCGTATGCCACAATTCTTCAACACCACTGTCGAGTACTTACTTCCACTTGTCGTTACTGTCCCCGTATACCTAGCTTCCCAATACTCTTCAACACTACCGAGTATTCTCTTTAAAAGCTATTCCAGTATACCAGTAACTTCCCGACTCGCCGTTACTGTCCTTGTACACTATAGCTTCCCAATACTCGTCAACACTACCGAGTATTCACATCCACAGCTATCCCAATATACCAGTAACTTCCCGAGTACCTACTCGACACCAACTGCATACGCTCACTACGATACTGCTGTGCTTTTCACTAACACTTTACTCTCTAACACTCCATGTGTCTCTATGACTCTGCATGTCACTAACTGTGTGTCTTGTCTTGAGCATAGCTACGCCCTTTATACACAGCTGCTATTATTTTCTAGAAAGGCCCAGAATATTCGACCGCATAATAACAATGAACACAAAAGGTTCAGGCGACCGGAAGTAATTAAACATGTTGCGACCTGTTTCCTTACGACGCCCGGCTACTAGCACGATTACGTCACCGCTATAAATAGACCGAGAAATAGACACTCGCATACAGTGGCGGCGACGGCGGGCGTTCCACGTTACATTATGTATCATATGGTTCCACATTCGTGATGAAAACTTCAGTGCCAAGGAGCATATTAAATTTTATTTGAAATCGAAAAATTGTAAAAATGAAAGTTATATGTATTATGTTTACATATCGGTCAGTCTGAGACATTGAAGTTATTTACCTAGTTTATCCCGATAGTTTCATCCCACTTGAAAATGGGTTGAATCGACCCGATCAAAATTAGCGGTAGTGACGCACGCGAGGCGAGACGAGACGAGAAATATAAAATATCGATCTCGTCTCGTTTTCGGATCTGTAATCTCGATCTCGCTCTCGTTCTCACACATTTTTATGGGTCTCGCCTCGTTCTCGCACGAGAGTCTCGCTATAGAAATAAGCGCTTGCGCAGTACGTATTTACATAACAGACAAGTTCGCATCAATCGCACCGTCTTCCTTGTATTTGCAGTCGTATAAGTATCAATATAACAAAGAGATGAAACACTAAATCCTGGTCATCAAATTATTTCAATACGAACATACGAGTAATGTTTATTCATTAACGGTCACCAGAAAATGTGATAAGTTGGTAAATAATTTAATTTACCTGTAAAATATCCAGTTTATCACCAAATTGTGATCTCTAAACTATTTCAATACAAATATCTGTTAATACATTTTGTCATCGGTAAAAGGAATTAAAACATTAAACAATTCTTGTTTGTAACTTTGTAAATCGCCGGCAACCAATCACTTCGCTTCTCTCCGTTTTGGCTCCCATCGACGCTTAATATAACATCCCTTTCTTTTTAGGGGCGGCAAGAAAATGTTAACAGTGGTTTTAATTTAAAATATAACTAAGCGACTGGTAACAGATGAGAATAGATGTACACAGGAATGCAGTCAAGTTTTTTGAAATTTATTTATTGACGAACATCGACGTTTCGTCGCCAAATGCGACTTCTTCAGGATGGAGTCAATTAGTTAATATTGGGGCGAATTAGGGATTGAAATATTGGAGAAAACTAGTTCTATTGAATGCAAAACAGATTTTGTTTTTATTTTGCATTTCCTCGCTCTAGGACCGATACCAATCGACTCTAAATAGACTCAATAATATAGTGAATTCATCTAATTTTCACAGTCTCGTATTCTGTGCATGAATTAGCGTTGACTCCAATCCTTGTACGGTGTATTTTTCATTGAATTTATGAATCAAAGCTATAAAGTTACAAATACTTTTTATTGCGAGACTCTCGCAGAATCTCGCGAGATTTCTTGCTTCTCGCAGTTGTTATATCGATCTCGCCTCGAATTTTAAACTGCAATCTCGCTCTCGTTCTCGTCTCGCATAATGCTACGAGACGAGATGCGAGAGTTATCTCGCCTCGTCCAGCATCACTAGTTAGCGGGTTAAAATGATCGGAATAAACGCATTTTCAACCGGATTGAAATTTTCAACTCTTCTCTAAAATACAAATGGGTTGAACTTATTCGACCGGATTGACTTTACGGGAAAACGCTCAACCCGATCGAAGTACATGTATGATTCACTATCGTTAGAGGTTATCTGTCAGCTGCATTTTAACAGTCAAATCGTAAGTGATTAGAATTGAATTATGTCAAAATGAAACATTTGGCAGAATCAGGAAGTAATGTATTTTTTTTCCTTAATGAAGGAAATGAAAATTCTCGGTCTTATACGCACGGAAAAAAAGCTTAGAATACACCATATTATCAACAGCTAGCGAGACAATATAGTGAAAGAGCAATCTTTTTCTCATAACTTACAATTTTAGAAGGGTCGCTTAAAAAATTATATTTTGGTTTCAATTTAGTATTTATTACATCGCAAATATAATTAAAAGTGCCTTTAGAGACTCTAAAATATTCTATTCAATCTGAATTTGTAAATTGTAGCACAATGTTTTCTCACCAGTCAAAACTTCGTGTTTTATTTTTCTTTCGTAACCTTTTATTTTAAAAATATGTGCATAATGTCATTACTTGTTCTTGTTCCATTTTCGATTATATTCAGAAATTAAGTAAACATAACCAAATAAATTGACATTTCACCAACGCTTTCAATCGGGTTCAAATACGGTTCACTCGACCCCCTATAACAAGAGCGAGATAAACGGTAGAGAGTTAACCTTCAAAATTCGACCGGGTCGAATTTCAACTGGGTTGAAACTACCGGGATAAACTTAATAATTGTAAAGAATACTCAAAATTATGAAACCAATGCCAATGCTTTTCTTATAATTTTTGAAAATTAATTATAAAGAAAACTATGCAAAATTTTGTACTCTAACTACTTCTATTTCTATTAATTTGTTGTTGATTTGTGTAACGGTATAGATTTATATAGACGTCAATTTTCACTTTTATATATAAGAAGATTGATAACATATTTTCATTGGATTTTGATTGATTATTGTGATAATTAATATTTTCTTTGTTTCTAGGTAAGTGCCATTTTCATCTCCTCTGTTGAATACGGTTCTTAATTGTAAGTATTTAACACTCATTGTTATACTTGTAAATTGGTAATACTGACAGAAAGTTTAAAACAGGTTTTCAATTTAAAATTTTAAAATTGATAAATTTCTCACTAAAAAACTTCGTATTTTTTATAAATCAAATTATCATTATGCATAGATTATTATACCTTTCAAACATACATAATTTCCTTCATATACATTCGCGGGTCTGTTTCTCTGACATTACTGTTATTCTACCAACCATAAACATAAAAAGTGTCGCTAACAGGGTTGTCAAAAACCCGGGTTTTTCGAGATATGCCCAGCCCACTGAGTTTTTTTTTAAAAAAACCCACCCCATTTTTTTTTAAAATAAATTATTACATTGTTCATGTAATATAAGTTAAAAATAATTATAAGAAACGATAGTGTATTACATTTCAATTGCAGTACTCGTATAATGTATTACGATTTTTACTAAACTGTACAAGTTTATTCGTGGTATTTTCATGCGGATACTCTTCTAGATTCTAGCGAACTTGTAATAACCAGCTCGCCATGCCGCTTGTGTTTTGGTTTCTGGATGAACATACTATTTAGTTCTTTAGTTCGTAGTTGAGTTTCAAACATCATAATCATCATTCCGAAAGTAGTGGGTTCTGAGAGAAAACAGTCACTAGACTAGGCAAATGTTGTTAAAACAAATGATGGTAAAACCAAATGCAAACATTGTGATATATTAATAAGTTCAACAATAGAAAGAATTAAAATAATAACAAGTGCAAGTTCATCATTGTCGTCAATACTAGTGATGGGTGATTCGGACGGTGAAATAGAAGAACAACCCAAAAAACGTCAGTGCAATTTATCAAACTTTGTTGCAACGACACCGCAAAAAGAAAAATGCAAAATTGATAATAATATTGCTTTATTCTTTTACTGCAATAACTTCACTTTTAATATTGCAAACAGCAAAAGTTTTAAGAACATGATCAATAGGGGATTATAGTTCAACCGAATTAAGAGAAATTAGTAAAAAATAGTGAAAGTAGATGCTTTATAATGAATATTAATAAATAAATAAAATTATATAATTGAATTACGTCGGAAATAAGGGGGTTTTTGTTTTAGCAGCTATTCACTCATATGCAATCCATACATATTATTTTGATTGGAGACTCAGAGACCACCTATAAATATATAACGAATACCGAGTTAGGGGGTGGAGTCTACTACCAATAGAAGTAGACAAATTCAAATAGCGGACACGTGGCTACCAGTCCAGTACTGCAATTCTCAAACAGTTTTTATTTGAATATAAATTTCTTGCATTAAACTTAATAATTTTGATACACTTGCAATTATAAAGCATGTATAGACTTTTACAGTGCTACAATATTAATTTATTTTTTATAAATATAATTTAGTCGGCTTGGTGCCTGAGCGGGCTAGCGCACATCTCATAGTCCGCAGTGATGTCCCCCGAACCATGTTCCGTGCGTTCGATTCCCGTCGACCGACAATGTGTTATTTGTCGTAAAAAATAATACAGCTACTTATATTAATCACACTCGGATGCTACAAGCTGGCCACTTATACATCTTAAATAAATGTAGCAATGGTTGAAATCCAACTGGCAGTACGGCAGTGGTAAAACATTGCGGCTCGGTGAGTCCGGTTGAACGGTAAACGGCGACAGCTGTATACAAGCCCTAAATAGAGAATAGATAAATGTAATTTAAAAATAGAATACATATCCAGAACATTTCAAATCCACGAAGAAAACAGTTTTATGTAAAAACTTATATTCGTGACGTCACATCTATATTTTCAAACTTCGGGGGGCCATAACTCGCTTATTAATAGGATTTTCACCACTAGTCTTAGTTTTACTAATACTTTCTGATGAAATTAGAAAAGGAAAATGGTAGAATCCCCTATTCTTTACGACCTGGGTATAATCCTCCTAATCGACATAAAAGGTAAATTACTAGACGGAGCAACAAATACGGTGGATCGAGATTTGTGAGATCATTTAAAAAATGAAAATTATTCCTTAACTTTATTATTAGACGAGAGGTCAAGTATCAGAAATTATCCATTAATTGTCACCAGTATCCATCTTTATGAACTTATACAATTCTTTAATTAATTCTTTATAATAACTGGGTTTTTTAGCCGGTTTTTTAACGGGGTTTTTCAAGTGGGTTTTTTCATGACAACCCTGGACGCTAAGCTTGCAAATGGTGGTTTTTGATTCAAAAATTATGTAGACATGTAATGAAATATTCTAAATTAACAACTTAGGCTTTAGGCAGAAGAGACAAAAAAACAAGTTATTGCTGTCAAGTAACTTTACAAGATTATACACAAACGTCAAATAATGTTCTAATTTTATTAGATTTATGTGTTTAGTTGCAAAAAAGGGTGTTTTTCGCACTAGACCTGAAGATTGTCGATCCAACGAAGTAAATCCGGCAACATGTAATATGACAAAAACGCAATAAAATTATAATATAAAATAAATATATCATCGCCGTGTATTACACATTGCGGAGTATGCCATTATGCTTTGTACACAGATTTCGGTAATGATGATAACATATTCGTGCCATACGAGCGTTTACCAGGCGTCATCTCAGGGGTACTCATTGCTGATGTGGAGAATGCACCACAGGAGTGACTTTCGTTGGTCGGGATCGAATCCGGTTCCCCAGATTCGCGACCAGACACTCAGGCATGCGCCCACGAGAATAATAATGAATTTAGGTTAGCTGTCACTTTTAGTTGGTTTAAATCAATTTGTTTGACTGTCACACGATTTTGTATTTTTTGTGTGTGACGTACGCCACTGGCGTCAGCGTCAGCTGGTTTGGTGGTGGAGGCGCAACGCCCTGACGCGACCCTTGGCATTGATCGGGGCTCGTGGGGCGTGTATATTGTGCCATCGGCGCTGCCACCATATAGCTCTCAGCACCAGGAGATTGTGCCCTGATGAAGTAGAAGGCGCATTAAAAACAGATTAAAAGCACAAGCTAAATAAATTAACATAATTTGATGAGTGCAATAACTTTAACGGTTTGTTCGAGAAGTCATTTCGAGAGAAAAATGTATAAATACGGAGTGTTTCCATACTGTAAAGAAAAAAATTGAATGGCAGTATGCTTTATGATTAGACTGCATACGAATCAAAAACATTTATTTTTAAAGTTCGCAAAATTAATTAATTTATTTAATCGTATGGCTTACAATCTTCAATCAATTTTAAATGTACTAACAACCTGATAAATAATGTGTTAGGCGAGGCCGCAGTTCAAAATGGCGCTTGTTGCAATGGAGTCACCGGGTGCACTACTAGATTTGCAAAAGACGTAGTTTGTCGTGGTAGTGGAGGGCGCTTTTGAGGATGATGTAGTTCTGTCTTATTTTTCTCTTCGTGCATTGCTGAAAGACATTAGTGGAACTGCTAGCCGCTACCACTATGCTTGAGCCAATGTGACGAATGTTGACCAGGAGATTCTCAAGAACTCAAGATTCTTGAGGATTGTCTGGTCGCCGACTTATGCTAGTTCATTTAGTGTTATCGATGATTCACCATGAGGAGGCGAACTATCTTTACACCCCCGCAAAATTAATAATTGTGCTATATGAAGTATATACTTATACTTTAACTTTGAATTTATAAGATAATGTCTCGTTATTAAGTAAAACTGATTTTTGGACTTCCATTATCTTTATTTAACAAAAACACAAATTTTCACAACGTTTCAGTAGCTAATATCTGCTGCCGTCATCAGGTGTACTGATAATACTGATCATCATGTATTATCAGTATACTTGATGAGGGCGTTATACAATTTGTCTAAATAAATATATATATTTTTTTAAGTATTACAACTGTCAATCAAATTTCTGTTTAAAGGTTGTAGACAATATTAAATTATTAAAGAATACTGGTTGTCAATTATATTATTTACAGTACATGTAGTTTTAGTCAAATATTTAAAATAGGCTTATCTATTTAGCCGAATACTATGCAGGCACCAATGCACTAAATTTGTATAAATCGCCGACAGGGTGTCATGTATCAGTAGTAGATGACACATAACTATGGAATCCTCTTTGTATAAAAATCCGAGAATAGGTATTTATTTTTGCATTTAACCCTTTTTTGAAAAATGCATGATAAAAGGTATTAATTAAAGGTGCATGGCAAAGAGAAAAAACAAGCAATTTTCCCTGTTGATATTTTGAAAGTAGCGACCAAATTCCTTTTATTCCTTTTTGTGAAATTATACTTTGAAATCGTCAATCAAACGTTAAAAATAAAAATAACAGGATCGACCTCGGCGCAAACTCAACAACCGCCAAATTAAACTGAATTCGATTCGTTAAAAATTCGGTTTCCGTCGACACGAGGAAAAAATCAACTTTATTTATTCAAGTACAAAATTCAATCAGTATAATTCCATCATTCAAGCATAAATTAACGTTATTTGAACATTGCTAACGCAACGGAACGACTTCAAACATTCACGGGCGAATAAACAGCGAAAGAAAATATTTCCTTTTGAAGCGAGCGAAGGCGAGGAGAAGAAAAATAAGAAGCGGAATGGAAGAGAATGGCGGAGGGAGGAACTGGGTCAGCACCCGCGCCATTTTGATGGTGAAGATATCTTATTAACCGCACATAAGACGTTGAGGTTTACAAGTATGCGATCGAACGGCGAAACGCCGAACGATTGTTCGCTATTCAACACAAGTCGGAGGATATCATTTCGCAAGAATGAGAAAATGGAAATAGTGTGGAAATGAGAACTATGCCTATCAGGTATAATCAAATTGCGGACAAGGTTACTAAAGATGATTTACATTGTTAACTGAGTTACGAACAATATGTTATCGGATAAAATATAATTTATTTCTTTTAAAACATCTGTCAAACTCAACAATTGTCAGAACATCTTTCAGTATATCCATTTCATTCTAATCTGTTCTGTGATTGGTTACTCTGTTAACCACTAACCAAAAGTTAGTTTAAGCCTCATTCACAACACGAAATTAGTGGTTAGTATTAGTAGTTACGGTTAGCGCAGAAAGCTTGACATACGTAGTTGTAGTTTAGCGTTCACAATAACGAAATTAGTGCAGCCTAGGTCCGCGCTAAGTTCAGTTAGCACAAAAGTTTGTAAGCTCCAAACTTATGGTTAGTGATTAATAGAGTAACCAATGACAGAATAGAGAAAAGAAAGATATTGTGACATTTGTTGAGTTTGACAGTTGTTTTAAAAGAAATAAATTATATTTTTGTTGAATTGAAGTAGAATATGAAAGGGACTGTCATTATTATTCTGTTATAAATAAACATTTTTAAAATGTGTGTCTTATAAAAATATTAGTTTTGTAGGTTGTAGGCAATAAAAGCTTATTCTGTTGAACTTTTTTATGCAAAAAGAAAAAGATACATATTAAATAGTCAAATCTACTAAACAAGATGTATTAAATTAAACCAGCTCTTAAAAACTTTGAATCAAATGTACTATTTTGTCAACAAAACCTGTTATTCGTAGTTGTCAATTTCATGTATTGTGAATGCTGTTTACCAATCTTTAGCTACTAATTATAAATACTAACCATAACTACTAACACAAACTACTAATTTCGTATTTTGAATTTTTTGCTTTTAATGACAAAACGCTTTGTTCGGTTTGAATGAAACTTACGTGTCACGACAATGATACATTCAATGGTACCTAAACTTTTCTGCCTCTGCGTAAGTTGTGATATCTGGGCGCCTATTTTGTAACTACAAAGCGATAACGAATACCAATTCAGATGGAATACGAACCCCCCACCACTGTAAAGGTAGCCATTTTGCACTGAATAAGCAATTCGAGAGGTCTGGAGCACTCGAATAGCGTATTCCATTGTAGAATAGGATTTTCAGTGATATTTATTAGAAATTTCATTCGATCATCGTCTTTCTGGACGAAGATTATAAATAATACTTTTAGCAGGATGGCTCGTTTATTTATTTCCTTTTATTGTGAGGAAATTATCAAAAGAAATATTGCTCAAAATTTAAAGATGGAGAGAAGAAGATTAAAGACACGATGATCCTTTTAAACTACCACCGGAAGAATTTGAGAGCAAATATTGTTAAATTTATAAATAAAACTGCGTGATAATGTTAAAATTTCAAGACCAACAGATTATTTTACACAATTTGATAGAATGCGTGAATCTGAATAGAAAATTAAGATAGCGTGCTTGCCATATTGAATTCATATTCGTTATCGCTTTCTAGTTACAAAATAGTGGCCCTGTAACGATTTAGGCAAAAAAAAATTAAATATGAGTGACATTGCACAGTGCAATTTTTAAAATAAATTTCGTGTAGCAATCTATCCAAATGTCAAACAACTAATTTTTATGACAGTAACAATTGTTTACAGGTTGCCAATAATTTTCTTCGCAATATCCTATAATTATTAAATATCCGTTTGTTCGGCTTAATAGTAGTATTTTACTGCCATTATCATGACACGATTAAATAATGTCAGCTTACTCTTAAACAACTTAAAAAGACTGAAAACTCATTTTTACAATGTATGAAATATAATAAAAATGTTAGAGCGAAATTATTTTCACTTTCTGTGGGTGCATGTGCGTCCGTGCACCCACGTAGTTTACGCCCCTGACGTCATGTACGCAGACCATAGTAAACATGGTTATCTAGGGTATTTGTCGCGAAAAATCGCCTATAATAGCAGTTCTGATCGCAGTTTTAGTACTCAAATCGCACCCCTATTTTGTAAATAAGTTGATATTTCGTAGCAACATTGCTGTAGCAAATAACGTATAATAATTGCGAACACTGAATAAAATATGAAACTGACAGGCTTTACATTAGTTTCTATTGGTTAAAATTTATAGCAACGTTGCTAAAACTTAACAACTTCCTTACAAAATATACGCTCCACGCAGGCAGAACGCGCGTCTTATTTCACTAAGACTAATATTTCGAATAAAGTTTATTTTCTTGTTGACACAGCCAGACGATACTTAATCTAATTTAACTTTAATCAGATCTAATTCATCGAGTTTATGCTTCATTTATTGAGTTTATAGCAGGAGTCATGGAAACCTGAGACAGTTGAGACAAATTTAATGAATTATAAAATTTGTTAATAGTTTACTTAGTCCTCAAAACACGATTAAATGAGTTTAATCGACGCTACCCGCCATAAGTTTCAAATTTAAGCCATTAATTATTCATTTCTTCTAAATTGCTTCTGCTTTAAAAATGCACTTAATTTACCCTTAAAGTGGAATTTATACGAGCTGCTCCACATTTTATTTCAAGCGGCAAAAAACTGGATGCTTATTTAATTTTATCAAAGGCAAAGAAAATAGGATATTAAAAAATCATTACCTTTAATATAAACTAATAGTGTGACAAGACGAGAGTAAGCGCAATAACAGATAAATAACTTTTTGGATAAACATGGAAGAGTCGGCATTAGTTAGCCATGGGATAAACATGGAAGAGTCGGCATTAGTTAGCCATGGGATAAACATGGAACAGTCGGTATTAGTTAGCCATGGGATAAACATGGGAGAGTCGAAATTAGTACGTGGCGTCGGAAAGACGTGTTTTGTTGACGGAGGAGAGTTTTAGTTTGGGGCGACGCTCGTCCTCTGGGTTACGGAATGTAACAGTTTAGTTGTGTATGTTAGGCTTAGTGTTAATTAATATAAGAATAATCATGTAAAAGTATTAGTTATTAAACCAACAAGTTGTGTTCATGTCCGTAGTTTTCATCAGTGTAAAGTGTAAAAAGTGTAAGTGTCTGTGTGTTCTTCCTTCTCAAGAAGCCTTCGGCACGAAGTGTTGGACGCCAGCCATCAGAGGCGTCCACCAGTCAGTTAGTGTATCATCGTTGGGAATCATCAGTCAATGTAGTATCATCAGCCAGTTCCACCCCCCTCGTGTTACAGTGGCGCAGTCGGTAGGATAATGAGAGTAATGATTTACTCTTATTCATCCGAAAAGATCTTACGTTATTGGTTTTAGAATTATTAGTTTGTGACCGAGGAGAGTGTACTTGGTGTACAGTATGTACACATTTGCGACCACGACGCCAGCGATGATACAGCAACCCAGGCCGTATCAGCCGTCACCAGATATGATTGACGTATTGCTTGAAATAAATACGTTCTCTGGTGATGGCAGTGTGGGAGAATATATCCACAACATGGGAGCAGCCAGCAGACGATACGGCTGGGATGAAGTTTTTCTCGGCAGTGCAATAGTGTTTAGGCTCAGTGGTAAGGCAAGGGAATTGTATTTTGAAATTCCATTGTCCAAGCGGCCTACCACTGGCACAGATATGGTGCGTTGGTTAGAAATAACATATGCAGGACGCACCATATTACCACCGTCATTTTTTCCGGCTTGTACGCCAAGTTTTTATGGTCCAGCATGGACGCACCAGGTCTACGCACCGCAGGCGCCGTTAGATTCGTTGTCTCCAGGGCATGGAGTGCACGAGTTGCCAGTAGGGAGGATCAGTTTAGAAGAAATTGAGTCCTTGCTGGCAATAGAGGATCGTTTTGCGGTGGTAGACATACCACGACCGGAAAGTCCGACAATAGTCGTCACAGCGAGTGACAAGGGCGTACAAGAAGGAAAAATGATTGAAGAGAATTGCCTGCCGGAGGAAACAGCGAAATGTGAGACTGGGGAAGAACACAGCGAAGTAGCTGATGAACTGGACATGAACACAGTATATGACGACAACCTGCACGAAATGGATCTGCAAATGGTGAACGAAGAGGACATCGAGAATGGCGAATTGGGCATGAACGTCGGAGAGGACAACTTGGCATGCCCACCTGTGCAAGTTTTACGCCGCACCCATGGAGGGCACGCCACTGGTGATATCATGTTACATTCCAGGAACGACGTTATCACTTGCAGAAGTGTTCCCAAATTTTTTGTAGTGCCATCCCTTAGACCGCTTAGGTGTGAACACCCCCCTCCCTCGTTCAGTGCAGTGACCTTTGTGTTGTTTTCATTTATGACGATTATATGACGATTTTTGTTAGTGTTTAGTTTTTTTTGGCTAGTTAAGTTGCATGTTAGATTAGTAATTTTTATTAGATAGGAAAATAAAATACCCTTTTCCTTTTTTTAGCATTTGATATTTGAATTTGTAATTTGTTAAAACGTTTTACGTTTTTATTGTGTTTGCATTATGGTTATAATGTTTTATGTTGGTAAGCTTTATGCTTTATGTCGTAGGTTTTATACCTTTTGTCTGTTTTTAACATGTTATGTTAATTGTATTTGTACATTTGTACCTGTTTTGCAATTTTTTTGTATCCTATGTTTTATGCTTTGTGTCATATTTGTAATATGTTTGATGCTTTATGTTGTTAAGCTTTTTGCTTTTGTAATCTCGTAAGTTTGATACCTTTTGTGTGTTACGTATTATGTTGTGCTTGTACATTTGTACCTGTTTTGCAATTTTTGTATTCTATGTTTTATGTTTTGTGTCTCATATTTGTAATATGTTTGATGTTTTATTTGTTTTATGTATGTGTTTTATGTTCTGTGCTTGCAGATTGAGAACCTATCTTCAGTTCAGGATTTAAGAATAAATATATCGATTTTGCGATATATTTATGTCTTAAGGGGAGGATAATGTGACAAGACGAGAGTAAGCGCAATAACAGATAAATAACTTTTTATAAACTCTTCTAAATTATAGTTTCAATATTCATATTTTAACTCTGTTTATCTGTTTAAGTTATAAATGTCAAAATTCAGTTTACAAATTCTTATCATATTATGATAGTTAGGACATTTATTTGTTGATCTTAAGTCTGGAAATTATTATATATACGAGCGTGACTTTAGAATGACCTCGCCTATGCACCCCATACCCCTAAGATAATCCTATCCTGGAGATAGCGTTTTTATTTTAAGGAGTCGGCATTAGTTAGCCATGGGATAAACATGGAAGAGTCGGCATTAGTTAGCCATGGGATAAACATGGAAGAGTCGGCATTAGTTAGCCATGGGATAAACATGGAACAGTCGGTATTAGTTAGCCATGGGATAAACATGGGAGAGTCGAAATTAGTACGTGGCGTCGGAAAGACGTGTTTTGTTGACGGAGGAGAGTTTTAGTTTGGGGCGACGCTCGTCCTCTGGGTTACGGAATGTAACAGTTTAGTTGTGTATGTTAGGCTTAGTGTTAATTAATATAAGAATAATCATGTAAAAGTATTAGTTATTAAACCAACAAGTTGTGTTCATGTCCGTAGTTTTCATCAGTGTAAAGTGTAAAAAGTGTAAGTGTCTGTGTGTTCTTCCTTCTCAAGAAGCCTTCGGCACGAAGTGTTGGACGCCAGCCATCAGAGGCGTCCACCAGTCAGTTAGTGTATCATCGTTGGGAATCATCAGTCAATGTAGTATCATCAGCCAGTTCCACCCCCCTCGTGTTACAATAGTAGTAACACAGAAATTATTATAAATTTAAATACCGGATCTCTCACCGTAGCTAACTTTTTTATTTATTTTTTAATAATGTAGTTATTACTAATTATCTAGTTTAGTTCCCAAAATTTATTCGTTTATAAGTTTTGATATTTTTATATGGACGTTATAGTAGACGATAACCACAAGGAAAACGAAATATGAAAAGTGTTTCAAGAGCTGAGTAAGTCAAAAATAATAATCAAAATGAAGAAAATATACATAAGAATAAACAGATAACCTAATTGATTATTTCATTTGGTCCATTGCCAAAATCATTGGTTTTTACCATATAAAATTAATGAATGTTAAATTTTTACTGTTTGAAACAAATGAACATCAATAAGTTATACATTGCTGGAAAGCTAAAAAATTCTTTCAATGATGTAACTTTCCAATATGGCGTGTGTGTCCTATTTAGAGCTGCTAGCTGCTACCATTGGGATCTGGGAAACCATAAGAGATAAAATGTCGGTTACACGTAACTTTTTGTGCACCTATAGAGGGCCATCTGAAATGAGCTCTTGTTTTTCCAACAATTCTCATAGGATACTAGATAATAATAAAAAATTGAATTTGGTCGATTTTTACCTTCCGTCACCTTTAGGTAAGGAAGGTATTGTCTTTGGTCAAAAAATTCGGTGGTGAGTTTTTGATGAATAAGCACGTTTTAGGGTCCCTAGAATACGATTTTACTATTTTTACGATGATGTCTGTATGTGTGTGTGTGTGTGTGTGTATGTATGTATGTGTGTCCGTGTGTGTGTGTGTGTGTGTGTGTGTGTGTGTGTAACAAAATTTTCGTCTGCGATAACTTCCATACTACAATTCTAAAAATTATAATTCTTTCGTATTTCTCTTCGTTACATCCATGCGAAGAGCTGATTAGATTTTGGTTAGAATTGGACAACCGGAAGTACCCTCATTTGAAGATTTTAACAGTTTTTCTTGAAAATCTATGTTAAATATCATTTTTTCACATTTAATGTTATTATAAACATTAAAGAATATTATATTTTCTATACGATTTGATTGAATTTTATACCTAATATTAAATGGATATAGAGTTAAAAAATTATAAAGAAATTAAATTTCATAAAGTAGCCATAGCTGTGGAAACAGCTACTATATTGAGAAAATTTTGATTGAAAGATGTCAGTGTCAAGTGAAATTGACATAGTGTGTTTGTCTTATAATTTACTGGAAATATAGGATTTTTTTGCTTTCTGTATGGAATTTGTATAAAATACATACAACTGCTTTAAGGTAATGTACAAGAAATAATAATAATAATAAATCTTTTATTTCTGCAGATACATTACACTGTATATAGAAAACGTCACAAAATAATAATTTTCTGTATGAAATTTGCATAAAATACATGCAACTGCCGGAAGGTAATGTACAAGAAATAGAATATTTAATTTAGCAAGGAACTTTCCGTATGAAATTTGTACAAAATACATAGAACTGACGGAAGGTAATGTGCTGGCCACATCAGATTTTTTCATTTTGAAATTACTTC
Organism: Harpalus rubripes; assembly: GCA_963082715.1. NCBI lineage: Eukaryota > Metazoa > Arthropoda > Insecta > Coleoptera > Carabidae > Harpalus > Harpalus rubripes. Next base: position 69,860,487 of record OY720450.1, read on the forward strand.
TAAACTATCATTAATCGAGAAAAATGTTTCAAATAAAAAAGTTAGATATTTTCATTGTCTATTCATTGGCGTACGAAAATAATTTTTTATCGGCAAATTTCCGAGATATAACTTGTTTTTTTTTTAAATGGAACCCAAATTTGAAAAAATACTTGTTTTACTCTTCAAATCTTAGTTTTTTCTATATTTTTCATGAAATTTCTTATTTTTTTTATCAAGATTTTCGTTAGTTTTTAAAAATAGTATTTTATTTTACTTTTTTATTTTTTTTTCTATTTTAATTCTGTATTTTTAAGTTAACCTAGGGATACTAGATATGATCTAAAAAATTATTTAAAACAATAACCCTTATACCAATCGAAAGAGAAAAAATAAGCATTTTCTTAAAGTAAAAATCAAAAATTAGAAAAAATTGAATTTTTGCATTTATCTAGTGACAGAAAGCTATGAATATTTCGGGAAAAACAAATACATCTTTAAAATGATCTACTAATTGGGCAACTTCCCCTAATTTAACCAACTACATATCTCATAGTATCCGAGATCCCAATGGTAAGCCACGAAAAACGGGTAACCTGTATTTATTCTAATCGTAATACAATGAAAAAAGTAGTTATGTTTTAAACTAAATTATATTTTCTGCTGCAAAAAGTAGTAATTTCTCCAAATTTTTAAAAAACGTTTTTGAAAATTAATTTCAAATCGTCTCACGATGTTCCTGTCTCTTCGTCGCTTTTAAATGATTAACTACAAGTACACATTCTTTCAGTAAATTTCATGCCATGCCGTGGAATGTAATTTTAAATAGGTTATTCTTAATGACATCTAAATTAGTTTTTCATTGAATTAAGAGTGAAATTTTGTTGCCGAGACCAAGTATGGCTCCCTGGGAGGTCGAAGGTGAACTCAAGTCTGCTTGTTAGATTGTTTCGTTGGTTTTGAAAGTTGGAAACTACACGGAGAGCGATTAGGAAAGATGAATTTCTGAGGTCGCAGCGAAAGCATTACCTAATATTTTGCTTGCATGCCTCATTGATTTAGAATGTTTCGAGCAATTTATTAAAGCTTTAGTACTTTACTCTTGCGGTAAATTACTGCACAATACGATATTTCACAATACGTTTACATGTATATTGTATTAAGAAATATTACTCAACTCTCAAATGGATTATTGCATATCCTTCACAGTCTATTGCAGTGCTACCACCCACTTAATTAAAGATTTCTCTTAAAATCGTATTATTTTATTTGTATAGATACTATATAGTTCTCGTTTTGTGTTTTAATACTATAGTGACTATAGTCTTATTATAAAATGGTCTATAATACGAGGAGGTACCCAAAAGTATCCGCATTTATTTTCTGGTGGGTGATAGGGCGCCAGTTCTAACTTCTCACGTTTGGGATCTTTATTAGACACCTTTTTGGATCTGTTTCCCAAACGTCATCCTCGGGGATACATGTGAGCGGTCAGTGTGATTTTTTTCGTAAACGCTGTTTGACGTGTTCCGCGATTTCTGTTTATTAGGGAAATCAGCAACAATGCTTGGGAGAGCTTACAATATATCCGAATGGATTTTTGATTGTTCTTTAAAAATACTAGCACGCATTCAAATGATTGTCTTTCTGGTCGTTAGAAAGCCAATTTCACTGCGACAAGTTTAATCTTCAAAATTTCAGTCAAAATTTGTTGGTATATACTGTGATAAGACGAGGGTAAGAGCAATAACAGATAAATAGCTTTTTTACTTACTTACTTTTTTTACTTAATATGACAGCATTACTATTTACATGGGCGTATCTTTCGAATTTTGCTAGCTGTCATATGAATAATTCTAAGAACCGTATTCTTATTTATGTTCACCCGAACGAAAATATTCTTCAAGAAGAAATTTGTCGCGCTAAAAAATAAAAAAAAATTACTTAAAGATTTTTCACGAAGGTCCGAAACAAAAATATTAAAAGAATCAACGTACGGCAATGATATTAATCAAAAATAGTCAAGCACCTGTCATCATCTGTCATATGTGGAATATAGTTTTGATGAATTATGAAAAATTGAAATATAATTTTGGAAAAAAGTTGTCGCGTGACCTTCAGCCTTTTTTGATGATTCTGTAAAGTAAAGTAGGTGTTTTGCAAGGGCGGATCCATGGGGAGGGCCATGGGGGCCATACCCCCCCCCCTTGGGCGTATATTTTAATTCCGTTTTATTTTGATTTGACTTCAATAAATGTTATTATCTTATGCATTTGTATCCAGATATTGCATTAGAACCTGAAAAAATATTGGATCGATTTGCTGCGTCCAAAAGTCGTCGTTTAGATATTGTTATATAGTTAGTTGTAACTGATAAAGTCTGATTTGATTAGTGAGATTTCCTTGAGTTGAGAATTGTTTAGTGTTTAGTGAGAATTGTCAGAATTGTTTGTCAATATTATATGGCTGTAATAGGGTTTAATAATAATTATACGTTTTAATAGCCTTAAAACTTTTTAATAATTATTTACCGTTATCTTAAAAAAACCACCGTAAATGCCCCCCCCCCTTGAACATTTTCTAGATCCGCCCTTGGTGTTTTGTACACTAAAAAATCGAATATGTATTTTAAAAACTAATAACTTTAACTTTATGCCTATCATACACTTTTAATAGTCTAGTATTAAAATAAATGGATCATGGGGTCTCGTGGCCGCGTGCCTGAGTGTCTGGTCGCGAATCTAGGGAACCTGGTGGTGCACTCTCCACGACAGCAATGAGTGCCCGTGAGGCGACGCCTGGTAAGTGTCCGCACCGTGCAAATATTTCATCAATACCAATATCTGTGTACAAACCAGATTGGTACACCCAGGAATGGGTAATAAGCTATGATGATATACATATTTATTTATTTATGTTGTAATTTGTTACTGCGATGGAGGTTCCCGTAATGCACGTGTTTAAAACAACTCTCAAGTCATCTATTTAGTAATAGTAGTACTAGGAGTGTTGACCAATTTCCAACACTTGTTACAAACACAGTCCCTCTTGGTTGTGGCATCCTATGTACACCTACACATCAATTATCTGCATGTGTCTATGTCGCATGGTAATCAGCTACTTCCTTCCGAGATCAAGTGGCCATCGTAGCCAGTATAGCTCTAGACGCTAACCAGACCTACAGACATCCGCACTCCAACTTAACTAACCCAATTACACATGGAAATCAGACACAGAAACGCTTCCTTCATACCACTGCCCAGGAACTCAATTAAGTTCTACGACGACGAATATGTGTTTGTAGAATAGGAGATGCTCGATCTACATATGTAGATGATATATTCTTGTCATTTTCGAAATCTGCGAATGGAAATAAATTGGCACACCCAGAAGTGGGTGATAATAATGAGAATAGTTGAAATGTTCGCATAAATGAAAGAGAAAAATTGTAACCAAGTTATTTTTCCTTTTCAATATATTCTCCCTTAACCCTAAAACACGTTTCAGTTCTTTCAATAAATTTTTGTGTCTCCGTCCGGTATAAGTGTAGTATTACCCACATTTTAAGGTAAATGTAAATAAATATGTTCGAAATCGCAATGCAGAATCTATAGAAAAAATCTGGTGTGGCCATCACAATACCTCCCGCCATTTACAGCCCGAGTCACAAAAACATTAAGTTAATCCTTATTTTTGGATTAGCGAATTTTACTCTAATTTTGACAGTTTATTTTTCAAAATACAGTCTAAAGTAATTCAAGTAACTACCTTTTTTTAAACCCCTCAACAGAATTAAATCCCAATAACAGAGTGGGTTCACATTCACACACATCCATGCCTTAGTGAGATTCGAACCCGTAGCCCAGAGGGCCCTCATGACATGAGGTGTTAATCTAACCATTGAGCCACTGGAGCTATAATAAAATGAAGATTAAATTTTAAATACCGGAATAGAATAGAATTCACAAATCCAAAAACGAGGATTATCTTAAACATTTTTGTGAATCGTTAATTTTTATTAATCTAAATACATACCTACATATTTACTTATGCTGGAAACTATATTGAATTCCTTTTCTATTGCTCTATTTACTTTTTTCTTTTTAAAACGTTACTAATATTATTTTGAAATGATTAGTTCTTTGATCTGTCATTTATATACATTTGAATAACTGCGTTTTATTTGTTTAAAGCGTAGGCTTTGGGATTTAAATTATAGATAATTTTATAAATTTATCCATAAAATATATAGAAAAAGTATTAATGCAAATCTATAGAAAATTTAATAAACCTTAATTTTTATAATAACATTAATCTCGAAAAAATAACATTTAAAGGTATTCTTCTAAGAAAAACTATTTGAGCTTCTAGTAAAGTGCCGTTTCCGGTTACCCGATTTTCACCAAAATCTAATGGGTTCTTTCCATTACAGAAAAAGTTTGAAATATAAGGTTTCAAAATTTTCTGAATGATAGTATTTGAGTTACACATACACACATATCCACAGACATCATCGCGAAAATGTTAAAATTGGATTTTAGGTACCTTAAAACGTGGTCATTTACCAAAATCTCGATATGCGATTTTTAGCACGATCCCTATACCTCCCTTACCAAGGGTAGCGGGAGGTAAAAATGTTTATATTTTTCAGGTTATGTTTGTAAATACATGTCATTTGAAATTCAAATCTTCTGATTTTACGAACATGAAAAATCCCTAGTATTTCATATTTGCACATTAAAACAAACTCATTTTATAAATTTTATTGAGAAGTCGGCACAAAAAATCTGTGTATTACAGGTCTAGAAACTGCTTCGCCATTACTGAACCAAGGCTGGGCTTCCGATTAGGCCTGTCAAAATATACTCGCACGCGCAAAAGTGCAGTTTCTAGACTAGTGATACAAATAACTATTACTTAAACCTTCAAAAAAAGTATTATTTTTTTATTTAAAATAGTCCGAAATTGCAGTTTTCACTCCGTCATTTTTATTAAATGTAATGAAGAATAGCCAATCCAACATTACAGTTATGCATGGATACGTTGTCATACAAAAGCAGCACACCTTTGGTTCATTTATCTTTTCCTTTTTTCTTTCTAACTATTTGTAATTGTTTCAGCAGATCAGCGTAATAGGTATTGTCAAGTTTTTAAAACACATATCGTTCTATTCAAAATAGTACAATTCCCTATAAAATCCAAAGAGCCATAATCTTAGCCGACTGTAACGCCATGAACTTCTTTGGCAAAGGTGTGTTATTTTTATGCCACTGACTGATTCCTGCTTCATCTCAGACTCATAACGATGAATCCGAGTTTCATAACCAGTCTCAATTCGGATCAGAATTTTATCTTTGTTGTCTCCGCAGTAGTCAAAAATTAGTCAAGGATATTCGCATGAACATTCTTGGCAGCCATCTTGCCATCACTTTTGACATCCGTAGATGTTGTTGATGAAGAATTTTGAAAACAGTTATAGATGATACAACAACTATTTCTGCAAATTGCTTTGGCTGGTATTCTGAACTTGCGACTAAGCAGGCGACTAGCTAGTCGTCCGACTATCATAATGTTACAATATACACTTTAGTCGGGTGACTAGCTAGTAAGCTAGTCGCTTGCTTCGTCGGGTTTAGTCGCGAGCTAAAAGTATCAGCCTTTGTCTTTAGCCAGGCATCTTACACAATATTTTCAACTTTTTTGATTTAAGGAGTGACGAACATTTCGTGAAGAATGATCGTATGAGTAACATGATTACAGCTCGAAACTCAATTTATTCCATACTCACAGTTTTGTGGTAAATTCAATTTTAGAAAAAGTAAATTCAATATCATAAAAACTAACTTCTGTTTCTGAAAAATATCAAAATTGAACATGAAAAAGTATAGTGCAAAAAACCACCACTTTGCAACTAAACACATAAATAGCTATTTGTTCTCATGTCATGTAAAAACCGAAAACAGGTAGCCGAAATAAAAAACTGTCGTACCTATCTGCTTTTACCATGTAACCACAGACTGCATTATTCAAAACATGGTTAATGTTTTTGCCAAGGTTTAGTGTAATATTTGAATACCTAATGTGTTGTAATAAATTATGCCAAAATGATATGAACAATATAAAATGCTTCATTACAAAACACTTTCTGGTGTGAGCTAATTATTATAATAGACTGCAATATATCAAAGCTGATTTAAATATTTATCACGGTTCAATTACAAGCATATAATTAGCGAATACTTAATTACGCTATGAAGCTACAACATTAATTGGAATAAAAAATGAACGTCTTAAGAGTCGTTAAAATTTTCATGTCATTACACATCCTTTCATTAGAGTCCAGGACAAATGGCGATCATTTATAATACACAACAACGGGCTGGTAAGAGAGAGCTCTGTAATCCTTAACAGGTTGAATCTAGAAATATAACGCGTCATACGCGAAATGAGCAATAGAAGGAAATGGTTTTCAGAGGCGTAAACTTTTAATTTTGGCTGTGGGTGCACTATTTTTATTTTAGATAAGTGTATATATTTTTATAAATGCAAAGTAAAAATGGCATAGTTAATATATTATGCACATATTAAATTATACGTATATATGGCTTAACTACAGATTCCTGGTCCAAAAACAACATGATTTAACTAAATTTATCTATATCCGAAAGTGTCCCATTTAGCAAATTCTACTTCAAAGTGCTTCTAAAAAAATAATTTTATTTATAATAGAACGCTTTGTCCGATTTGAATGAAATTTTGGTATGATAATCCATATGGACATAAGACATCTTTTCAGATGATATTTTTTGTTATTATTAGTGATCCACTATTCCATGTAATTTAGGTGTCACGACCATTATTAGTTCACAACTTTTTTTTTATCGACCGACATAATTACTACATATGAAATATAATTAAACTGTTAGGGCAAAATTACTGGGGGTTAGGGATGGGTAAAAATCAAGAGAATATCAATCTAGCGAATCAATACGAATCGAAACTTTTAATATCGATCTACCATCAGATATAGATGCAAAATATCGATCTGCAATGAATAGATTACTTACAAAATTGAATTTCAGTTATACTGAGATGTTATAAAAAGGCAACGTTGTAAATTAAAATGGTTTAATTTGCTAATAATTCAGATAATACAACACAAACATGATAAATTGCCACAGACCATAGAACGATAGGAAGAAGTGAAATAGTCAAGTCAAAAGTAAATCTAAAGTATAGATTATAACCGTACCAAGCTAAGAAATGATACAAAATTATATTTAAACGACTTTTAATAAAAAAAGATCGATTCGTTCAGTGAAGATAAATACCGAAAATACAACTTTCGATCGATATTTTTAAAAATTGGTTCAGAATCGTGGGTCCCTACTGTGGGTGCTGCGCACCCACACTTTTACTTTCTGTGGGTGCGCGTGCGTCCGTGCACCCACGTAGTTTACGCCCCTGATGGTTTTAACGGCTTTGTGTTAAGGTGTTACTCAATTTTACGGTTTTTGGAAGTGGAATAATATCTCAGATGAGAGTATTATGAACACATCAAAGGCAGTTACGGTTTAGCAGCATTTACGATAAGAACATTATTAGCGATGGGTCTATATGAATTATGAATTTTTCGTGAATTGGAATAAATCAGTTGAAATAGAACTAATTTTTTTAAGATGGTTTTATCTCATACAAAAATTTCACCAAGTGCGAGTAAAAGAATTTATAAAAATAGATATTCTAAATTTTTAATGAATTATAATGAAAAAGGCTTCCCCGCAGTATACCATTTCTATATTTTCTATAATATTGTAACGTGTGAGCCTCGCTACTACGCTGAACAAGTCTCCAAGTATAGCGATGACGCAATCGCGCTAACAGCCGGGCTACGTAAACAAACAAGCCGCGACGTGTTTCATTACTTCCGGTCGCCTGAACCTTTGTGTTCATTGTTATTATGCGGTCGCACATTCTAGAGCTCTCTGGAAGTTAATGGCAGTTGATAAAAGGGACGAAGCTATGCTCGGGAGTTAGTTAGTTACATAGGGAGAGTCATAGAGACATTCACATGGAGTGTTACAGAGTAAAGTGTTAGTGAAAAGAACAGCAGTATCGTAGTGAGCGTATGCAGTTGGTGTCGAGTCGGTACTCGGGAAGTTATCCGTATACTAGGATAGCTGTGGATGTAAATACTCGGTAGTGTTGACGAATATTGGGAAGCTATAGTGCACGTGGACAGTAACGGCGAGTCGGGAAGTTACTGGTATACCGAGATAGCTGTGAAAGAGAATACTCGGTAGTGTTGAGGAGTATTGGGAAGCTAGGTATACAGGGATAATAACGGCAAGTAGTTGGGGTTACTCGGCAGTAGAATTGTGGCATACGGATAGTCGGTGATACTGGGGCGGTGGAAGTGAGAGAGTTACATAAATAGACAGATAGTGAGATGAAAGGTGTGACTTCTGTCCGAGCAGTTGATTATACAGACGCTGTTGAGACAGTTGAGTATATAGACGCTGTGGAGGTCGGTAGGCGGACAGTTGGACGTGATATAAATAAAAAAGTGCTATAAATAGTGGAAATAAATAATTAGTAATATTTTTATTATTCACAAAAATGAAAGTATACAATGCTTAGATTAGATTGAAACAACAGCTCAAGAAGAATTTAAAATAACGATAAATTTAAATGAAATATAAAATAAGTTGTACTGCCACCTGCAAAAGTTTGGCGTAAACGCTCCCATTGGTCATCCACTTTTTCACTGCACTAGTTTAATATACTTGAAACAAATGAATTATAAAAAAAAATGTTTTAATATTCATTACAAAATTGGAATTAATTTTTAGAAAAAACTAAAAAATATGTCCCACTTTGCGCTCTTAATACACAAATACCCATTAAAATGGTTTGGGCGTATATTGAGAATGCCTGAAGAACGTTGGCCCAAAAAAATTTCTCATTGGAAACCACAGGGAAATACAAAATGTGGTAGTCTCGAAGATTCTGGAATGAGAGCATCAGAAAAACCATGGAGGACCGTGATCTGCAAGAAGACGAAAAAACATGGGAATTCGGCAAGAAATTATCACTAATTAATTGATGCATTACTATAACTAGTATTTGGTATTGTAAATTAATTGTTGCCACTCGGTAAATATTAAAACTTTAAATCGAATAATCACAATAGGTAAAGTCTGAACGATTTTACTTGGCGAGTGGCGAGTTGAAGTAATGTAAAATTTATTCTTGGTAGAAAAAAAAATGTATATTAATGGGTACCTATACAATTTATTTTAACACAAATTTGGAATATAATAAACGCATGGTAGAAATAGTGAACCGAACTACATTCTTTCTACTAGCCAAGTAAAATCGTCAAGACTATATAAGAGCAAAACAAAATTTTAAAAACGAGGTTACATATGAAATTTAACATCTACTGAGTTTACATGCAGTTTTCAAACCGTTTTTAAAACGTTTTTAGTTTTGAAAACGCCATGTATACAGTGTCAAAACGGTTTTGAATTATCTCAAACAAAAACTAAAATTCATGAGTTGGACTTGAAAACTAGTTTCAAAACTACTCATGTAAACATTTACAATTCAGTTTCGATACCGCGCATGCGTACAGAGCATAACGTTTCTGTCGATTTATGTTACTAACCTTCAAATATACTGACAGTTGTGTAGTTTTAGTGCGTAGAGGTACGAAGTATAAAATATAATTGGAATAATAGCAAAACGAAATATTTGGAGTGAAGAGGATCTGTCACTTACATTAGCTAAATGCGCATGCGCCGAAACTTATTTCAAATCAATTTTTAATTTTGTTTTGTATAATTTTGACTGAAAACTGAAACCATTTTCAAAACTGCATGTAAACGTAGTAATCGATTGCCTATTCATGAATTTTCAGGCGGGGACAGATAAAATGGGCCCCCTGCATTTTGTTTGAAATAAGATTTATAATTTAAAAATATAATAATTTTGCCCAATAAATTATCAAAAAATTGATAGTTTTAGTTAGCTTTGGATGTTTTAAAAAAATTCTTGTCGTTGTTGATATGTAAAGCCAAAGATAGAACTGATTTTATGAACAAATAGTTGTACCTATACGTAAACTAGTACAAATACTAAAATATTTTAGCTAACAGAAAGAAGAAATTGTATAGCTGTCGTTATTATGTTTAGTTTCTACTAATATATTTTCCCAAAATTGATTTGATCTTCATTTTTCGGAAACTAATTAAGCAATTGTATCCTCTGTGATCACCTGGCGATTAATCCCGGTCCGGTGTACCTTTCGGCGCCCGGAGGCCCGTTTCCGAGTTGCGAATTATTGTTGTTTACAGTCCCAGGGCATAATTAATTGTAATAACATGACTGGACACTTTTGTGCGCTCGGATCGGTAATCCGGTAGGATTTATTGAGGGACTGATTTGGTAATTTGATTTTCTTGTTTGTGCTGTATAGGATCATGTATTTCTCATTTCACCGACAGCCTGATAAAGGAGAGTAATGTTTTAATTGATAAACTAGGATTCAATTATACTGCCCGCCATTGTACCAGCACAAAGGAAAATGCTATATCCTTTGTGAGTAGGAAATTGTTGACATAAATAAAATCATGTGTGTGGGAATTTATTAACAAATTTGTGTACGGAATAGCGTTCTGCTGATGTAATATCTAAAAATGAAAATTTGCACTATTATGCTTTCTTTTTAAAACTCTTTAATTCTGCATTTTTTGGTTGTATCTGAACTGACGTCTTGTTGTCGTAACTGAACCATCTCAACTGATCCAACAATCGAATGGGGTGCTATAGAATTTTTTTTTTCTGGTAGCACAAGGTGAACTAAAGTATTTAGAGTGGTCGACATATAGTCAGTTCTAAAGAGTACAAACTTTTCATGTTTGCATAGCTGAAATATTTTTATATATTAACTTATACTCGTACGTTATCGAAGAAGGATTTGTGAATGAATTTTTAACACGTCGCATATTAGTTATGACAGAGTACGATCTAGAATTATATTCATGAAGAAATTATTATTAAGCATAAATAATATAAATAAAATGCATCTTTTTCCTATTGTTTGACAATATTATGACACAAGCCCACCAATCAAATCGCTTAGGATATGATACGTCATTGACTGCAAACGCTTGTAGTTTGCGAACTAATTAATATTTTCGTTTTCGTATCTAAATAGTATATTAAAGAACGTGTTTTATAAGACATGTTTTTTTCGCACGCGTCAAAATTTAGAAAACGAGCGTTAGCGAGTTTTCTAATTGACAAGTGCGAAAGAAAGCCTTATAAAATGAGTTCTTTATACGATTTTTTATATTTTGCGCCTTCTACAAACTAAAAAGAAATTTTGAGGTTATATTGAAATTTCTTATCTTCCAGGTTTGACGTTCGACAATTTAACCCTTTCAGCCTCAGTGTATAGGAAATTTTTCTTTATTCTTATATTTGAACTAAAACTTGCTTTAAAATTAATTAAAAATAATTTTCTATCGTTCAAAGGTTCAATCTACAAATGTTTAGTACTACTAGGTCCATCTATGTGGACTAATTCGAACATTATATTAACATTTACTTACTCAATTTGTGATTATACTTGTAACCATTTGTACATTTTCATGTAAATAATTTTCCCTAAATAAAAAAAATAATAATAAATTCGATATTATATTATTAAAATAAATTCTCAATTAACTAAAAATAAATTAGGTAAAAATGGGTTAAAGACACGTCATCTAGTACCAACCGACTAAAACAAAAAATTGCGTATCGAAATGAAGGTCATTACGATACGCAATTGCGTATCGTAATGACTTCATTATGAACGCAAAATATAAAAATATAATTTTAGTGTCACCATACTACAAAATATAATGGCGAATCTTCTCCGTATACTTCAAACATCCTTTTATGGATAATTTTTAGTCTAGTTCTCTTTTTTGGTCAAAACTTTAAATGTATAATGCCTTAGTAAAATCATTTCCAAGTTAGAAAGTAAGAAAATATACTGATAATAATAAATTGTAAAAGAAACATAAATATTTGCAACTTTATTGACCAGAGTCAACATGTAGACTGTTAACTCTTCGTTAATAATATACTGATGATAGTTTTCGACATTCTAATAATACTAATAATAATATAAAGAAAAATTCGGAAATTTAAACTTACTTATGCCCGATAAAATTGCAATCACGTCCGGTTACTCACGATACATTTACTGTCCTCACGATTCAAATTTTAAAAATCTGATGTGGCCAACATATTACCTCTCGTCAATTCTATTTAAATCTATATTTTTATAAAGAAAGTTTCTTGCAAAACATTATAACTGGTATTTTTTCCATTTAATCAGAGTTGATTAATCTATGACTAAAATAATAAATTCAATTGTTTATATATATATATATATATATATATATATATATATATATATATATATATGTAGGGTGTTTCTTTTAAAACAACCGGCGCTTTTTGGGGCGAACTAACAACTTTAGAGAAAAATTTATCTACGATTGCGAATAACATTATTTTTAGTACCACTTTTCTCGAAATAATTGTTATACAACCCTATACCATATTTATATCGTTGAAATAAAAAAAATTCTCAACCTAATGGGCTAAAAAATTATATAGGATACCATTTAAAAAAATATAATTTTGTTCTGCCGTTTGAAAACCACTGGTCGAATTTTCGGTTTGTTATTATTAATATATTAGCCCCTTATTCTTGATAATTTCTTGTACATAACATTAGTGATTAGTTCGCCCAAAAAAGCGTTGGTTGTTTTAAAGGAAACACCCTGTACATATATATATATATATATATATATATATATATATATATATATATATATATATATATGTGTGTGTGTGTGTGTGTGTGTGTGTGTATGTGTTTTTTTTTTTTTTTTTTTTTTTTTTTTAATTATGTCTTTGTATATATAATAAATGGTAGTCATAGGCCATGGTCATGGTAATTCGTTAGAGTGACTAGACTTGATGCAGATTTGCAGTAAGATTATTTCACGAAAATACTATGTAAATAGTACTAAACGCTGACATAATGTCATTAATATTTGTACATCTTAACTGTCTCCAAGGTGCGTCAGCAAAACTTGCAAGGCTTATGAAGCTTAATTCCTTTCTAATTTTTATCCCGAAATACATTAAATATGAAGAAAAAAATCCAATCTATCCTCATTGAGAATAGTATATTGTGTTATTAGGAGTAAAAGTGATACTTTGTGTGGCGAGCATGGAAGTTTTCACGTCGAGGGAAGCGAGTTGGACAATTGCATGCGAGGCACACAAAGACACTTTTATTCCGAATGACACATTAAATTTTTTTTTCAAACATACTACTTTTCTTTTTATTCGCTAATTCTATGTAGTTTCTATGGATATTTATTTATTTTATTTCTACGCCGCTGGAAATTCATACGCCGGAAATTTCTACCTTGTGAATCGTCACAAAAAATGCCATTTCTACGACGTTTTAAAAAAAATATTATTTAATATTCAAGTACATTGTTACTTCCAATAGACTAATTAGAAATTATAACCAGAATCTAATCTCATCACATGGATGTGAAAAGGAGGAATACGATATATTGTAATATTTGATATTAGAATTATAGGAAAAAATTGACACACACACACGTACACGAGTATATTCATACTCGCATACCTATACAGTTATTAACGTAAAAATAATATTCTAGGAACCGTAAAACTATGTTTATGCAGCAATAACAAAGTCACTATCATAACATAATCATAATCTTAAGTTATATAGTAATAAGAACAGTCTTAAGATAGTTGATCGTTTATGCAGCATATACTCGTCGGTAAATAAAAGTAATAGCTAATTTGTTCATAATAAAGAATATCAAAATTAAATTCGTCATAGTCTTAAAATTAAAATTACTTCAACTCTGTGATTATGCTTGTTCATGATACTATGACTATGATGATGTTATGTAAACACCTCTCTTATAAGACTAGGTCTACAACTATGACAATGACTATCATATTGCTGCATAAATACGGCTTAAATCTTATTCTTTAAAAACTCAGCATTTTTTTTTTACGAAAAACAATACCTTCCGTCTTCCATCCTTACGCATAGATGAAAAATTAAAATATTCGTGAATATGTGGTTATGGTTAAAGACTCCTCTGCACTTCTGCATCAAATCGAAGTTAAATTGCAGGAATTCAGTCGCTATATGAAGCGTTAACAACTACAAGTAGATCTGAACTAGTTGTAGAAGTTTATATGTAAGATCATTAAATAGATTTCAGATCCCTATTCCGCATAATACAATAGTTTTATCCTTTAGCTTAGCGAATTGGATTCGCAATACACACTCCCATTACACTAATATGACAAAAAGGTTTTCCATTAAAACAGCCCATTACATCGTACAACAAACACAGCCATTAATTAAACTTTCAAAGTGGAATTACATCTTCTTCTACCACCGAAATTTGTAATAGTAAATGAAATTAGCAAGTTTCATGTAACTAGTGCAGTTAATTCTCACTGGCTGGTGCGGAAACAGCTAACCGTTACGGATCTGACGTCATTACCTTGTAACGACATTACCAAACAAAGCAATTTGTTATCTCACATGCAGCATCGCCGCATCAGCATCAACATACATACATCTGCAAGAACATGAGGTGGCTCTGGAACTGGATGTAGAAGTAGAGCACCATTTGTCTTGTGCATTTGGCGCAATAATGAGCTCTACTTCAGCCAGCAAACGTGCTGGGTAATTGGACATATAAGGAGGTTTTATTATCAAGATATGAAGTGCTGATGGATGGTTGACAACTAATTGCCGGATATTGATATCATAAAAGAAAAATATGTATAAAGCCTTAAGCTGTGTTCAGAGTTATCCAATTATTATTTACAATTAGTACTTATGGGAAAAAACGCTAGCGTACACACCGACAAAATTAAGACGTTAATTATAAGTGTTGTGGTAAGTATACAAACTCCAAACTTTACACTTAAAATTTAGTGCGACAGAAATATCATCTTGTCTCTTTCTGTCAGAAACGTCAAGCGGCATAGCGCATATAATGTGTTTTAAATGTGGTATATGATGTAGTATATTGTAATAAATAATATTGTAGAAAGGCGAAGAATCACATATACCTACTTGTCACTTGTTACAGAATGACTGATCATTTCTAACCCTATTTTTTTTTATCACAATAGAAAATATTATGATCTAAAATATTTTTATAAACAACAAATAATACTCTATTTACAACTGTTTAATAATTTTTTTTTATTTATTTGGATTGCATCATCGATTTTTTAATAGATGCCACTTTCACTAATACTATGTTCCGTAAGTCAAAAAAAAAAACAGTATCTTGATTCTGGGTACACCATGGTGCCTGAATACATATTTTCATCTATTTCGGGACAGATTGACATTGAATCATATGACAATTAAAATTGACAAAATAAAAATTAACCAAATGAATGATAACTTTGAATATGACAACGAAATTGAACATTCTATTACATTTAATGCCAATAAAAATAACACAACCAACACTATATCAAATTTTTCATACTTACATCTACAGGCTGATTTTTTCAAGGTGTACATAGGATATTAACATGGTAAATCAGGATTTTGCAAACCGTTGCCCCCCGTTTTAAATTACGGCAATGGTAGTTGTCTCAATACAAAGATAACAAATTTCCCCATCCGAAAATACCAAATACATGGAAATTATTTTTTTATTAATTTTAAAAAGTTTTCATTTTCGTATTAATAGTAATAGCCATGCCAAATTTGAACAAAAGATAAACAAATGCTTGACGTTTTATCTGTCAGAATAGGTTAGTGTCTCTTGACAATGTCAATTAGCCTATTCTGACAGATATGTCAAGTATTTCTTGATCTTTTTGTTCAAATTTGTCATGGCTATTAATTTATGGGCCTAAAATATTGGATAAATTCCATGTATTTGATATTTCGGATGGCGAATTTTTTTATCTTTGTATCGACACCGCCATTTCTCATGTTAATCTCCTATGTACACCTTAAAAAAATCACCCTGTATAATAATAATTTTTTATTATTAATAGCACTAATGCGGTTTAGAAATTTGATATTGACGTATATCGTTTGATTTTATTACGATGATGTTTGAAAGTAGCGGTAGAGGGGGTAAAAATACCAGAGAAATCAGGAATATTTCGTGGTTGCCGTGGTCCGACTTTTTACCAACTTTTTTCAGGAACCGCGTTCCAAATAGAAACCGGTGAATAATTTCAGGACATACGGAACATAAAGGTTGGAATTGGAAAGTGAAATTATGTTGTTGTAAACTCATATATTCAGGCACATGTTCTGTGATAAGACGAGGGTAAGAGCAATAACAGATAAATAGCTTTTTATAAACTTTTGTAAATTTTAGTTTCAATAATCATATTTTAACTCTGTTTATCTATTTAAGTTATAAATGTCAAAATTCAATTTAGATATTGTTATTATCATAGTCACGAAATTATTATGTATACCTGCGTGACTTTGAATGCCCTAGCCCAGCGTTTCTTAACCTATGGGTCGCGAGGGGGTTTGAGTGGGTCGTGTAAACTATTCAGAATTTTATAATTTTAATTACTAAATATTACTGTTATCAATACAATGTAGAATTATTGATACTGCTAATAACACTAAAGTGATTTTACCTTTATTACCTACATATCTTATCGAATCGGGTTTTTGTGCTCTTGTAATTACTAAAACTAAGGTTATAGGAATCGCCGCGATTTGAAGAACATTCAAAATTTTAAATTTTAAAGATATGCATTTTCATTCATGTTGGAAGTTCTAATTGGACAAATATGGACAGTTAATATTTGTTTCGGACATTTGACTACCAGGCAGCATTAAAATTGTATCAAATTCATGTACCAATATTTAACAATTTTCGTTTTATTTGAAATTATTGATCTTATTATGGTGTTAAATTTATATTATTTTGTTTATAAATAACTTATTTGTTTGTTATATATTAGTACATATTCATTTTCTTATTTTCATAAATAGATTATTGATTTTAATCAGACATTTTTTACTTTTTAAATAATTTTTTATAGTGGGTCGCAAAACCAATATAATAAATAAATTTGGGTCGCGCCTTGAAAAGGTTAAGAAACGCTGCCTTAGCCTATGCACCCTGTACCTCTAAGATAATCCTGTCCTGAAAGATAGCGCTTTGTTTTAGAGTCTAGATTAGTTCGTCGCGTCGTGAAGACGTTTGTTGTTTTGAACATGTAGTGTGTTTTAGTTTTGGGGCGCGCGCTAAACGCCCGCCCGCTGGGTTACGAAATGTAACATATTAATAATGGCTTAGTTCTGTTAGTTATGTTTAGTTAATAATAATTGTAATCATGTAAATAAAACTTTAGTCAGTAGTCAGTAAAATCACAAGTCACAAGTAATGTCCATGTCCGTAAATTCTCAAGTGTTCATTAAGTGTAAAGAGTAAGTGTATGTGTGTTAGAGTTAGAGTCAGTGTCATCGTTGGAGTAAAAAAATAAGCAGTAGTATCATAAGCTTAGGAGACCCCCTCGTGTTACAATTCCAAGCTTTGACGCAAAATAGAAATTCAAATTGGATATTGAAATTACTTGTTAGTCAGTATCATATATTTTTAAGGTCTAGCATAAAGTATCATTCACAACAAAAAAATTAACGTAGCGGTAGAATTAGTGGCAGTGGTAGTGGCCTGGGTAAAAGATTGAATACGTTATAGCAAATGTATTCGTTCACATCCAAAAATTAAGAAAATTAGTAGTAGCGCAGTGGCAATGGCAGCGGTAGAAGTTTGCAATCTCCAAACTTCTACATTGCCACTACGCTACCGCTTATTTTTTTGACAGTTTTGACGTTTATTGACATCTGATTTTTGATTTCATCAGACAAAATGAGCAATAGAAAAAGGATCATTTTGTGGTGTACCTCAGACGTTGCGCTATATAAACAGACTTATTAATAAACTTTGCACAATTAAAAGTGAACACGTAACTTACCATTTTCGCTTATTTCAAAGGCAATTTGTGCGCACGCATTTTCTTTTTTTGAAATAATTTTAAATTCCCTTAATCTCTTCGCTTATCTCACACAATGGAGTGCTTGTGGATAAGTGTAATTAATAAGTCATCATCTACGTCAGTTGCTTTTTGTGCAAAAATAAAATGACAGCTACAGTGGCGTAACTAAGAGTTCGGGGGCCCGCCCGCAAAAAGTTTTTGGGGCCCGTTTTTAATTGTAGCGTTTATCATGAAGTACATACCACAAGAACTTGTGGAAATTGTGACTAGGCTCACTTTCATCTGAGTTTATATGTTAAGAAGCAAAATAACCAATATTGGAGGCCTGAAAATCCAAGATTAGGCACTTTTACATCCAACCAAAATCATTGTATGTTGTGGAATTTACTATGAAAATGTGATTGGCCCGTTTTTTCTTTTTTTTGTGAAAATGAAATTGGTGGCACAGTCCACTGGTGAAAGTTACAGGGAATTGATTCATACATTTTTGGTATCACAAATGAAAGAACTTGGATGCAATAAAATATGGGGTATTAGCAAGGTGGATCAATATCATACAGTCTAAATAATAGCAATTTTGCGAAAATCATTCTTATCGTTTTTCAATCCCATGTTTTGGTAATATACATTGGCCGCCAGGTGTCTTGATTTGACAGCCCCAAACTTCTTTTTATAGGGTTATTTTAAAGGAAAACTCTGGAACAGTTGCATGAAAATATTTGCCAAGAAATCGAAATTCTACCGGCCGAAATGTGATGGAAAATAAAGAGCTTGATTTTAAATAGCGGATAAGGGGCCTCTTAGCCAATATTATTTTTGGAAATGGATATTTAAAAAATATAGGACTAAATAAATTTGTATGTTGCTACAAAAAAATGATTAAATTCAAAATTTCACAATAGTAACAAAATTATAAATCATTTAAACTGGGGCCTCTTTAGAGGGGGGGCCCGCCCGCAATGCGGGCTCTGCGGGCCCGTTAGTTACGCCACTGGACAGCTACAACTGTCAACCATCCACCCTAGTAATTTATAATAAAAAATTCCTAGAAACTATAATTTCAATAATTTTTCATTGGGAACGGAAATAATTTTTACTATAAATTTCTTACGCTACCGATGCCACTAATTCTTACACTACCGCTAATTTTTTTTATTCTGAATGGGCCTTAAAAGTCCCATATTCTAATATGTTATTATGATGGAGGACCCTATTTTCATTGAATATATCTCGTATTTATACTTAACTTATTTTTGAATTTCATCTACTCATCTTGTTTTTCATTCCACCCATCCCAAAACAACCGGAGGCCCGGTTTATTTACAACAACCTAATTTCAGTCCCAATCACCCTTCTTCATTCCGGGCTTAGCGATGTGCCGGACTGATGTATTTACCAATTCTGCGCCCGAAGTTCCCGGCTCCGGGAGATGTAATCTCTCCTCTCGCGTCGCAGTCCTCCACTAATTGCTCCGCCAGCAGCAGCAAAGCAACCCGCCGTCAGCCATAGCCTGGGATCGTTGCATTTATATTACGTTTTTATAGAAACGCGGGGAGATATCAAGGAGTTTCAATTATGGTATGGTGGAGATGATGACTATAAAAGTAGGGTAATGGGGATACAGGGATGAATTGGGTAAAATGAATTAGATGAATTGGATTTACGAAAATCAAATGAGGTTGTTTACCAGATTTTATATTATTTTGATATATTTTCTATTTTCCCTTATGTATTGTAGATGATAATTTTCTTTTTTGTAAATAAATAGTTATAGATGATCTAATTCTAATTTTCAAAAGTATACTTTATTATATAGAAATTTATTTTAAATATGTTTAATGTATTTCTCTGCAAAAATAATACACTTCACCATTTTTTCCTTCCATTTATCCATTTCCTAAAACTTCCAGCGAATCTTCTTCTGGAATGCTATCAAACTAATATACAGGGGGTAAATACTGTCAAAGCTGTCAAATTAATTTCTGATGACTGCCAAAATTATCAAACTAATTACTGAGGAATTTAGAAACCGTCTAATTAAATTTAGGCTGTTTTAAAAACTATCAAATTATAAACAACGATTCTAAAATGTTTCCTGATTAATTCAATATTTTCACTGATACTTATTGTTTTACTAGATAAATTTTAACAACTTTTTCTTTATTTCAAATAAGAGATAAGGAGCAGTTTTATAATCATTGGTTAAAATTTTAACTCTCTTTTAAATAAACAAAATTGAAACGCAATGACTGTCAAATGATCATAAATAAATAACCCATTGCTGGGTGTGCCATTCTGCTTTGTACGCAGATATCGGTAATATGACATATTTATACTGTGCGGGCGTTTACCATGCGTCACCTCACGGGCACTCATTGCTGGCGTGGAGAGTGCATCACAGGGGTCTATTTTGTGCCATTTGAAATTCGAAATATTTGGTGATCGAACCCGGTTCCCCAGATTCATGACCAGGTACACGGCCACGAGACCCCATTCAAATGATCATTGCTGTCCATAATCCGATTCAATAGTGTTTATATAACTTTCAGTTAAAATTCTAACTGAAATTTGTAAAACTGGCCCTAACTGTTTCAAATGATACTGCAATTTTTGTTTTCCACAGCCTACCTGATTTTCTTATTCTCCATGTCCATATTTCAGAATAATTAACTTTTATAAATATCGCCGTAATATACTAATTTCAAGATGATATGGAAATACAAAAAATAAAATTACACCTAATAATTAAAATTCTAAGACAATTTTACCATTTCAAGAAGTATGTTATAGTAATTTATATTGCAAGACCGTTACTCAGTAGTTTACGGGCGTGCACGGTACCTAACGAGCGAGGGAAGCGAGCTTCTTATTCGTGCGAGCACGTAAATTTTGGGTAACGGTTGACCATTTTACAATGTTTTATGATATACTGAATCGTAACTAATTTGAAAAAACTATATTGGAACCTACAACACAATACATTAATCTACTTGATCGAAATAGTCTTTGGAAACATGGCGAAGCGAAATAATGAATAAATAAATCTGTATACATGTTGCTATGGTTTTAACAGCCCGTAATTTTTTCACCACTAGAGACAGAGCTCTGTAATAAGACGTTTACGATTCAGTATAACGTAAAATATTGAAATATCTATATTTTGCAATTGGCTGCAACTTACGTTTTATGAAAAGCGCAGCAATAAAATGACTATCACTATGGGAGGTAGCTTGAACAAGTGATTAGCAGTGTTTTAGCTCTGCCAATCATTTATGAACTATTTTAGAGAATAATGCTTCAAACAAAAGTTACGTACAATTAATTATTCTATAACTGTTATTTGAAGTTTTTTTCTCTAAAATAATCCATAGCCGGTTGACAGAGCTAAAACACTGCTAATCAACTCCTCGCTTAAGGCCTTACCTTGATGAACGTTTCTGCAAGCAAGCATATATATTTTATAAATTATTATCGCTATGTTTTATTCTTTTTACGAAAATTTGCATAAACAAAAAACGAAGCTTAAAGAACATTCAATTCTCTGCTATATATATAAGATCTCTAATGTTATACTCGTATATCAATGTAAATGAAATAAACATTAGCAATGATGAAATATCTTGTCGAATTTCATAAAAACATTATTACTTCCTACATTCGGCTTAAAGGTGAACGACATTGTTACGACAAAATAATGATGTCATTTTTGTCGTTATTTTCTAATACTTCCTTTTTGTTACAGGTATGTTCAATATTCCATTCATATAGCGCCTACATTCCATGCATACGTAAGTTATCAAAATATGATTTTCTCTGCCTATTGTGTGTATACATGTACTCGTATACCGCCATATTTACCCCGTATAAAATATGCAAAGCAGGGAAATTGCTCGAAAGGTCTATCTTCAGACATTAGCAATTATAATGTTGTATTTCTAACAATCAATACGAGGATATACGAATACTTAATATTCTAATTTTAAACAAAAGAAATATTGAGCACTATTAATACTTAAAGCCTATGGCACACTTGTCGATGAGCATCAAGGAGCATCGATGAGCTCATTGATGAAACAACAGTACGGACCCGTCATTGATGAAAAATACGGCACCGCTATTTGCATCGATGAAACAAACGTATCTCATTTCAGACGTATCTTTTAACTCTCATTTCACGCTAGCGTGGTTATCCAAACGTCAAAATAGAAAATAAAGTGTCAGGTGTCAACTAAAAAACAGTTTTTTGAAAACATAACCTGCAAACAGCAACAATAAACTAGGGAAATATCAATTTAAAAACCGACAACATAGTAACATTTCATTGGTATTATTACCAACTTAACTTGTTTACGTCACAGCAAAAGTCGCTATATTTGTCATCGATGAAATTGAAAACCATCGATGACGGGTGCGTACTGTTGTTTCATCGATGAGCTCATCGATGCTCCTTGATGATCATCGACAAGTGTGCCATAGGCATAACGTATAATAGGGGATTCAACCATTTATATATATAATTTCATCTGAACGTATAAGCAAAACTAAGACTGTCGGTTAAAATCCGGTGAAAAATTCCTATTAATAAGCGAGTTATAGTCCCACGAAATTTGAAAATATAGATGTGACGTCACGAATATAAGTTTTTATATCAAACTGTTTTCTTCATGGACTTAAATGTTCTTGAAATATGCTATTACTAAATTATATTTATAAAAAATAAATGAATATTATTATACTGTACACGTCTACATGATTTATAATTGAAAGTGTATTTAAATTATTAAGTTTAATGCGAAACTTTTATATTCAAATAAAAACTGTTTGAGAATTGCAGTACTTGACTGATAGCCAAACCTCCGCTATTTGAATTTCTTTACTTCCATTGATAGTAACTTGGTATTCGATATATACTTATAGGCCGTCTTTGAGCGGCCAATCAAAATAATATATATGGAATTCATATGAGTGACGAGCTGCTATAACAAAAACCTTATTATATCCGAAGTATTTCAATTGTATCGTTTTATTTCTTTATTAATATTCATTATTAAGCATATACTTTCAATATTTTTTTTTCTAATTTCTCTTAATTCAGTTGCGCTGTAGTCCCCTATTGTACATATTTTTTTTTTTTTGTACCTCCGTCCAGCATAATTTGTTTTACTCTACATATCTCTAAATCATCCAGAAACACGTTTATCGGCCGGCAAAAAGTTAAAGACTTTTCTGGTTAAAAGTTTGTAGCGTACGACTAGCGAATGAAAGTTGACGTTTCAATTATTTAATAGATGTGGTTTCTTTTGAAAACTTTTCCATATATTTGATTTAAAAGGAAACTGACTCTTTATGTATTGCGTTATAGAAAATTTTGCATTATACTCAATACCAGTGGAATACTAGGAGGCATTTAAAATGACCTTTGCGACAGAATTCAGGGTTGTATTTAAAAATTTTAGTAACGCAAATTCTGGTTCGTTCGTCTCAGATGTAAGCAACCCTCGAGTCGGAATTTCTGTTAAGAAGAAATTAAAAATAATCCTATTTGATAGAATTGCCAAACTAAATATATTGAAGGTCAAAATGTTTTGTTATAATCAGGAATGGGATAACGGTAACGAAACGTTACGTTATTTCGTAACGTTATAAAAAATAATAATACGTTGCATAACGTTAAAAATAACTTTTAAAAAAGCAAAATAACGGTATAAAACGTTATAATAACGGTATTTTTACTTCGTTATAATATGCATTAAAAATAAAAATAAAAAAAATTACTGAAAATGTTTTCTATACTTACCTTATTCCAGAATTGAAAATTATCTATTACAAAATAAATTACTGATTTGTAAATACAAAATTAGAAAAAGGAATAATTACATTTAAATAAAAACGGGTAAATAAAAGGTGTCAAGTATTTTATTATAAATAATATATTATTAACAAAATTAGCAAAACATTAGTAAATTACAAAATTATATTCCCAACGGCAAAATCTTAAATTTGTAAATATGGATAACGTTATAGTGAATTGTTATTTGTTACGTTACGGTTACATAACGTTATTTTGTTATTGTTACGGTATTGAAAAAATAAAAATAAATGAAACGTTATTAAAACGTTATCGGGTATCGTTACGTTATGTTTTCCATCCCTGGTTATAATCAAAATAAACGAAAAATGTCTAAAATATTTAAATCATCCCTGTTATGTTATTCGCGTACCGTAGTAGCTCATCTATTTTAAGCAAGACATAATAATGTATTCCTGTAATTTGCTAGTCCAGTATTTACATGGATTCATGCAAAAATCCTCATACCTGATTATTTCGTACAATTCTATTCTTCTCTAGGTTTTGAAAGAAATCTCATCTATTATCTATTAAATAATTTAAACGTCAATTTTAATTCGCTAGTCGTACTATATATATTATTCTGGTGAAATGTCAATTTCTCTGATTTAACCGATTTTATATCTTTTAACATAAACGAGATTCCAATGATGGATCAAAAAAGAAGCACCCTGTATAGTTTATTTATTTAGTTGTATATATTTATTTTTTATAGAGGTCAATAGGTACTGTACAAATTGGTATGTCGTTAAAGTAAATATAATTAGTTCATTAATATTAATTAGATCACAGAAATATATAATACAAACCTCGTTAGGAGGAAATATTGAAAAATAATCAAATTCTCCGTTATGCAAAGTAACCCAATTATAGTATTTCAATTCAATAAAAAAATCTATGTCAAGCAAAGGAATAATAAAGCACGAACGAAACAAAACAAAATACAAACATTAGCTCGAATGTTAACATGCAAAGGAAAGCGACAATTAATTAAAAGAAATTCCGGAAGCACGTGGTCAAATAACCTAAAGTCCTTGTCGCTTCTTTTTATTTCCGGGCTAACGAATGAATTTAAATATTTAACCGGAAGAAGTCACTTTGGGGCCACGACACTAGCGCCGTATTGAAACATCGGTCGGTTTAATAATTAAATGAATACGGACGCTCGTGTCAAGGAAATAATTACGTAGCTAGCGGGATCGATAGGCTTTTATTTTGTTGTTTTAGATATGTTGATAGAATTCTCTTTACAATTAACTATACAATTAAAAAACAAACTAATAATTGCTGAATATATGACAAATATACATGTCCTGTAAATTTAATTTTAATAAATGTAACAAATATTGTCCCCAGTATACTAAATACAAATAAATATGTGTGGCTTAATGCAAAACCAACCAAGGAGAATATTTCGCAGTTTTTGGGAAAATGAGTGATTTAAATTCAAGGAGAAACTTTCAATAGTAATAATACTTATTGAAAGTACATTTCTGTAAAACTTGGCACTCTGCCCTTTTTATATGTGTTGATTATAAATGTCTCTTATTCTGTGATTTAAACTGTCTATGACACAAGATTTTACGGACATGTCTATATTCGTTATTATTGCAATAAATATTATTTTCTGCAGTCTACATACAAAGTAGCCATTTGCGCCCTATTTTGTCAATGCAAAATGTCACTTTGCCGCTCATGCGCGACAAAGTGGAAAAACGCTCGCTGTCCACATTTGAACCTATACAATGTTGCGAAATATCACTTGTCTACATTTTTAATGGAAACGTTTAGTCAAGAACTAATGGCACTGTAGTTACATATTTACCACCTTCGCAAGTCAATATTCCACATTGCTGTGAAAATAAAATAGGGCAAGGGCACTCATTTACAAAAACGAAAGTATAAAATGCATAGATTAGATTGAAGCAATAGCTCAAGAAGCATGAAAAATAACGATAAATTAAAATTAAATATAAAATAAATTGTGTGAACAGTTGTGCTACCACCTACAAAAGTTTGGCGTGAACGCTTCCAATGGACATCTACTTTTTCACTACACTAGTTTATTGTACTTCAAACAAATAAATTATACAAAAAACTAATAATATTCATTACAAAATCGGCATTAATTAAAAAAAAAAACGAAAGCCAAAACAATATCTTGAAATCATATTTGAATACGTTCCTATCTTTACTGCAAAACTATTGAGTAGTACTGTAAGTACAAAGTGTACATTTTATTGTATTTTGCAATGGTGGAGGACCCCATTGTGACGACTGTAGAAAAAATCTTGTTTGTGTTTCGAGCGCAAATGTCGATTTCGAGAGATTGTCCCACTTTGCGCTCTTAATACCCAAATAGCTATTTTCGTTTTATAATATGATATTAGTTCAATGGATGCCAATATTATGTGAATTACATTATATGTATTTTTAGAAATGTTGCAAACTAAAAATATCCAAATTTTGAGAAAAATAGTAAATAAAACTAATAGTCATTCAATATTGACATTGCCCGGGGAAAATTTCTGCACAACTTAGGGCATTACCCGTAACGTATATAAAAAATAAAAATATAGCGGTTTTTACGTAAATAGAAAACTACGGAAGCAATCTGATTTTGGTCAAAAACTGACACCGGTTGTTTTTCTTTAAAGCCATAGGTATAATACTACATATGTTTAACTGCATTATTGTAGTCTCCAATTACCGTTCTCTCTTAACGAACAAGAATCTAGAATACGAATAAAATTTCCATTTTCTACTATGTGAGAAATGAACCCTGAAGCTCATAGCTCATAAATATTCTGTCAACTCTTTGAAATCCGGTTCTGGCTAAAAACCAAAACAAAAGAATTATGCTCACCAGTAGTTAATATCGGTGTACGCATTCGAGTATGTATAATAAAATCGAAAACTACTTTATCGAAAGCCTAAGCAACAAAAGACCGTGCCATCGATTTCGAACACTCCACATCAATGTGTAGGTCACAGTAGCCCATCTAAATATGTGATATCTAACATTTTAACCTAATCTAAACCTTGTGCCAGGTTACCTAAAATCTACTTATTATGGTTACCCAGTAAATTCATTTTATTGGGTCTCACTAAGTAACCCATTTATAGTTGTGGCTACGTAATATCCCTAATCACTGATGGATATCACATTACGTTCGAAATAATTTGCGAAATTTATTTTGTTTCAAATTTTAACTTAAATATCTGATAATACCGTACCGTTTAAATGTGGATTATGTACGGTACAAACGTCATTAGTCATTAGTTTCAAAGTAAAAATAACGTGCACCTTAAAGTCACGGGACGGCCAGAATGCGCTTGCATGCTAATAAGATTTACGTTAAATGAAAAAGGGCATACGTTGTGTGCGATGGAATAGCGAGCGTTTAACGTCACACGTTTAGTATGCATTGAGGTTATGTTACGGTGAAAAGGGCGGCTGTAACTTCGTTTGTGTTGCTTTTAGCGTTAACGTTAACGTGAATACACTGATTTAACGTGGTTAACATTGAAATTCAAAGTCCCGTATTTTTAAAATAAGGTGTTTGCTACATTACGGTTTACGTTCTTTAATTTTAGAAGTTGCAATGACCCCCTATTTTCTGAATTGTACGTTACATTATACGTATAGTATGACCAGCGAATGAAAGTATAGATTATTTAATAGATGTGGTTTCTTTTGAAAACATTTTCATATATTTGATTTGAAAGGAAACTGACCCTTATGTATTCCGTTACAGAAGATTAGAATTGTACTCAATACCAGGAGGCATTTAAAATGTCCTTAGCAACAGGATTCAGGGATGTATTTAAAAAATTTAATACCGCAAATTCTAGTTCATTCGTCTCTGGTGTAAGCAACCCTCGAGTCGAAATTACTATTAGAGGAAATCAAAAATAATCCTATTTAGAATAGAATTGCCAAACTAAATAAAGATCAAAATATTTAGTTATATTCAACATAAACGAAAAATGTTTAAAATATTTTAAACTCACCCCTGTTTTGATATTCAGATACCCTAGTCGGCCATCTAGTAATGTTTTTCTGTGCTTTCTTAGTCCAGTATTTAAATGGGTTCATGCAAAAATTTCATACCTGAATATTTCGTACAATTCTATTCTTCTCTAGGGTTTCAAAAGAAATCACATCTATAAAATAATTTTACCGGTTTCAGGATATTATTCCATTGTTTACATGTACAAAAGTAGGCTGGTAACTAAGTAATAACTGTATCTGTATGGTAATATTATTACCATACTGACGTCAACAACGGTCTACAAAATGAACATAAAATAAAATGAAAATATAATGCTCTTCATTAATACATACAGATAACATTAGCCTATCGTTCTAAATACGGTCTACTTTATTCTAAAGTAATAAACATGTGAAACAAAGCACATAATTTGAATATTTGTCATACTGACATATGTCAAAATAATTGTTCTGTTAACCATAGCAATCTGAAAGTAGCATTAATGAGAGAATTTCAAAAAATGGTATTTATCAATATTCACCCCTATTCTGTAACTCAATCGATAACTTTTATCGATCGATAATAAATTGTAGCCAATAATTATAGTAGACACTGAATAAAAAATGATGCTGACAAATAATACATTTGTTTCTATTTGTCAAAAATTGTAATCGATCGATAACTATTATCGATTGAGTTACAGAATAGGGGCGAATTTTCTGAAACCGATAAACTATTGAACAAACCACGGATGTTATTAATCATAACAAGCCTTAGATGTCTTAAAATCCTCGCTCTACGAGCTCGGATTTCAAACCGACATCTTCGGCAGTTGTGATATACATAACATTCCTAGGTATGTTAATAGCTATCAACGTCAACTTTCATTTTCTAAGGTTTGAAAACTGTCTAATATATGAAATTCCCAAGCTGAGTATCTAGTTAATTAGAAGTAACCCTGGGCACCATAAAAACACCTTACATTTTACATCTGTAACAGGCACAGTGTGAGATGTTTGTCGATTTTGCATCTTTCGGCGGCACGGTTTTTCGATGTTCCGACGCATCGTACGGTGAAGTAGCGGTGCTGGCGGCCATATTGGTGCGTCAGATGTAACCTAACCTCTTTACTGCAGATTACACAGTAGCTTACACGCTGACATATTTATTAGGCTCGTTTGAAACATGTGCAGAGGAGTCTTTTTGTGACTTGTCTTGCCTCCAGCGACGACAGCCTGTGTTCAGAACGATGTTGCTTCTCAGCCATTCTCAATCCGCAGTTCCTGTTTCTTATTTTAGTAGATAATTAATAGTGAAATGTGTTTGGAACTTGCTGCATAATAAATTCTTGTATGACTGACAAACAAACGTCACATAGTTTAATTTTATTGCATCTGCTAATATAAAAAAATGGGATACTTTTATACATAATTTTTTTAAAAATTTAAATACGCCAATACATCAAACTTGAAGCTTAAAATTATTTCTAATTTTGAATTAACACCAAACGTTTATATTTAAATATTGTTTACCGTAATTTTTGTTCTATTCATATTTTCTATACCTGACTAAAATATGTCTTAAGCTGCGTTCAGAGCTATCCAATTATCAATTACAATTAATACCCCCACTTTGACTTATGGGAAACAACTCTAGCGTACCCAGCGACAAAATTAAGACGTTAATTATAAATGTTAAGTGGTAAGTATACAAACTCCAAACTTTTCACTTACAATTAGTGCGACAGATATATCATCTTGTCTCTTTCTGTCAGAAACGTCAAACGGCATAGCGCATTTAACCTATTTTAAATAGTGGTATATGATGCAGGATATTGTAACAAATAAAATTGTAGGAAGGCGAAAAACCACATGTACCTATTTGTCACTTATTACAGAATGTCTGATCATTTCTAATGCTATTTTTATCAAATACTAGGTACTCTATTTACAACTGTTTAATAAAAATCATTTAATTTTTTTTATATTAATTCGATTGCTTTATCGATTTCTCAATACATGTCACTTTCACTTAGTGCTAAAACGCTATTTCAGATTTAAAATTTGTAGTTTTAAAACGCTCCTACCGATTACTATTTGTAATTACTAATTGTAATTTATAATTCAGTAGCTCTGTCTGAACGCAGCTTTAGATACAAAATTAGATAAATTTGAAATCCTTTTACAAACCAATAATATAACCAATAATTACAACGAAAACTGACCCAACGTCTTTTTGAAAGTTCCCAAGTTTATTTGTGTAGTTTACAAAAAAAATAATTTTAACTAACATTATTCTAGTGTTATAAAGTATTCTATTGCTGTAGAACTTTTTCAAAAATTTGACATGTGGAAGAGAAATAAATTAAATAATATCTAAAGGAATATTATGATAGAAATAGTTACAAAAGAATACGGAATTTATTTTCTCTAACACTACTATGGAATTCATACATTCTATAACTGAAAACTGTTACAGAATGAGGACATTCTGTCATACTGTTACGGAATAATATTCCGTAATAGGCAGTCACAGACCACTAGTTTGTTTTCAAAATCAAGACGGCTTTGCTTGGCGCTTTGTTTCTTTAATTTTGTCACCTCAACTGCCTTAACTGTCAAATTATAAAAGAAATTATTACAAAATATTATTATACGCCTTGTTTTACGCGTTTTGAAGCTTTTACATGGTAAGTTAAATAAAAATTATTGCTTTTATAACATATCAATAATATTTTATTATTTTTTGCAAAAATGTCAAGTGATGAGCAAAATATATTTTTTAAATAGTGTTAGAGAAAGTATAGTCTAAAACTCGTATGGAATAGTATTTCCGCCACTCGCGAAACCGTAGACCTCGCTTACGGCTCGCCCTACAAACTTTTCGCTCACGCGGAAATTATCTATTCCATACTAGTTATAGAATATACTATTACATGTCACATTGACGTTTGACTTTTATAAATAATTTATGAAACTAGAAAAATAAATCAAGTGTCATGGCTATTGCTACTAATAAACCGATTTTTTTTTTGAATTTTTAAATTGTGACGAAACTAGAAACAGTAAAAAATGTAAGAACAGTTTAGTTTACTTTTAATTCCGAACAACTTGGCACTCTACAGTTTTTGCCGCAAAATGAACAGGACAGCAGGAAATTGCAAAAAACTGAAATCCCATGTTAAATCCCTATGTTCGCACCGGAGCGTCAACACCCTGTATGTACCAGAAAAATAATTTGCATCAACATCGAACACATACGTAGATCACAGAGGTAGGTTTGGACCGGAACGATTCACATTATCAGAACTTTTTTAAAAATATTTTCTGATGGTTTCGTATGGCTATGTGCATTAGGTGACCAGTTGTCATTGGGATGGCCCGGTTTCGATTCCGACCTATGACAAACTTGAAAATTATTTCCTATATTCAAATATTAAACACAAAAATGACTTCCACGATAACATAGCATTCCCGTGGTATGACGTCTGCAGACTGGCAAACCCAGAAATGGGTAAAAATAATAATAAGCCATGATAATTAATTATTATTATTATTATTTATTGTGTATATATAGATGGTGTTCATTTTAAATGGGCCACCATTGCTATCTCGAGAACTATAAGAGTTACAAAGACGATTAAATGGGCAAACAATTTCTATTTCACAAGACAAATTTAAAGAAAAGAAAAAAATTTTTACCAGTGGTTCTCAAAATACTGGATATATTTTTTTAATTTTAAATGAGAACACTTGTATATGTTTCATTCTATACCTGAATTCGGGCATTATTCGAGAAATTTGCTCACAACTCGTTTTGGAATTATCTACAAATCTTACAAAGACTGAAATTTATTTATTTTTTTTAAACAAACCATAACATAGCCTCTCCATTACTAGTTTTGTTCAATACTGATTAAGTAATATTCATTTAAGAAGTAAAATTCGTGTTTTGAATTTTCAAGTATTCGAAACTAATTCTGAATTTTTTTTCGGACAATGCCCGAATTCCGGTAGAATGTGTCATACATTTAGATTTAAAAGTCAGTTAATTAAAATTTAAAAAGGAAAATTAAGTAGTTTCAAAATTCTTACAGAAAGCCATTAGATTTTTGTATTATGAAAAAATTAAAATGAATGACTATTTAAAACAAATTATAAAAGGTAATTTTAAAGATCTCTTGCTGTATTATTGGAGAATATCGTTCTGAACCTTTTTGTGCTATGCAGAACTACCCCGTTGAAATATTTCTTGTCGAATTGACACGGGACGAATTGCAAAATATCGTGGTGCGTGCTGCGGTGCTCTCGTTGCCGTTTTTTGACTTTGGCTTATTAGCTGGGTGTCTCGCATCGCAGGTGTTTCCTTTTCTTTTTACAGCCTCCGCTGTGCGTTTTCTTTACCGGTTTAATTCATATCTCCCTTGGGGAACAAAGGGCGCATTGTCCGCCTTGGTTAACGGCCGGAAGAATGTCATAGGGGCTCTAATGAACACTGCCACAGGATCTGCGTAATTTGAGGTGATGCTTCCTATATAAGCTTTTTCATCGCTCTGGACCTTAAATGGAATTAGACAATTATATCATGAAACATAAAAGTGTTACTTAGAATGCAGAAAGAAAAATCTGATGTGGTCAGTCGAGGCCATACGAGAATACAGGCCTGAATACTCAGATCGTGACGTCACAGCGAGCTTCTTGCTGTCACGCCACGCCTCGAACGCTAACATTGTAAGCATAGTATACGGAATTTTAAATAAATAGGATTGGAGAATGTGATTTATAAAGATATACAACTCCTAAATAACTATTTAAATATTATGTATTACCTATTTTATATTCATAATTAAACAAATTAAATAAGAATTAAGTTAGAAATGCCCTATATACATATATATATATATATATATATATATATATATATATATATATATATATATATATATATATACGAATAAACTCATGTTTCACTTTAAATTGTTTATTTTTGTTCCAATTGTACAGGAATGAACACAGAACATAATATGACAATGATAATAATGAAACTAAAAATGATGAATGAAAGACATTTAGGTGCTATTTTGTATAAGAGTTGTATTATTTATTTTAATATTTTTGAAATAAACGCTACATTTCCGATTTTCCGTTATTGTTTTATATATATATATATATATATATATATATATATATATATATATATATATATATATATATATATATATATATATATATATATATTTGGGGAATATTGTTACACAATTTTATCTTTAATATTGTTAAATGTTTATCTACCTTTTTAAATATTGAATCATTTACACATTTTAACTTTGTTTCATAATTTGCGAGGTCATGAAAATCAATAATTTTATCACTGTCAATATTTAAATTAAATTCCAATTTGAAAACCATTTTTATAGTTTCCTACAACGAGAAATAATAGAAATTTGACATTCCGTCCCGCGTCGTGTCGAGCGTCCGCTGCCGCTGACTGCTATAAGTCGACTGTTTGTAGAAGGCTAGAGTAGCGCTCGGGCCTCTTAGCTAGGCGTGACGCACAGAGCAGGGATAAACATTTAGGCCTGTATTCTCGTATGGCCTCGGGTCAGTACATTATCTCACGCTACGAAATTTCATTCAAAATTTAATAATCTTTAATTTTTATAATAAGATAAATCGCGGATAAATTATATTTACAAGTATTATCTAAAAACTCTTTTGAGATTTTAAGTAAAGTGCCTTTCTATTGCATTTGTTCGACAATTTCCGCCCCTCATCGTTTGGATTTGTGTAATACGAGGGGATCTCCGCTGATGATATTACTAATACTGCCACTGATTTCCCCAACGATAACACACTGACTGACTGATGGACGCCTCGGATGATTGGCGTCCACGACTTGCCGACAAGGAAGAATACACATAAACTTTCATTTTACACTTGATGAACACTACGAACATGTAGGTACATTACTTGATATTTACTGATTAACTAACTAATGTTTTATTTACATGATTATTATAACTTATTATTAACTATTGATTATACTAAACATTATTAACAATTAAACTAAAGATTAAACAAATTACGTTGTTACACAGTGGGCTGGCAATGAGCTAACACTCAAAACCAAAAACACTACATGTTCCGTCTGCACGACGCCACGAACTAATCTAGACTCTCTAAAACAAAACACTATCTTCAGGGCAGGATTATCTTAGGGGTACAGGGTGCATAGGCTAGGGCATTCCAAGTCACGCACGTATACATAATAATTTCTAGACTTAATGATCAACAAATAAATGTCGTGACTATCATAATACGATTAGAATTTCTAAACTGAATTTTAACATTTATAACTAAAATAGATAAACAGAGTTAAAATATGATTACTGAAACTATAATTTAGAAAAGTTTATAAAAAGATATTTATCTGTTATTGCTCTTACCCTCGTCTTATCACATTTAGGTCCGCTTACTTTCAGGAATATTTTAGCATAATTCCTTTGTACAATACACTAGGTACCTTAGAATCTCCTTAACAATATGTAGTTTCGTTTTACACTTTGAAACTTAAGGAACATTGTTAGTTTAACTGTTTGTAATTCAAGGAATTTATTATGACATTAAAACAATTGAGACGTAATTTGTTTTTGATTTATTTGCTCCATGGCGCTTCCAAAACTTAATAGAACTAAATTAAACATTCAGCGCTATTTAAATTGCAGATTTTACACCGACTAGAATTGATTTTATATTCTAGTTTTATACAGAATTTCAATTGTATAATTTTCATGATTTTGCATTCGTTTCACACTGTTTTTAATCTCTGTGCACTAGTCTAACAAGCTCTTAATTTTACGCAAATCTTTAATTAAGCTGCTTGCCTAATTCACTAAAAGTAGAGCGCTTCAGTTTCTTTTTATACACGTTTTTTATGACGAAATAAATTAAAATACGAGAGTAATGAATATTTCACTTTTTCTTTTCTGCCAGCAGTGCCAGCGCATCTCTTAATAAATGAAACTAAATGCTACGACGGTCGACGACTTAGAAAAATATAAAAAAAATAAAAATAAAAAACGATGCAGCGTTATTTATTTTAGTCGTGCACATTTTGAATTAAACTTTAATGAAGATTAAACATACTTGGAGTTTTCTTCACGTTTATACATTATTATACATATCTTACTAACACTAAAAACATAATTTAATTCATTATAATTTTATATTTAATCATGTACAATGGTAAATCGCGGTGTCGTCCTTAACCCATAAATACTGACATACAATTATTGGAATACGTACAAGATGGAACAAATTAGACTTTCTTATTATGCACACCACATAAAATTGATGTACACTCTATGAGGCCTATTCTACTAAAAAAATATGTATCGTTACGAGTCGTTACCAGGCGACATGTAGTTATAATAACAATTTTTGCCAAAACCCTATTCTGCTATATGTATTTATGTATTAAGGGCATAATCAAAAGATTGTAGCACGGGGGAATATTTATTTATTTTTAATTTTCCCGAGTGCTATAATCTTGATTATGCCCGTAGTACATACAACGTTTTATTTTATTTTGGTTCTCAAAATTGAAGGATTCAATGGGTATATATTCGGAATCGTTGTGCTGGCGCTGTAAATTTTAAGTATGCTGTGGTTTCTAGCTATATTGTTTGTTTAAAACAAATTTTAATTTAGTGGCAATTGAAAATGGAAGATATCGATTATTTAAAAGAAATATCAAATCAATTTGACGATGCCCAAAGCAAGTTGTCCACAGAAGTGAAAAGACGTGTACGAGAAAGAATACGATTAGTTTTACGAGCAGTGGTGTTTAAATAATGTGATTTATCCAATTTATTATGTTGTCTGACATTTATCTAAAAACTACGATTTTGACGTTTGAATAGCTGTTGCTTGGCAACTTTATAAGCTCTCGGGCGATAAAAGCCAAATTGCGCCCGTTTTTGAGGGCGGATAAACAAGTTTATGATTCCAAAATAATATAAATTTATTTATCGTTACGTATCGTTATTTTATGTCATTTATGAACGACAAGTTCACATGCCTCGTTGAAGTCGTAAAGTTAGATATATTTTGAAAACTAAAGTAAAAATGGCTGAAGAAATTTTATTAATTGTAGCTGAGCAAGTTATTATTATTATTATTATTATATAACATTTTTTAATATGACATTTTATATAATCGTCCTTTTACTGTACCGGAGGAAAATTTGAGAATTTTTATTTTATTTTTTTGATGAGTAAAGAAACGTACAGATTTATTTACGCAAATATCACCATATATGAGGAATTCGTTAAAGTGATGGTTTGCCAAAAATTTCTAGATTATTTTGATTTATTATTTATGCGTATTACATTACATATGAATGCACATAAATATTTTGTTTTCAATTCAGATGATGGCAGCTTTGCATTTTTTTGCTCATGGAAGCTATCAGAAATCAGTAGCAAGGAGGATATCAGTAGAAAAGGATTCATATGTGATATTAATCATATTATTAATAGAAATCTACAATATTATTGGTGATCATTTTATAGACATATAAATACATCAAATTTCATACGTCACAAGTAGATATGGAGCGTGTAAACTTTAAAACGAGGGTGAGAATAATAAATAATTTTATGTACGATGAAAATTTCAAATTTGAATCAATGTCAATTTTGAATTGAAAAACAAATATAAATTTATTCTGTCAAAATCAACATGAAATTAGATATTATCGTTAAACTCATCATAACGTTAACTCGATAACGATATGATTAGTAGAATACCTTTTGACATTTGTCGTTATTAAAGTCGTTGAACCAAATGCTTAGCGACAGTCGTATGGTAACGATATCGTTATACATATTTTTAGTAGAATAGGCCTGTATTCGCAATCGTAGTTAAAAATTTCCCTCTAGTGGCGCAAATCAGTACTACGAAAAGCAATCGTACAAGCGCCATATTGAATAAATGGCAGCTGAATGAGTAGTGTAGTAATTAATAATTAAATATTTTAACTTATCGCCTACATATAAATAAGTTTTTTAAACTCGGTTTATATACACAATCAACGAAACACAGTAAACAATGTGAACTGTCATATGTCAAACTCATCGTATGGCGGCCATCTTGCTTCGAAAATTAACGCCTCTATCGTTAATTTCGATTGCGAATATCTCCTAGTTGATCCCCACATCATTAATTTCTGATGCAAGAATTACAAAACTTTTATTTAGCATATTTGTCGTACACATATGGCCTGTATGATATTTTTATTCGCTATCTCATTGTTGTCCATATGTAGGAGGGGTATAGCTATCTCCGTCTAACCGACGGCAAAAAATGAAATGAAACTGTATTGTAACCGCGGTAACGAGTGTCATTTTCAAATATTTGAATTATTTGAATATTCATGTCATTCTGTCATTCATGTGATTAAGGTGATTTTGGCGTCGATAATAATTTGTACTTCGTTGTGTGTTGGTAATTTTGTTAATTCTTGTGATTATACATATTGTGCATTTTGCTATTGCAAAGACGGTGTTTCTAAGATGTCCAGCATATTGATTTGGACAATAAAAAGAGGTATATTTCATCCATTATACTAACATCGTATTTATTCAATTGCGAAATATGTAAGTGTCACTTCGAATTTTGATTAATAATAATCACACAGTAGGTATATGTTATATTAGCGAACAACAAAATTATTGCAAATAAAATTTTGAAAATGTTAAACATGACAAAGTCTTATCCTCCACCTTATATCAAACTAGAAAATTAAATCCCTATAATAAAACCATGGTAACAATATGACGTCATCAATTCCTTCCCGCCCCTGGCGATTTGAACCATATGTTTACTATTGATGACGTGGGGATCAAGTCGTGGAAACGGACTTTACATAGTTTTTAAACTACTAACTTTTTGAGACAAATTCATTGATGTAAAGATAATATAGATGTTTTCATTTGTTTTCGAATTTTAATTATAAACAAGAAACGTAAATCTGATGATTTGAACTTTTGTGCAAATTTTAAAGTGTCAGATATTTTTTATAGATAAAAATAAGAGAAATGTAAAGAAATCAATTTACTATCCTTTTATAGAATTCGACTTACATACGACATGAAGTTGAATTTTTTAAATTGGAAGTTCACAATCACAACTCAGTAATTTCAATTTCTGCTTTTTGTCAAAGCTTGGAACATGTGCCTGAATATACGCGTTAACAACAACATAATTTCACTCCAATTTCAACCTTGCAAGGTCCAAACTTTTCAATTTCAATTTTTGGTAAAGCATTTAGCTGTCATTATTTTGTTTTTGTCTTAGAACTTGGAGGTTATTTTGAAAATGGCAAAAAAGTCACGATGTAAACAAATGTCTGCAAAAATGTGGACAAGAAGCATATTATATGCACGCGGAATCTGATAGTTTGCACTTGCACATGCGTCAAATTGAAATTACATGCCAAATACAAATTAGAAATTGAAATTATTTGGTTCTGAACGCAGCTTTTTTATTTTAAATAATGCTATATTTAAGAAAAACTAAATATTTATGTTTTTCATCTATCACATGTAAATCATAGTAGCCTGGGTTGAAAACAAAATATTTATTAGTATTGTAATTAGTTGAGTTCATTTGATTTGTTTAATTAAAATTTAATTAAATTTAATTCGTTTAGCTCTAGAATTGAAATTGATATTATTCAAAATGGCAAACAGTTTAAACAAAATTTGTAATTTAACTGGTGACGTGTCATTTGTGACCACACCAAACTAAAACTTTTGCATATCTAGAGTAAGTTTTTGTGACATCAATCTTACAGTATCGGACATAAATAGAGCGAATCTGTAGGAACCAATAAGAAATACTCCCCTATATTTTAATTATTCAATACTGCTTATATAATGTAAAGGTAAGATATACCTATTCATAAAATCTTATAGAAGTTAAATGAGTAATTCAAAAATATCGAACTAAATTTCACAAGTACTTACGTTTTTGAATACGATTGTAAGGTGCGACAAAAATAGAGCGAATGTATAAATCGTATATTTACTTTAAAAAGAATTAACCAAAATAACAATTTTTGAAACAAACTTATTAAGCAATGTTACATGTTTAATACTTTAAAAATTATTTATAACAGCTTGCATTGCATTCGTCGAGGTATCGAGTTAAGTAAATTATCGATGATGTTGTGGTTATAGATTTCCATGCATTGCCATATTTTTTCAATGGTTCCCAATAGATTTTTAATTGTATTAAGTTCCGAGGGCTGTTCATTAGGTAGAAACATTTTCAGATGGGTTCATTATTAATATTTTCCTTCATTTCTCTCACACGGTCACTATTTATAGGTTTAGCTGGTTCCTATGAACTCCTTTATAATCAATCTAGGATAACTGGATTCGGATTACTTTGGTAACGTTAACGTGTTTAAGAAATATGTTCAAATTTGTTCAGTTAAGGTGATTCCATCATGATAATCTCATACAGAAGTTTTATCAAATAAAAGAATTCATAAAAATAGATATTCTAAAATTTTAATACTTTAGGGTTATTAAGAAAATTAAATTTTTGTTGTAAATTTCTTATAAAAATTAAAACAATAAGTATATTTAAGAGAAATATATAACTTTATTAATAAATGCTAAAATTCCATCAAAAGTCACATATTTTCCGTCTTTCGAAGAGAATTACTATAAAAGTAGATGCGGTAACTGGACGTTTTTTTACACTGTCAGTTGAACTGTCGTTAGGTAGTTTTTTTTTGTACAAATCTGTTAG
Source organism: Harpalus rubripes (assembly GCA_963082715.1). NCBI lineage: Eukaryota > Metazoa > Arthropoda > Insecta > Coleoptera > Carabidae > Harpalus > Harpalus rubripes. The sequence continues at coordinate 69,900,269 of OY720450.1, forward strand.
ACCGGGGGCTAGTGCTACGTGAAAAATGTATCATGGCATTGCAAATACCTTGGAGAACGATTTGCTGTCTTCCCCGGAAAAAAGACAATCTACCCAGCTGTGGATCATGACCCAAATTTGTTTAAAAAAAATATATTTTTGAATCTATGCATTCTATAGGCGTTTTCGTAAAGTAAGTCGGAGCTATCCAACAAGTCTGTTCGATGGCGTCCATTTATATCAGATACAGGCGATTATCGAAGCTTTTACGAACGCGTCAGATCTGTATAATATTTTGACGTTTAAATCTGAGATTATAAAAGAAGTTTAACTTGTTAAATGGATAAGAAAATAGCGCTTGTTTCTGTAGCTGTATATAATATTATATATGACGACTCAAGTGAGATTGAAAGGTCACTTGAATCATTTGTTTAGATTATTTCAATCAGAAATTGTTTCATACATACATAAAATCACGCATTTCCCACTTAGTGGGATAGCACAAACCTGAAACAATAATAATAACATATCAACCACAAAAATAATCACTCTCTCTTTCAACAACATTCTTACTAACCTGACATCATACAACAAATATTCCTCACACTCTTAACTGAGCTCTTAACATATTAAAGTGACCGCTTTTCGGTAGCGAAATACCGTAACCGGTCCACAAGTACAAGTTACGAAACAATCATCCTTCGCCACACATTGCTGTCTAAGCACAATTCTTTCGCCTCGGCCACATTCGTAATCACGTTCATACACGCTCTTCTCTTCCCACTCGGAAACTTTCTCTCTTCTAGACCTTATCAATCACATCCATCTACTTACACCCTGGACGGCCACGCAATCGAACACCCTTAATTTCACCAAGATATGTAGGCTTTACAAGCCGTTCACTCTTCATTCTCTCCACATGACCAAACCATCTAAACTGGATCATTCCTACTCTCTTAACAACATCCCGTCTTACATATCCACATACACCACGTAAATACCTCACTTCCACGGTAGTCACTCTCTTTTTATACTTTCCCGTCCATGCCCAGCATTCGCTTCCATACATCAAAGCAGGCACTAGCACTCCATTATAC